>CM053032.1:267942460-268030835 GCA_028564925.1 Lithobates sylvaticus
GGGGGATGAGAGAGAGAGAGAGAGGGGGGAGAGAGAGGGAGGAGAGAGAGGGGAGAGAGAGGGGGGGAGAGAGAGGAGAGAGAGAGAGAGAGAGAGAGGGGGAGAGAGAGAGAGAGAGAGAGAGGGGAGAGAGAGAGAGGGGGAGGGAGAGAGAGGGGGAGGGAGAGAGAGGGGGGGAGGGGGAGAGAGAGAGAGAGAGAGAGGGGGAGAGAGAGAGGGAGGGGAGAGAGAGAGAGAGAGGGGGGGGAGGGAGAGAGAGAGGGGGAGGGAGAGAGAGGGAGGGGGGAGGGAGAGAGAGGGGGGAGAGAGAGAGGGGGGAGAGAGGGGGGAGAGAGAGAGAGGGGGGAGAGAGAGAGAGAGGGGGAGAAGAGAGAGAGTGGGGAGAAGAGAGAGAGGGGGGGGAGAGGGGGGAGAGAGAGAGAGACAGGGGGAGGGAGGAGGGGGGAGAGAGAGAAAGAGAGGAGAGGGGGAGAAGAGAGAGAGGGGGGAGAAGAGAGAGAGGGGGGGAGAGAGAGAGAGAGAGAGAGAGAGAAAGGGGGGGAGGAGGGGGAGAGAGAGGGGGGAGAGAGGGGGGGAGAGAGAGAGAGGGGAGAGGGCAGGCACCTTAATTCTTTCTCCATGAGCGGCCGTCCACTTCTCCTATTCTCCTCGTGCAGACTGCAGACTAGTGCCGTGCGTGGCGCCGCACGGGCCGAATGAAGAAATTAGCCTTCTCATGCTCCTCCCCTCATGGCTCACAGACAGGCATATGATAGCAGTGGGGGCGGCGCGGAGATACAAGCGCGCCGCACACATAGCCTAGAGCCAGGCATCATTGCAAAGAGCGGTGGCCACCGCTGCTGTTTTTTTTCTTCCTGCGCTGACATTGCCAGACACAAGCGGCCCCAGGCCACTGAGAGCAGGCGGCCTACCGGGAAATTTCCCGGTATCCCGGTAGGCCAGTCCGGCACTGCATGACGACATCCCGGAGCTGGTGGATGTTAGAGACCTTGCGCTCCTCCACCTTCCGTTTGAGGATGCCCCACAGATGATCAATAGGGTTTAGGTCTGGAGACATGCTTGGCCAGTCCATCACCTTTACCCTCAGCTTCTTTAGCAAGGCAGTGGTCATCTTGGAGGTGTGTTTGGGGTGGTTATCATGTTGGAATACTGCCCTGCGGCCCAGTCTCTGAAGGGAGGGGATCATGATCTGCTTCAGTATGTCACAGTACATGTTGGCATTCATGGTTCCCTCAATGATCTGTAGTTCCCCAGTGCCGGCAGCACTCATGTAGCCCCAGACCATAACACCCCCACCACCATGCTTGACTGTAGACAAGACACACTTGTCTTTGTCCTCCTCACCTGGTTGCCCCCACACACGCTTGTCACCATCTCAACCAAATAAGTTTATCTTGGTCTCATCAGACCACAGGACGTGGTTCCAGTAATCCATGTCCTTAGTCTGCTTGTCTTCAGAAAACTGTTTGCGGGCTTTCTTGTGCATCATCTTTAGAAGAGGCTTCTATCTGGGAGGACAGCCATGCAGACCAATTTGATGCAGTGTGCAGCGTATGGTCTGAGCACTGACAGGCTGACACCCCACCCCTTCAACCTCTGCAGCAATGCTGGCAGCACTCATACGTCTATTTCCCAAAGACAACCTCTGGATATGACGCTGAGCACGTGCACTCAACTTCTGGTCGACCATGGCAAGACCTGTTCTGAGTGGATCCTGTCCTGGTAAACCGCTGTATGGTCTTGGCCACCGTGCTGCAGCTCAGTTTCAGGGTCCTATGGAGACCCTATTGCTGCTAGGTGAAAGTGCTAACCACTACACCACTGTGCTGCCCCTAACTCATCAGGAGCTGAAGGCTCCACTGGCAGTTTCCCTTAGTTACAATGGCGCCGCCTGCACCTGAGCCGATGGATGAATCGGCCTTGGGGGCGACATCGCAGGCTCCCTGGACAGGTAGGTGTCCTTATCAGTGGCGACTGGTGGGCTCTTCTTTTGGGGGGGGCGGCAAACAAAGACCACCCCCCCAGCAGCATGGCACGTCACTGAAATAGAACTCCTCGGGCGATCCGGCACTTACCCACGGGGCTGTGGTGTCCACTCCACCTCTCCTGGAGTGCGGGCATCGGCTGCAGCGGCTCCGGTATCCACTCCTCCAGTTTCCTCCGCTGTGTGTCTCCTCTTCCGCCAAAGCGCTAGGCATCCAATAGGATCTCCTGCCGATTTGGCCAATCGGGAAACAGGTCTTGCAGACCTACCTCCTGATTGGCGGGGAGGAACTTTAGTGTGAAAATAGCGAAAATTCATTCGCTATGTTCACACAACTGGTTGAGCTCATTAGAGCCCCTGGTTCTAATCAGGTGCTTCCAAAGAAACACCCACCCCCGCATGGCCTGGAGCCACTGATATGTAGATCAGGGGGCCGGATGCATGTATAGGGGCGCCGGCGGCGCGGAAGACGACGACCAAGAACAGAAGAGACCCCGGAAGACCACCGAAGGCGGATCGAGACCCCCAGACGACGGCGGCGACGACGAAGAAGGTAGCCGGACTTCTCCGCTCGGTAAAAGAGCTACGTAAATGGCGGAGGAGTCCGGCGAGAAGACCCCCAAGACGGAAGAAGACCCCCGGAGCAGTGCAATAAACTATTTTTTCAAAAGTGTGGGTGTTTTTGTACTTTACATTTTACACCTTAGGTGAATGGGTAGGGGTACATCGTACCCCATACTCATTCACATAGGGTGGGGGGCCGGGATCTGGGGCCCCCTTATAAAAGGGGGCTCCCAGATTCCGATAAAGCCCCCGCCCGCAGACCCCGACAACCAACGGCCAGGGTTGTCGGGAAGAGGCCTTGTCCTCATCAACATGGGGACAAGGTGCTTTGGGGTGGGGGGGCCGCACGGCCCCCCTTTCCCCAGGGCACCCGCCATGTTGAGGGCACGCGGCCTGGTACGGCTCAGGAGGGGGGGCGCTCGTTCGTCCTCACCCCTTTCCTGGCCGGCCAGGCTGCGTGCTCGGATAAGGGTCTGACATGGATTTGGGGGGAACCCCCGCGCCGTTTTTTCGGCGTAGGGAGTCCCTTTAAATCCATGCCAGGTCACGGAGCTAGCGCGGCGGCATTTACTGCCTACGCTAGCTACGTAACCTGAAGTCACGTGCTAAATGAACGGACTTGCCGATGAGCGGCAAGTCCGTTCATTTTCAAAAGTCCGGCGGACTAGCCTACTAACGGCGGGATTGTCCGCCGGACTGCCAAGTCCAGCGGATAATTTTAAAACCAAACTTAAAACTTTGGTCCGCCGGACTTTGGCGCCAAAAAAGTCCGCCGGCGCCCACACACGAGGGGATTATCCGCTGGACTTCAGTCCAGAGGATAATCCCACGGAATAGTCCCTTCGTGTGTACGCCGCATTAGAAGCACTATTAGAACCCCCACTATTATATTTTCGGGGGAAAGAGGGTTGGGGCCAGGACACCCTAAGATAGTTGCAAACTCAATTGGCAGACTCCGAGACTTCCAATAGGACAGCCGTGCAGGGAAAGGCCCCAGCAAGGAGCCACATCTGCATTTGCAGGAATGCTGTCTCTTATGGTAACAGTCCTTTAACAGTTCCTAACTCAAACGCAACAGTTCTTTTAGCTCCACTACAACTGCCTCTTGTAGTTCTTCAACAATGAGCCCCCGGTCTCTCACTAGACCCCCCGATTCACTGACTCAGAATCTCTTGAGCTCCTCCAAGGTTTGCGGAGGTATCCCCTCAAGAGTCACCCCCGCTTCTCTGCTGGGTCCCTAGCTTGGCACTCCAGATACTTCTCAAGCTTCACCCCTGCTAACCAGCTTGGTCCCAGGCTTGACACACAAGGCCGCTCTGCAAGTGTCTCCTCCGCTGGTTGGGTCCCTGACTTGATCACCGCCTGAAGATTCCCAATTCTCCACCGTGCCCTTTCGGTGAGAATACTGCTCCAGTACTCGCTTCAGATACTCACTGTGGTGATGATCCCTTTGTGGTGACAGCTTTCCTTCTACCTCCGACCACGACAGGTTCTCTGGCCGGCAGATCCGTCACTTCAGGTTGAACTGCAAGCCGTAATCCCAACCCTGCGCTGCTCTCCTGCTTCTGGATAGGCCCTCACACAGCCTGGCAGCCAGATGCCCCCGGGATAGGCCCAATCTCCGGCCAAGCAGCCTGGGGTGCACGACACACGTCCACCCAGACAGCCGCCCAGGTGGCACAGAACCTACATCACCTGACCTCACCCAAATATATAGGTTCTCCCAGCAGGCCAAGGGATTCAAGAAAACCCCTGCCCATAGGCCAGGGCAGCCATCAGAAATTGTGGGGCCCCTTACACAGCTTTAGGCCTGCCCCCCCCCCCGAGCCTGACCACCAACATTCCCCAGGGTCCCGCCCACTGGCCATCCCACCGAATCTGCCCACTTGCCATCCCACCAAGTCCTTCAGTGCCTCAGCCCCCCTCACACCTGTACGCTCTCAGCCCCCCCACACCTGTACGCTCTCAGCCCCCCTCACACCTGCACGCTCTCAGCCCCCCACACCTGTACGCTCTCAGCCCCCTCACACCTGTACGCTCTCAGCCCCTCACACCTGCACGCTCTCAGCCCCCCCACACCTGCACGCTCTCAGCCCCCCCACACCTGTACGCTCTCAGCCCCCCTCACACCTGCACGCTCTCAGCCCCCCACACCTGTACGCTCTCAGCCCCTTCACACCTGTACGCTCTCAGCCCCCCTCACACCTGCACACTCTCAGCCACCCCACACCTGTACGCTCTCAGCCCCCACACCTGTACGCTCCTAGCACCGCTCACATGTGTATATGACAAGTACGTACACACACACAGAGACATGTACACACACAGAGACATGTACACACAGAGACATGCACACACACAGAGACATGTACACACAGAGACATGTACACACAGAGACATGTACACACAGAGACATGCACACACAGAGACATGTACACACAGAGGCATGTACACACACAGAGACATGTACACACACAGAGACATGTACACACACACAGACATGTACACACAGAGACATGTACACACACAGGCATGTACACACACATAGACATGTACACACAGAGACATGTACACACACAGAGACATGTGCACACACAGAGACATGTACACACAGAGACATGTACACACAGAGACATGTACACACACATAGACATGTACACACACACTGTCATGAAGATCCTGCCAGAAATCTAAACCCGGGCCGTCCCGGCCCTCAGATTCCATTGCGCATGCGCATGCGCGCCCCGGGCGCGGGCACGTGCACAACCGCGCACAGGGAGACGGGCGCGCGCCCTAGTTAGCACCAGCCGGCCTATTTAAGCCTGACTTGTGCAGACGGTCTTTGCTGTCTGCTCTACAGCGTTGTGGTGTTGTAAAAGTAACCTGATCCTGTTATACCTGTTCCTTTGACCCGGCTTGCCATAGACCATCCAGCTTTCTGCCTGTACCCGACCCCGGCTTCCTGTGACCATCCTCCTGCCTGATCCATTGTACCTCGCTCTTGGTTCTGAACTATTACCTGGCTTCTTTGATGAACTCTGGTTCCTTGCTAAGTCCCCATCCAGTCTGCAGTCTGACCCCTGTAACGAGCCTGATCACCTGTTGGCTTCCAGTCCACTCAGTGGTTCCGTTTCCTGTGTCCAGTTCCTGTCAGCTCTGCTATCCAAGCTTACCTGTGAACCTGTTTGCCAAGCCATTGTCCAGTTCCTGTCAGCTCTGCTATCCAGTTTACCTGTGAACCTGCTTGCCAAGCCGTTGTCCAGTTCCTGTCAGCTCTGCTATCCAGTTTACCTGCGAGCCTGCTTTCCAGAGATCCTGCCAGCTCTGCTATCCAGTTTACCTGTGAGCCTGCTTTCCAGAGATCCTGCCCGCTCTGCTATCCAGTTTACCTGCGAGCCTGCTTTCCAGAGATCCTGCCAGCTCTGCTATCCAGTTTACCTGTGAGCCTGCTTTCCAGAGATCCCGCCAGCTCTGCTATCCAGTTTACCTGTGAGCCTGCTTTCCAGAGATCCTGCCAGCTCTGCTATCCGGTTTACCTGTGAGCCTGCTTTCCAGAGATCCTGCCAGCTCTGCTATCCAGTTTACCTGTGAGCCTGCTTCCTGTGATCCTGCCAGCACTGCTATCCGGTTTACCTGTGAGCCTGCTTCCTGTGATCCTGCCAGCTCTGCTATCCAGTTTACCTGTGAGCCTGCTTCCTGTGATCCTGCCAGCTCTGCTATCCAGTTTACCTGTGAGCCTGCTTCCTGTGATCCTGCCAGCTCAGCTATCCAGTTTACCCGTGAACCTGCTTCCCAGAGATCCTGCCTGCTCAGCTAATCTGTTTCCTTCCCACCGGTCTGTTGATCCTGCCAGGCACCCGTGCTCCTCCTCACTCCTGGCTCTCCTGTTCCCACACCAGGGGACCGGAGTGGGAGACGCAAGGGAGGCCTCTCCCTGCAATCTCGGGCTCGCACCACCAGGTACGTGACACACACACAGGCATGTACACACACAGAGACATGTACACACACACACAGACATGTACACACACAGAGACATGTACACACAGAGACATGTACACACACAGAGACATGTACACACACAGAAATGTAGACACACAGGCATGTACACAGTCACACACATAGCCGCCCTTACTTGTAAGGTGTTCCTAGTCCCAGCTCTTGTTTCCATATGCAGAGGGTTGCACATGAAGGAAATGGCCGCAAAGAGGTGGCAGCAAAGAGCCCGATGTCAGCTCATGACAGCCTTGTGACTCAAACACATACAGGAGCTCCTCTGCACCCGACCCCGCCTTCTCATATCCCTGCCAGTCGGCCGGGCCCGTCCAGACACTGGGGCCCCTTACAAGTGTATGGGCTGTACCCCCCTGATGGCGGCCCTGCCATTGGCTGAGATACCCTTCTCGTATCTAGTACCACCAAGTACCCGGCCACCTTGTGGTAGAAGAAAAAAGTGCACCGAGGCCAAACTTAAGGAGAAATCAATAGATCTCTATCAAGCAACCAAGATAACTACTACTGGCAAGTAAATGTGTGAGGAGCATCCCTGCCTAAACTCCAGGGTGCTACATCAGTAATTTTCTAACAAAAAAAAAAAAAACTCAGATTTTTACATATATGAGAGAAGTGTCAGGATTGGCCCGGTGTGTAAGTGGTTAACATTTGGCAAAGAACAAACATTTTTTAGGAGAAAATCTTTTCTTTCTGCTGAAAAGGGAGGCTTTATTCATTTTAATTAGAATGTGAACTGTTTTTATGCAAACACGACAATCAGATTGTTAGTATTTTATAAACTTTTATATTTGGTTATAAACATTCTCTTGGATTGGCTCCAGCAGTGATCTGGCAGTTCTGCAGCTGCAAGGACACATCAACAGATAGTCCACAGTAGGAGAGATGTATTAATAATGCCAATTTTGGAAGTGTTGGCGCTAGATAGAATATGGATGCACTCATTGCTTTAAATGTCATAAATAACTACATCAATGTGTATACAGATCACGTCTTGTCCTATTTCCATGATTAACACTTGCTGACCCGGCCTTTTCTGGAACTTTTTGTTTAATAGTTTAAATCAGTATTTTTCGCTTATACAGTGGAACCTCGGATTACGAGCATAATCCATTCCAGGCGAATGCTTGTAATCCAATGTACTTGCATATCAAAGCGAGTTTTCCCATTGAAGTCAATGGAAACGAAAATTATTTGTTCCGCATTGACTTCAATGGGATGCAATACCACATGAGGCCAGAGGCGGGGGGCGCCGGAGAGCCTCGGAAACGGGCGAAAAGGTCCGAGCACACTTCTGCTGACCTCGGCAAACCTCGGAAAAACTCAGTTCGCGAGCCTTTCCGAGGCTTGCCGAGGTCAGCGGAACTTTACTCGGGACCTTCCGTGCATTTCTGAACGCCGACGATCGGCGCTGTTTGGCTCCGACACCCCCCACCTTAGGCCAAAAGTGGTACTGCACACCGCTTTTGGCCTGAATCCTGCTCGTTTCGCGAGACAACACTCGCAAACCGAGTTAGGATTTTTCAGAAATACAGTGCTCGTTTTGCGAAACGCTCGTTAAACCGCGTTACTCGCAAACCGAGGTTCCACTGTATACCGTATATACTTGAGTATAAGCCGACCCGAATATAAGCCGAGGCACCTCATTTTACCACAAAAAACTGGGAAAACTTATTGGCTCGAGTATAAGCCTAGGGTGAGAAATGCGCAGCTAATGTAAGTGTAAAAGAGGGTCAACAATGCCCATTTGCAGCCATAGGTCCCCCAAACTTCAAACTTGGTAGTTAAGGGTTCCTAAATGCCCCCTAGCTGCAGCCAAAATTTGGGGTCTCTGGACCCAAAGGGTCCCCAAAGGACACCGTTGACTGACTTTGGAGCCCTGTATCTTGGGGTCACTTGGTGCTAGGAACTCCATCTTGGATATGCTGTAGTGCTAGGTCCACTGGGTTGGCATACCCAATTTGGGGGTCCTAGCCCCAAGTGACCCCGAGATACGGGGGCCCCAAATTCGGGTCAGAAAATGTCATTCTCTGCTGCAGAAAAAAGTGCTTGACTCGAGTATAAGCCGAGGGGGGGCATTTTCAGCACAAAAAAAATGTGCTGAAAAATTTGGCTTATACTCGAGTATATATGGTAATAATAAAATAAACAATATAAATAAAAGGGCCCCGAAATAACATTGCTGCAGTTGGACACAGTTGACCGATTTTGACAATTGCGCGGTCGTGCGATGCTGTACCCAAATAAAATTGTTGTCCTTTTTTCCCCACAAATAGAGCTTTCTTTGGGTGATATTTGATCACCTCTGCAGTTTTTATTTTTTGTGCTATAAACAAAAGAAGAGTGAAATTTTGAAAGAAAATAAAACAAAGGGTTCAAAAAGGGTGGACTCAGAGCACTGCGCCCCGAGCCAACACAGTTGTGTGACAATAGCAAATTAATATTTGCTATTGCCACACGGATTCTCTTTCCGGCCAATCAGGAAGTGGGTCGTGAGACCCGTTTCCCGAATGTCCGAAAGGAGAAGCGTTCCAATTGGCCTAGGGGAAAAGAGGAGGAGAAGCAAGAGGAAGCTGCAGCCCATCGCCCGCGCCACATGGGGTAAGTACTGGGCTGGGAACCGTCCGACCAGATGGGGGAGGCATTTGTGGGTTTGCCTCCCCCCTTTAGAAATATACCACCAGCTGCCATTGTAGCTGATTGGAGGAATCGGACAAACCCCCCGCACCTTTCACATAGGAACAAAGCTGAGGCTTTCAATCACAGGCTGTGTGCCAGAGCTCCCTCCCCGTCACTTTGGGTAGTAAGGCGTGGCTTGCAGGCATTCAGGAAGTAGATACTGCTGCCTATTTTTGTTTTTGGGCTGTTTTATGCCGAAATGGGATTTTAAAGTGGTTGCAAACCCTCACAAATACCCAGTGAAGTGACTAAAAAATCCTCCTACATAAGTTGTATTATTAATAATTTTTAATAATTTTTTTAATAGCGCAAAAAATAAAAACCGCGGAGGTGATCAAACACCCCCAAAAGAAAGCTTTATTTGTGGGAGAAAGAGGACGTCAATTTTATTTGGGTACATCATCGCACGATTGCGCAATTGTCAGTTAAAGCGACGCAGTGCCGTATCGTAGAAAATGGCCTGGTCATTAAGGGGGCAAATCCTTTCCGGTCCTTAAGTGGATAAAGATATCTATTTACATTATCTTTCACATTATACAAAAGAATTTGGGTAAATATTGCGTTTTGTTGTGTTTTTTTATTCATTAGGATGTACTTTTTAACGCAGTGCCCTATCGCAATAAATAACCTGGTCATGAAGGGGGGTAAATCATCCAGAACTGAAGTGGTTAAGCAACCATCACTGCTCTACAAATACACAGAACACACACTTTTTTTTTTTTTTTTTATTATTTTGTGTCAAAACAATTTGTTGTGACATTAACCCGTAGAAGGTTTACATATGGCTGTTAAGTTGTCCAGCTTCCTGCCCGGGACCATTGTGAAGACCTCCAGGATTTCGGTTGAACCGCCAGGCTGTACCACAAGCTTAGCAGGGGTCACCGAAAAGTCCCCCCTCCTCCCAGGCTGCCTCCCCCTATTCCTGTTGTGTTCAGTGTTCCAGTTTATTGCACTTGAAGCCAAAATGCATTCCAGATGTGCCTGGCAGGAGCCTCAGCAAGGTCAGAGCCAAGTTGAGGCATTGCAGCTGACCTGTGCTGACCCCAGGGTGTCCTATTAATGGGGGGCCGCCTCCCCCACGCTGAGCTCAACCTAAACTAAGCTGTCAGCTGAGATGAGCTCAGATGAGGCCGCAGTACCGCTCACAGCCAGCGGGTGTCCCTAGTGGTTGGCCTAACATTCCCATATATGGGGGGGGGGGTTTACTTAAAAAGTTACAATGTTATAAGTTTCACATTCTTCAACCAAAAATAAGAAACAAAGTATTGTCATTGCAACGCCTTTAATTGGTTACTTTTTACAAATATTTTTTCTTGTGCCCGACCTCATATCCTGATATGTGCATTCAGGAGAGGAGCTTTTGAGCATAAAATGCACAAAAGCGCCCAAACGCAGGGCTGTCTTTAATATTGATTGGACCCTGGGCAAAACTTTTCTTGGGCCCCCCCCATGCAGTTTCGCTCTCCACCTGCTCTGAGACATACAATAAATAGCAGCTAGACTTAAAATCTGTTTACTGAATCAGATCGGGCAGCTATTGCGATTGGTTGCCAGAGGTTACAGTGTATCATTACCGCTCACTGACTGGTTTCTAGAGGTTACAGTGTATCATTACCGCTCACTGACTGGTTTCTAGATATTACATCACACATTATGGCTCACTGGTTAGTTGCTAGAGGTTACAGCACATGATTTCTGCTTGTTGATTGGTTGCTAGAGATTACTGTGGATATGACCTCAGGGGGTCATGATATACATATCAATGCCGCCGGCCGCCGCTATTTACATATGAATGCGGGTAATTTACATGTTAACACGGGGTCTGCAGGTGAGTCATCTTTACGCAACAATAGGGCAGAGCTGGGCAGCATTAGTAGCAGCACTTCGCACTGAGATATTGGGACACATCACAGGACTAAAACCTCAAGGGACGAGTTAATTTAAACCAGGATAGTTGGCAAGTATGAGGCAGCTGCTTTGGGCCCCACAACACTGACAGGGCCCAGGGCCCCTTTTGCCCTGCCTTAAAAACCAGGAAGTGATTCCTGATTCCCTTACCGAAGATGGCGGCACCTCCGCCTGCCCAAAATAGGCTTCGGGGGCCGACATCGCGGGTGCGCTGGACAGGTAAGTGTCCTAGTCATGTTCCTACATTAATGCATTGCATGAACATGCACGCAAAAATTAAGCTTTTGTACATTTTGTTCACACCAGTACAACTTATCATGCGATTGGCAGTTCCAAATCGCATTACAAGTCACACCCTATTGTTGCCAATGGAACTGCTCAGTGCGACTTTGCGGTGCTACATCTGCACTATTTTTTAGCGATTTTAACAGTGGCAGCTGGTGTTTTTTTTTGGGGCAAACAGCCCCCCCCCCCCCGGGCCACCGGTGGAGCGTCACTACCCCCGGCGGCACTAACACACTCCCCCACCACCACACGCTGTCCTTACCCTACATGCGGAAAGGCCTCAGGTTAAGCTGCTCCGGTGTCCTCAGATGGTGGTCAGGACTCAATGCCTGAAAAACAACCCCACACCAAAATCCCCCCCTCCACCAAATGATTTGGACCAGTGCACAAAGCAAGGTCTATAAAGACATGGGTGAGCAAGTTTGGGGTGGAGGAGTCCTGACCTCAACCCGACAGAACACCTTGGGGATGGAATTAGATTGGAGACTGCGAGCCAGGCCTTCTCGTTCCAACATCAGTGCCTGACCTCACAAATGCACTTCTGGAAGAATGGTCAAACATTCCATAGACACCCTCCTAAACCTTGTGGACGGTCTTCCCTACGGACTAAGACTGGGATGCCATTAAAGTTCATGTACGTGTAAAGACAGGTGTCCCAATACTTGGTAATATAATGTGTAAACACTCAAAAGACTTTCATAGGAAAATAAATTGTTACCATAAACCTACAGTATACAGTATGGATATATTGTCTCCCAATCCATAGAAGCCATGGTTTCCGTACACGGCACTGATGATAGCCATCAGGCATCAGGTTTTCCCCCCGTGTCTTGGGGAGGGGTCCTTCTTCAGGACAGCCCCCACCCAGTACTCATTGGGTCAGCTTTGGCTGATCATGGGAAGCTGGGTCTGTCTGGGCTTATACGTTGGGCTAGGTGGACCCTAGTGTGCCTTATCCCCATCAGAAGTCTTGCACCTATCTGTGTAGCACCATAACCCCTGCAGGGCGGCTATGTATTTTCTGGGCTTTACCAATTACCTCCTCCTTGTAGCTCGTCGTTCGTTGTCTAGGGGTTTCCCAGGGTTAGTACCCAGTAACTTCAGAAGCTGACACTCAAATGTCTTTTGAGTATTTTTTATTTGCAAAGGGTAACGTTCAAATATAACACAGTCTCTCAGTTGGAATAGAGGGTACGGGTGATAAAGCTCAGGCACTTCAGAACTGCTGACAATTCTATTGAATGTCTCTTAGAAAACCCAGAGAGTAGACAACTCGCAACTGGGCGCTTCACGGCTGGATAAACCTCTAACTGTACATTTAGCAGCCAACATGTGATTCAAAGATTTGCAAAGTCTCTGCCACAGACTAGGTTGTAACTGAAGATAAATTAGGAACTTTTCCCACAGTACCCGGATCTTTCAGCCAGCTTGGCGATACCGTAAGAAATGCAGATTCACTAGTGTCCATACAACTTCAGCTCCCAGGCTCTTACCGAGCAGCCAGCTTCATGGCCCTTCTCTGAAGAGTCCTCCTCTGGTCACTTGTATGAGTTGCCGAGCCTCCCCAATCCTTGAGAGGACACCGGGACACTCAGAATCCTCCTTCAGTTACTGGGGCCTCGAACTAGCCAGTTTCCGAGGCTCGGGAACAGACGGATCCCCACCCCAGACCATGAGGGCCTCTGGGGCTGGTCAGGGTGACCAGGCTTACGGGGCAGCAGACACTCCTGGGTCCGTGACCCCTCACGGGGTTGGTCCGGACCGGAACCTGAATCAAAGAGCAAGCCGAACCCTAACACGTTTGCGGGGCCAATAAATGGTTTTGAATGTACATCTGGCCAATGGGGTGTAAAGAAATGATTAGCGCTGTCCTAGAATGAGGAATAGTTCTCCTATACTTGGGGTATGTGATGGAATACATGGGAATGCCTTCTGTTCTAAGAAGACGCTACCATGAAACTCTAAAGAAGAAATGAGATACATCCAGCATAGTAAATCCTAAAATCTTCGCAGAGGGAGAAGTGAAAGAAAGACAATCAGAGAAGAGTCGAGGAGACCGCAGAGCATCCTTCCCAGCTGATGTGAATGGACGCGTCTGAAAATCTTTTCTATGATACCGGATAGCAGAGTCTTCTGTTCCCAATCAGCTCAGTTTATAGGATTGAATTTAGAAGAACAGGAACCACGCTGCAACCAAATCCTGTCTGTCCTCCTGTATAGACATGGCCGCCTGGGTACTCGCTGAGATCCAACTCTTCCATGTAAGGAGGACGAGTTATATAAATGCCAATCATCGACAGCTCAGTCCAGGTCAGAACCCAGCTTGGTGGCTCTTAGATCAGGACAGCCTTTCTCAACCTTTTCAACACAGAGGAACCCTTGAAATAGTTCTCCGGTCTCAGGGAACCCCTGCTAAAAATTTGAAATCTACAACTCATAATACATTAGTGTGATGGTCAGTGGGAAGAATGGTCCTCACACTTGTGGTCATTGGGAAGAATTACCTCCTTACAGATAGTTAAAACGATCAATGGTATCAGTGGGAACTTATCTGAGAGGCATAAATTGCCCAATGCTGAAGGAACCCCTAGCAACCTCTGGAGGAACCCTGGTTGAGAATCACTGGATCAGGACAAGGTGAAGGCACAGAAGGGTTAGCTTGGGTTAGTTAAGGCCAGCCTTTCCAACACAGAGGAACCCTTGAAATAACTTTCTGGTCTCAGGGAACCCCTGCTAAATGACCATATCTCACAACTCACAATACACTAGTGTGATGGTCAGTGGGAAGAATGTTCCTTACACTTGTGGTCATTGAGAAGAATTACCCTCTTGCTCATTACCCTAAAAATTGCTCATTGCTCAAGGAACCCATAGAAACCTCTAGAGCAGTGGTTGTGGGGACCCCTAACAGTAAAATTATTTTCATAGCCTGGGTTGTCAGCACCGAAGGCAAGACAAGTCATTTGGGCCCCTATCCCGCAGACATTTAGTGCTCCCTGAGTCCTTTTAATCACTTTCAGACCGAAACAATTTGCAGCTAAAGGACCAGGCCCCTTTTTGCGATTCGGCACTGCGTCGTTTTAACTAACAATTGCGCGGTCGTGCGACGTGGCTCCCAAACAAAATTGGCGTCCTTTTTTTCCCACAAATAGAGCTTTCTTTTGGTGGTATTTGATCGCCCCAGCGTTTATTTTTTTGCGCTATAAACAAAAAAGAGCGACAATTTTGAAAAAAAAAACGCATTCTTTTTTATTTTTTGCTGTAATAAATATCCCCCAAAAATATATAAAAAAACATTTTTTTTCCTCAGTTTAGGCCGATACGTATTCTTCTACATATTTTTGGTAAAAAAAATCGCAATAAGCGATTATTGATTGGTTTGCGCAGAAGTTATAGCATTTACAAGATAGGGGATAGTTTTATAGCATTTTTATTAATCTTTTTTTTTTTTTTATTAGTAATGGCGGCGATCAGCGATTTTTATTGTGACTGCGACATTATGGCGGACACATCGGACATTTTTGACACATTTTTGGGACCATTGTCATTCATACAGCAATCAATGCTATTTAAATGCATTGATTCCTGTATAAATGACACTGGCAGTGAAGGGGTTAACCAGGGGGTGGCAGTGTAGGGGTTAAGTATGCCTAGGGGTGTGTTTCTTACTGTGGGGGGGGGTGTGGCTGTGAGCTAGTGAATGCTGATCTCTGCTCCAATCACAGGGAGCAGAGATCGGCGTCACTAGTTGCTAGGCAGAACGGGGAGATGCTGTTTAATTCCGCATCTCCCCGTTCAGCCTCCCCATGAGACAATCGCGGGTGTCCCTGCGGCAATCGAGACCCGCAACCGGCCTCATGGGGGTCCTGACCGGCGCGGGAGGCATTTTATATATATGCCCTTATGCCTGTCCGTGCCATTCTGCCGACGTACATCGGCGTGCCCCGGTCGGGAAGCGGTTAATGGCAACTATAATCACAGGTACTGTTACTCACTGTGTCTCCGGCTTCACTGTGTCTCCGACTTTGTGGTGTCTCGTGGGAGTGACACCTATGCCGAAATCAGGAGATAGGGTCTCCTCCAGCCCCTCTCACTTCACAATCCTCACCAGTCAGCTGACCTCTAGTCTCTGCCCCCCAGCCATGCCGTGAAATGAATGGGCACCTGCGAAGAGGCTTAGTGGGCGGCCGCGGGCTCCAGGAACAGCCCAGCTGGGCGGCCACAGGCTCCAGGGATAGCCCTGCTGGGCGGCCCCAAATAGGCTGGGAGAGCGGTGCGAGATTCAGGAACAGCCCAGGATTCGGTGACCCCTGGCAAATCCTCATTCGACCCCCAGGTTGAGGACCACTGCTCTAGAGGAACCCTAGGGATCCAAGGCACTCTGGCTAACCCCTTGGAGCCGGTGCCCCACGGCCCTTTAAGACCCTGTTAAATGGACGCCAGTGCTGGGTGGAAAAGGGTTAAGGAGGGTTAATGTTAGTGTGAGGGTAGTTAGAGGGAGGACTTGTGTTATAGGGAGGGTAAGTGTTAGGGTCACAAGTAAAGTCAATTCAACAGTGAAGGCTATTGTTAGGGTAAGGGGGGTCTATCACAACTGCGATGGCCAGTTATAGGTGGGGCAGCGGCGCCTTTTTTGTATCATTATTGTTACAGGGAAGAATAGGGTTAGTGCGGGTAAGTGTTATGGTTACAAGGAGGGTTATTATTAGGGCTAGTGTTATTCTTACAGGGAGGGTTAGGTTTGGGGTTACTATGAGGGTTCGTGTTAGGGTTACAAGGAGGTTTAGTGTTAATGTGAGGGTTAGAGGGAGGATCCGTGTTAGGATTACAGGGAGTTAGTGTGAAAGATTCAGGATGGAATAGTGACAGATCACAGACAGATCACAATAAACCCAGTGGGAAGGCAGCCCAACTGGGAACACTCACAGTTTCAACAGCGTGTAGAGAGCAGAATGCAGCCGAACTGACAGCGTCTGTAGAGAGGGGAAAAAAGTGGCCTCATCGTCTTGTGCCCAACAGGCAAGTGTCCAGAGAATTTGTGAGCTCTAAGCTTTCCCTCCTCGTCAGGAACCTTTCCTTGCCACTAGGTCTGCCCTTACCAGGGGGGGTACCTCTTCCTACTCTACCAACTCACAAATGTGCACCAAACCTGGGAGCCAGTGCCCTTAATAGGCTCTGCCTGGCCCAAGATGGCTTCCAGGGTAACATGAAGCAGCAGCATCCTAATGGATGCTTCCCCTGTGACCCAGGAAACCATAGAGGAACTCTGTTGACTCCCATTGGCCACAGCTGAGGGCCAATCAGAAGAAACAGAGCAGCCTTGTGTGTCAAGCAAGGGACCGAGCAGGCCAGTGGGGTAAAGCTTGGGAGGTATCTTGAGTGCCAAACTAGGGACCCAGAGAGGCGGGGGGGGGGGGGTGACGCTTGAGAAAGATACTATGGTCAAGATTGGAGGAGCTCAAGGGATTCAGTGACAGTGAATCATCTAGTCTAGTGAGAGACCGGGAGCTCAGTGGGCTGAAGAACTACAAGAAGTGATTGTAGTGGAAGTGAAGGAACTGTTACACTTTGTGTTAGGAACTGTTCAAGACTGTTACCATAGGAGACAGCATTCCTACACATGCAGATGTGGCGTCTTGCTGGATGCCTTTCCCTACATGGCTGTCCTCCTATTAAAGTCTCTGAGTCTGCCAATTAATCTTGCATCTACCTAAGGGTGCCCTGGCCCTAACCCTCTCTCCCAAAGTTCTGTTAAAATGTAAGTTCTGTAAAATCTCTTTTGGATTCAAGAAGTGTCTGGCGCCCAATCAATATACCTCGTACTGCACCCATTGGCGTCTGCAGGTAGGGGCAAGGGGGGTCAAGTGCCCCCCCCCCCCACTGGAATCAGGGATCGGATCTTAATTTCAGCACAGTTGCATTTCTATCGAGGTGCCGCACCCGGGTGCCACCCACCAGTGACACCATTAAGGTGCTGTCAAGCCCCCCCATCAGTGTAGTGTGACTTCGGCTCTTTTCCTTGCTCAGTCCAGCAGAGAACTCAGCGGTGCTGTGATGGGAGAAAGGCAACCTGCTGGCTATCAGAGGTTTCCCCCGCTCGCCCCACCCATTCTCCTGTTAAGAGACGGCGGCTCTCACCAGGTTCCCCACCCAGCTTCATGCCCACTCCGTTCCTTCCCTATTGGCCATAACTGAGGGCCAATCAAAGGCGACTAGGAGAGGCAAGCTTCATGGGACATGTAGTCCCAAAAGATTTTCGGCCCCATTTTCCACAGGGAGGAGGCTACAGCTCGATCAAGAGAGAGATTGAGAGACTTCAGCCTGGAAAAAAACAAAGGGAGATAGCGCTACAGGACAAAGAACGAGGAGTGTGCTGGGCGGAAGCCAGAGAGAGAGAGCCACCCCAGAGAGAGAGCCACGCTGCCCAGCACCACCAGAGAGAGAGCCACGCTGCCCAGCACCACCAGAGAGAGAGCCACGCTGCCCAGCGCCACCAGAGAGAGAGCCACACTGCCCAGAGCCAGAGAGAGAGCCACTCTGCCCAGCACCACCAGAGAGAGAAAGACTGAGCCACTACCAGGGTACAGACATGCTACACTACTGAACCGAGTCGCCCCCGGGGAACCCAGAGTGAGCGATCGTCCAGCCGGAGTGATCACTGCTGTAGTTTTACTGGGTCTGGTAAGAGGGCCTGTTGGCCATTACCCATTACTTATCCTAGGGACTGTAATACATCTGCAGACTCTGACCATAATAATGTGATAATGACATTGTGGGTGACCCTAAAATGATGCCCCCCCCCTGAAAAAATTTCTGTGGACGCCCATGACTGCACCCACTATGCCTTGCAACACACCATATACAGAAGGATGTCAGTTCTCTGGCCCTGGAGATTCTCATTAGACTGAAGGAGACCGGGACCTTGCTACACTTTCTTTGAATAAAAGTAGGTAAAAACAGTCCTGATAAGAAGAATTGGTGAGTGTCTGGGGCCTTTAAAAGTGTTACTTTGAACTGATTTTCCCACAGCACCCATAGCTGCGATCTTCCTGCGGGGGGATAAAATGGCTGATCCATAATGGACACGGTCTTGGTATTCTTTCCAGTGGCGTCTCCAGCTTTCATATTTAGGGGGGGCACAGGGGGGGACAGGGACAAAATTAGGGGGGCAACTATAAAATGCAATTTTACTACGATCCCCAGGGTGGCAGAAAACAAGAGATATATGTCACCAGCATACCAAGAAAATATAAGGGTCCAAAGCAGTAGGAGAACTATCAGGTTTGCAAAGGTTGTCTTGCCTCCGGGCCTTGGTGTTCTGCCACTGTGGTGTTCCCCAGCCTCCTCTTGCTGTCCTGCCCTGCTATTGACAGTGCTGGTCTGGCATCTGTGTCCTTGGCAGTGGCAGCAGTCTATTAGGACCTAGGGCTGGTGACATTATGGGTGCATGCAGGGAAGGCTGGCACTATTGGTTGTAGAGAGCCGAGCCCCCCGCTGGTCACCTAGCAGCAGTAATGTTGTATAACCTTCTCTGTTGACATGCTGATCGGGATGTGATCCAGGTGATGCTCCCAGTCAGATCTAATAAACACAGTATTTATTAGTATCAACAGTACAACCACATCCACCGTAAGTTCATCAGCCATGTGGGCTCTTTGCCTGTAAGATGTGGGCTTTGATCAATAAAATCACTATGATATTTAACACTAGGATTTAACTAGGAGCATCACCTGGATTTCATCACGATCAGCATGTCAGAGAAGGCTGCATTGCTGCTAAGCAACCTGCAGGGAGGTCAACTGTCTACAACCATTAGAGATGGGCTCGGGTGTGTTTTGAAATGCCACATGCCCGATCCCACCAGGAAGCCGACACTGCACACAGCTAATCACAGGCAGTGATACATTCCTGATCTGTGCAGCTAAGGACTAGACATGTGCGATTCGTTTCGTACGAATTCGTAATTCGTACAATTTTTTCGAAATTCGTACGAATTTACGAATCTGTAGTACGAATTTTTTTTTTTACGAATTCCGTACGGAATACGAAATTCCGTTTACAAATTTCGTCGCCGAATGATTCGAATGAATTCGAATGAATTCGAATGGATTCGAATGAATTCGAATGACAAAGTGTCATTTTTGCAGGAAAAATTCCGTTTACGAATTTCAGCTCCAAATTATTCGAATCCAACTACCAATATCAAATTTCAACTAATTCAAACGAAATTATTATAGCAGATATAACGAATGAATTCGAATGACAAAGTGTCATTTTTGCAGAAAAAAAAGCTATTTAAAAAAACAGTCATTCATTGATATAAAAAAAAAAAAAAAAAGCGTAGGGGTCCCCCCAAATTCAATAACCAGGCCCTTCAGGTCTGGTATGGATATTAAGGGGGACCCCAGCCAAAAAAAAAAAAAAAAAAAATGGCGTGGGGTCCCCCCCAAATATCCATACCAGACCCTTCAGGTCTGGGATGGATTTTAAGGGGAACCCCGGCCAAAAAAAAAAAAAAAATGGCGTGGGGGTCCCCCTCAAAATCCATACCAGACCCTTTATCCGAGCACGCAACCTGGCAGGCCGCAGGAAAGGAGGGGGGACGAGAGCGGCCCCCCCTCTCGCCTGAACCGTACCAGGCCACATGCCCTCAACATTGGGAGGGTGCTTTGGGGTCCCCCCCAAAGCACCTTGTCCCCATGTTGATGAGGACAAGGGCCTCATCCCCACAACCCTGGCCGGTGGTTGTGGGGGTCTGCGGGCGGGGGGCTTATCGGAATCTGGAAGCCCCCTTTAACAAGGGGACCCCCAGATCCCGCCCCCCCCCCCCCCCTGTGTGAAATGGTAAGGGGGTACAAAAGTACCCCTACCATTTCACCAAAAAAGTGGCAAAAATTGTAAAAAATGACAGGAGACGGTCTTTGACAATTCCTTTATTAAAATCTTCTTTCTTCTTTCTTCTGCTCTTCCTTCTTCCTTTCTTCATCTTCTCCTTCCTTCCGTCATCTTCTTCCATCGTCTTCTTCCTTCGATTCGCTTCTTCTTCCTCCGGTCTTCTCGTCCTTCTCGTCCGGCGTCGTCCTTCTCGTCCGGCATCGTCGTCTCTTCTCGCAGGCCGCTCCTCGCAATGGGAGGCTCCCGCTCTGTGAGGCTCCGCTCCGGGTGACAGGTCTTTTATAACGAAGGCACCTGGTGACCCCGCCCCCTCTGACGCACGGGGACGTCATGTGGAATTCCCTATGGCTTTCCCCATGACGTCAGAGGGGGGGCGGGGTCACCAGGTGCCTTCGTTATACAAGACCTGTCACCCGGAGCGAAGCCTCACAGAGCGGGAGCCTCCCATTGCGAGGAGCGGCCTGCGAGAAGAGACGACGATGCCGGACGAGAAGGACGACGCCGGACGAGAAGGACGAGAAGACCGGAGGAAGAAGAAGCGAATCGAAGGAAGAAGAAGATGGAAGAAGATGACGGAAGGAGAAGATGAAGAAAGAAGATTTTAATAAAGGAATTGTCAAAGACCGTCTCCTGTCATTTTTACCATTTTTGCCACTTTTTTGGTGAAATGGTAGGGGTACTTTTGTACCCCCTTACCATTTCACACAGGGGGGGGGCCGGGATCTGGGGGTCCCCTTGTTAAAGGGGGCTTCCAGATTCCGATAAGCCCCCCGCCCGCAGACCCCCACAACCACCGGGCACGGTTGTGGGGATGAGGCCCTTGTCCTCATCAACATGGGGACAAGGTGCTTTGGGGGGGACCCCAAAGCACCCTCCCAATGTTGAGGGCATGTGGCCTGGTACGGTTCAGGCGGGAGGGGGGGCCGCTCTCGTCCCCCCCTCCTTTCCTGCGGCCTGCCAGGTTGCGTGCTCGGATAAGGGTCTGGTATGGATTTTATGGGGGACCCCACGCCATTTTTTTTGGCTAGGGTTCCCCTTAAAATCCATCCCAGACCTCAAGGGTGTGGTATGGATTTTGAGGGGGACCCTACGCCATTTTTTTTTTTTTTTTTTGGCTGGGGTCCCCCTTAATATCCATCCCAGACCTGAAGGGCCTGGTTATTGAATTTGGGGGGACCCCTACGCTTTTTTTTTCAATGACTTCAATGAATGACAGTTCTCTGTATTACGGATCCAACAATTCATTTGCCGGCAATAGCTGCGACTCGATTTTAAATAGTTTTTTTTTCCTGCAAAAATGACACTGCAGGAACAGTTCTCTATATTAGATATACTGAATCTCGAATCATTCGAAGCATTCGTTATATCCGCTATTATAATTTCTTTCATGTTAGTTGAAATTACATATTTGTTAGTTACAATACAACATTCGAATTGTTCTCTGTATTACGGGAATCGGCAATTAGCCGCGAGTGATTTTAAATGTCTTTTTTTCCTGCAAAAATGACACATTGTACAGAGAGAGTTCTAAACACGGGAAACCTGCGCCCTTCTATATACTATATACTCTATAGTATGCCTATGAAGGGGGTCAGGTTTCCCGTGTTTAGAACTCTCTCTGTACAATGTGTCATTTTTGCAGGAAAAAAAGACATTTAAAATCACTCGCGGCTAATTGCCGATTCCCGTAATACAGAGAACAATTCGAATGTTGTATTGTAACTAACAAATATGTAATTTCAACTAACATGAAAGAAATTATAATAGCGGATATAACGAATGCTTCGAATGATTCGAGATTCAGTATCTAATATAGAGAACTGTTCCTGCAGTGTCATTTTTGCAGGAAAAAAAAACTATTTAAAATCACTCGCAGCTATTGCCGGCAAATGAATTGTTGGATCCGTAATACAGAGAACAGTCATTCATTGAAGTCATTGATAAAAAAAAAGCGTAGGGGTCCCCCCAAATTCAATAACCAGGCCCTTCAGGTCTGGGATGGATATTAAGGGGGACCCCAGCCAAAAAAAAAAAAAAAAAAATGGCGTAGGGTCCCCCTCAAAATCCATACCAGACCCTTGAGGTCTGGGATGGATTTTAAGGGGAACCCTAGCCAAAAAAAATGGCGTGGGGTCCCCCATAAAATCCATACCAGACCCTTATCCGAGCACGCAACCTGGCAGGCCGCAGGAAAGGAGGGGGGGACGAGAGCGGCCCCCCCTCCCGCCTGAACCGTACCAGGCCACATGCCCTCAACATTGGGAGGGTGCTTTGGGGTCCCCCCCCAAAGCACCTTGTCCCCATGTTGATGAGGACAAGGGCCTCATCCCCACAACCCTGGCCGGTGGTTGTGGGGGTCTGCGGGCGGGGGGCTTATCGGAATCTGGAAGCCCCCTTGAACAAGGGGACCCCCCAGATCCCGCCCCCCCCCTGTGTGAAATGGTAAGGGGGTACAAAAGTACCCCTACCATTTCACCAAAAAAGTGGCAAAAATGGTAAAAATGACAGGAGACGGTCTTTGACAATTCCTTTATTAAAATCTTCTTTCTTCTTCTTCATCTTCTCCTTCCGTCATCTTCTTCCATCGTCTTCTTCCTTCGATTCGCTTCTTCTTCCTCCGGTCTTCTCGTCCTTCTCGTCCGGCGTCGTCCTTCTCGTCCGGCATCGTCGTCTCTTCTCGCAGGCCGCTCCTCGCAATGGGAGGCTCCCGCTCTGTGAGGCTCCGCTCCGGGTGACAGGTCTTGTATAACGAAGGCACCTGGTGACCCCGCCCCCCTCTGACGTCATGGGGAAAGCCATAGGGAATTCCACATGACGTCCCCGTGCGTCAGAGGGGGCGGGGTCACCAGGTGCCTTCGTTATAAAAGACCTGTCACCCGGAGCGGAGCCTCACAGAGCGGGAGCCTCCCATTGCGAGGAGCGGCCTGCGAGAAGAGACGACGATGCCGGACGAGAAGGACGACGCCGGACGAGAAGGACGAGAAGACCGGAGGAAGAAGAAGCGAATCGAAGGAAGAAGACGATGGAAGAAGATGCCGGAAGGAGAAGATGAAGAAAGGAAGAAGGAAGAGCAGAAGAAAGAAGAAAGAAGATTTTAATAAAGGAATTGTCAAAGACCGTCTCCTGTCATTTTTACCATTTTGCCACTTTTTTGGTGAAATGGTAGGGGTACTTTTGTACCCCCTTACCATTTCACACAGGGGGGGGGCCGGGATCTGGGGGTCCCCTTGTTAAAGGGGGCTTCCAGATTCCGATAAGCCCCCCGCCCGCAGACCCCCACAACCACCGGCCAGGGTTGTGGGGATGAGGCCCTTGTCCTCATCAACATGGGGACAAGGTGCTTTGGGGGGGACCCCAAAGCACCCTCCCAATGTTGAGGGCATGTGGCCTGGTACGGTTCAGGCGGGAGGGGGGGCCGCTCTCGTCCCCCCCTCCTTTCCTGCGGCCTGCCAGGTTGCGTGCTCGGATAAAGGGTCTGGTATGGATTTTGAGGGGGACCCCACGCCATTTTTTTATTTTTTTTTTTTGGCCGGGGTTCCCCTTAAAATCCATCCCAGACCTGAAGGGTCTGGTATGGATATTTGGGGGGGACCCCACGCCATTTTTTTTTTTTTTTTTGGCTGGGGTCCCCCTTAATATCCATACCAGACCTGAAGGGCCTGGTTATTGAATTTGGGGGGACCCCTACGCTTTTTTTTTTTTCTGCAAAAATGACACTTTGTCATTCGAATTCATTCGAATTCATTCGAATTCATTCGTTATATCTGCTATAATAATTTCGTTCAAATTAGTTGAAATTCGATATTGGTAGTTGGATTTACTAACGATTCGTAACTATTCATAACGATTCGTAACGATTCGTAACTATTTATAACGATTCGTAACGATTCGTAACTTGAAATTGAAATTCGATATTTGTAGTTGGATTCGAATTGTTCTCCGTGTTATGAGAACCAACAATGCATTAGCCGCGTTAACGATTCGAAACGATTCGTAACGATTCGTAACTTTACTGACGATTCGTAAAAAAAATTACGATTCTTCCGAATTTCGTATTTCGTACGAATTCGAACGGAATTTCGTACACGAATTACGAATTACGAATTTTTTTATGTACGAAACGGGACGAAACGAAACGAAACAAATTTTTG
This sequence comes from Lithobates sylvaticus, assembly GCA_028564925.1. Classification (NCBI taxonomy): domain Eukaryota; kingdom Metazoa; phylum Chordata; class Amphibia; order Anura; family Ranidae; genus Lithobates; species Lithobates sylvaticus. The sequence continues at coordinate 267,966,938 of CM053032.1, forward strand.
ACAGTTCCCATGTCTACCATCCACCTATAATGTGTAGATGGGAGAATTGGATCATTTCTTTTTTTTTTTTTTTTAATGCAACCTACTAGTTAAATTAAAAAGTGGGGCTGCCTAAGTGCTAAGTGCCTAAGTGCTAAGTCCAGCCATAGGCAGTTTAAATCTCAGCTGGTTCATCAGGAACTGGCTGAGGTTTGAACCATTTATGAGCAGGCTGAATGTACCAAGTTGATCGATCAAATTGGGAACAACCAGCCTGCCAGATACTCTTATGATTATCACTAGTGGTTGCTATAGCCACTAGTGATAATGACTGTTTGTTGGGAGAATACAATTGCTGGGCAGGAAGGATATTCCCCTTGTCACCACTGTCTGTGTTGATGGGGGAATCATGCAAATTTCTTTCCTGCACTCTGTGGATGCAGGAAAGAAATTTGCTTAGTCTATTACCTGCCTAACTGAAAGCGAAAGTAAGTTGTGAAGGTCTTGAAAGAACAGGAGAGGGGAGGGACAGATGGTGGAGAGAAGAGATAATGCAGTTCAGTGATTACAGTGTACTGCAGTGCACACACTTACCCATGCGTCCAGGCTAGAAGAATACTCCCCCTCTCAATAGAGACTGTGTTACTCCAGCAGCGGCCTGAGTAAGATGTGCACATCCGCTACGAATGCAAACATAAAGACATTGCCTTTTTGTAAAAAAAAAAAAAAAAAAATTTTTTGATTTTTTTTTTGGGGGGGCACATGGTGGGGCACAGCATAATTTTGGGGGGGTCAGGGCCCCCTCTGGCCCCCCCTTAGGGACGCCATTGATTCTTTCCCATAATGCTCTCTCATTGGTATTGCTATGTATCAGGATAAAGCGGCTGATCCATCATGACAGCAACTCTGCCTTCTATCCCATAATGCCCTGGGATTGGAATGATGGATCTGGTCCTGGGTGGGCCCCCCTCCAGCTGTATGATGCACCTTGGAATCATTTACTAAAAAAGCAGGACAGTTACTATTACATGGAGAGTTCAGAGGAGTACGGAGGTATCATGTACATAACGCTATCATGTTTCAGGTCCGAGAGCCGCACATACAATTTACTTATCATGTACTTCACACATGACCAGGGGGAGACCTACACTTTTATGTGGATGGGACTCCACCACCATTTATTGTCAGACATTTAAAGTGTAAGTACTTTTCTATTTTTTAACTTTGGATAGAGTAGGAAAGGGTTAAAGCGTATCTAAACCCAAGAACAATAATTGATAGTATGGCTAGGGTGACCACATTTCCAAACTGCCATTCAGGGACACCCCCACCCTTTTCACAAAAAAGCTGATCGCTGACGATGGAATCGGTCACTCCTTTCCCTCCTGCACGACTATCTCTATCATAGTGCGCTAGGAGGAAGTGATGTCACTTTAGCATGGGGGGACCAGTTTCGTGGAAGAAATTTTGACAAGGGGGGGGGGGGGGGGGGGGGGGGGGGGGGGGGGGGTCTGGGGCTAATGTAGTCTCTGGCTTGCCGCCGTCCGTGGTGGGGGGGGAGCCGGCCCGTTGAGAGCACTGGGCGCGGAGGAGGAGGAAGTGAACTCCTCCTCCGCTTTGAAAGCTGGCAGTTGCAGTCGTGACGTCACTGGTTGATGGACGCCAGTAGGCTCTACCAACCAGTGGCCTACCCAGTAGAAGTAGAAGTAGAGAAGAGTCTCTCAGGTGGAGGTGGGGAGGCAGAGCCAGTGCCATGGCGATAGCGGGATTTTGCTCCTCTGTCAGTTTCATTCCGGGACAATGTATTGTCCCGGAATGAAGGTGCCCGGGACCTGGGACAGACCTGCTAATTGCGGGACTGTCCCGGGCAATCCGGGATACGTGGTCACCCTAAGTATGGCAGATTTCTGGCTGCATTCTTTTTTATTGTTTCACACTTTTTCCCCTTATATTTTAACCTTGTGATTCTTCTGTTAATTCAACTCCCTGTCCTAGGGTGACAACCGTACTGAGCAGCGCTGTCACCCTAGGACAGGGGGTGTGTTAGGACTATATAACACTGTGGTAGGACTGCAGAGTGTAGGGTAATTGGGGGATACAAGGGGTGCACATGGGGAATGTAGGGAGCGCAGAGTGTGGGGTTGTGTGTGTTTGTGTGTGTGTGTGTGGGGGGGGGGGGGGGGGGGTCAGAGGTACATTGTGAAGTGTAATGAGGGCACACATAGAGTAATAGGAGATGAAGGTGGTACAAGGTGCTGGTAGTTGGGGACATAGGTGATGCATAGTATTGGATTAGTGTTTGTGTAGCGTAGGGTGTAAGTGGGGATGCAGGGGGTGCAGAGTGTGGGGTAGTGGGGGATACAGGAGGCATAGAGTAGGGTGTAGGGGGGATGCAGGGGGTGCAGGGGGAGGTGCGGGGTAGTGGGGGATACAGGAGGTGTAGAGCAGGGTGTAGGGGTGATTCAGGGGGTGCAGAGTGCCGGGTAGTGGGGGATTTAGGAGGTGTAGAGCAGGGTGTAGGGGGGATGCAGGGGGTGCAGAGATTTGGGGTAGTGTGGGATACAGGAGGTGTAGAGTAGGGTGTAGGGAGGATGCAGGGGGTGCAGAGTGTTGGGGTAGTGGGGGATACAGGATGTGTAGAGTAGGGTGGATGCAGGGGGTGCAGAGTTTTGGGGTAGTGGGGGATACAGGAGGTGTAGAGTAAGGTGTAGGGAGGATGCAGGGGGTGCAGAGTTTTGGGGTAGTTTGGGATACAGGAGGTGTAGAGTAGGGTGTAGGGAGGATGCAGGGGGTGCAGAGTGTTGGGTAGTGGGGGATATAGGAGGTGTAGAGTAGGGTGTAGGGAGGATGCAGGGGGTGCAGAGTTTTGGGGTAGTGGGGGATTTAGGAGGTGTAGAGCAGGGTGTAGGGGGGATGCAGGGGGTGCAGAGTGTTGGGGTAGTGGAGAATACAGGAGGTGTAGTGTAGGGTGTAGGGGGGATACAGGGGGTGCAGAGTGCGGGGTAGTGGGGGATTTAGGAGGTGTAGAGCAGGGTGTAGGGCAGGGGCGGACTGACAAATCATGGGGCCCCCGGGCAATAGGAGATTATAGGGGCCCCAGGCAATCAGAGATTATGGGGCCACAGTATACACACACAGTATACAATCACACAGTATACACATACATGTATACCCAGTATCACACACAGTATACACAGACATGTTTGTATTGGCTGAGAAGGTACTGGAGAGGTGGGCAGCTATAATCTCGGGATTTTTAGACCAAAAGGATGTCGGTAAGGGACATTTCAGAGACAGATGTAAAAAAAAACACAGCTTTTTACATACTGTCCTGGTTTTACTGAGGCTGGCAACCCTGATGGGGCCCCCTAGTGGCCCGGGCCCTCGGGCAGTGCCCGAGTGGCCGAATGGTCAGTCCGCCCCTGGTGTAGGGGATGCAGGGGGTGCAGAGTGCAGGGTAGTGGGGGATTTAGGAGGTGTAGAGCAGGGTGTAGGGGGGATGCAGAGTGTTGGGGTAGTGGGGGATAGAGGAGGTGTAGAGTAGGGTGTAGGGGGGATGCAGGGGGTGCAGAGTGTTGGGGTAGTGGGGGATAGAGGAGGTGTAGAGTAGGGTGTAGGAGGAATGCAGAGTGTTGGGGTGGTGGGGGATACAGGAGGTGTAGCGTAGGGTGTAGGGGGAATGCAGGGGGTGCAGAGTGTTGGGGAAGTGGGGGATACAGGAGGTGTAGAGTAGGGTGTAGGGGGATGCAGGGGGTGCAGTGTGTTGGGGTAGTGGGGGATACGGGAGGTGTAGAGTAGGGTGTAGGGGGGATGCAGGGGGTGCAGATTGTTGGGGTAGTGGGGGATACATGAGGTGTAGAGTAGGGTGTAGGGGGGATGCAGAGTGCAGGGTAGTGGGGGATACAGGAGGTGTAAAGTAGGGTGTAGGGGGGATGCAGCGGGTGCAGAGTGTTGAGGTAGTGGGGGATACAGGAGGTGTAGAGTAGGGTGTAGGGGGGATGCAGGGGGTGCAGAGTGCAGGGTAGTGGGGGATACAGGAGGTGTAGAGTAGGGTGTAAGGGGGATGCAGGGGGTGCAGATTGCGGGGTAGTGGGGGATACAGGAGGTGTAGCGTAGGGTGTAGGGGGATGCAGGGGGTGCAGATTGGGGGTAGTGGGGGATACAGGAGGTGTAGAGTAGGGTGTAGGGGGATGCAGGGGGTGCAGAGTGCGGGGTAGTGGGGGATACAGGAGGTGTAGAGTAAGGTGTAAGGGGGGTGTAGGGAGTGCAGAGTGATAGGGCCGCCAACTAGGGGGGTACTGGGGGGCCCTGTCAGGTAGACTGTACGGGCCCTATAATTTCTCATAGCGGCCCTGCGTGGGCTACTGTCCTAAAAAAATATACTTGCACCCTGAGCACTAAAAACAGTATTTCTAATCCTTCCCCACTAGATCCAAAGCTAGAAAAAAATGGAGTCCCCCTTTAATACATAAAAGTGCCTTATACTTCCATGTTTATTACTCATTTATCTGTTATCAGCTCCACAAAGCCCAATAATCCGCGGATTTGGGCCGGGTCCCGCGGGGGAGAGGCGTGCCCCGGCGAGGGAGCGCAGAGCGAGCCGCAGCCCGGCGATCCATCGGGGGGCCCCTATGCTGACAAATTTATGATGATGAAGTGAGGCAGAGAAAGGAGTGGACGGCAAAACCGGCATCCAGTGAGCGAAGGTTTTCACCGCGATGTTGGTGACCTTTATGGAGGGATGAAAGGTGGATCCCTGTAGATGAAGACGCATCGCACATTCCTCACCCATCGCAGGAGACGCCGAGCCCGACATCCACTCCTTGCATCACTTTCTGCTTCTCCACAACACTTTTATATCTTTATAACCAAAAGTTACGATGTTGTGACTAATCCGCAGGAATCCTCCGCCCCGCGCCAAGTTGGCCGATGTCCCACCGACGCGATACGTCCAAATCCCTCCATCACCCCGTCATTTGGACGTTAAGCATCTTTTTATCCTAAACTTAGGCTTAGCGCTTGCGGGACAGTGACGTCTGACGATACAGAAATCTCAGGGAGGACCAATGGGGAGAGTTTAGACCGAGAGCAGAGCCGTGTTCATCCACCTTTCTTCAGTCAAGGCGCCCTTCCAAAACCTAGAGGAACCCCAACCTAAAATTGGGTTCCCCATCAGAATCCTTCCTGTTATATCAGAGTCCTCAGCCCCCCCCCCCCCCCCCCCCCCCTACACTTCCAAGTCCTCAGAGGCAGTGCCTCCCTCTTTCACATCAGAGTCCTCAGCCCCCCCTTCACATCCAAGTCCTCAGTGGCAGTGCCCCCGTCTTTCACATCAGAGTCCTCAATCCCCCCCTTCTTTCACGTCTGAGTCCTTAGTCGCCCCCTTCACATCAGAGTCCTCACTTTCCTGTTCCCCTTTTTTTCGCAATATAGTGCTTAGTCCACCTTCTTTCACATCAGAGTGCTCAACCCCACCCCCCTCCTTTCACATCAGAGTCCTCAGCCCCCCCTTCACATCCAAGTCCTCAGTGCCCCCCTCTTTCACATCAGAGTCCCCAATCCCCCCTCATTTCACATCTGGGTCCTTAGTCCCCCCTTTCACACCAGAGTCCTCACTTTCCACTTCTTCCACCCTTCTTTCACTTCAGGGTCCTCAACCCCCCCTTCACATCAGAGTCCTCAGCTCCCCCCATTCTCACACCACCCCTTCACATCCAAGTTCTCAGTGCCCCCCTGTTTCACATCAGAGTCCTCAATCCCCCCCTCCCCCCCTCCTTTCAAATCTGAGTTCTTAGTACCCCCTCCTTTTACATCATTGTCCTCACTTTCCTGCTCCCCTTTTTGCAATATAGTGCTTAGTCCCCCTCCCTTCACATCAGAATCCTCAACCCCCCTTCACATCAGAGTCCTCAGCCCCCCCTTCACACCCCCCCTTCACATCCAAGTTCTCAGAGCCGTCCTCTTTCACATCAGAGTACTAAATCCCCCCCCCCTCATTTCACGTCTGAGTCCTCAGTCCCCCCTCCTTTTACATCAGAGTCCTTACTTTCCTGCTCCCCTTTTTGCACTATAGTGCTTAGTCCCCCTTCTTTCACATCAGAGTCCTCAACCCCCCTTTCACATCATAGTCCTCACCCCCCCTTCACACCCCCCCCCTCACATCCAAGTCCTCAGTGCCCAATATAGTGCTCACTTCTTTCACATCAGAGTCCTCAACCTCCCCTTTCACATCAGAGTCATCAAACCCCCCCTCCCTTCACATCAGAGTCCTTAACCGTCAACCCCCCCCGCTAGGGTGACCACATTTCCAAACTGCCATTCAGGGACACCCCACCCCCCCCCCCGGGCACGCCCTCGGGCCAGCCTAAAAAAATATGATTTTTGCCACATTTTTTTTGCCACTTTTGCCAATTTTGGGGAAAAAAACAAACAAACAGTGGTCACCAGTTTAGACAGGTGGAATACATTCTCTACATATATATTTTTTTATTGCCCCCACTTGTCAGACTCATTTTATTGCCCCCACTTGTCAGTTTCATTTTTTATTGTCCCCACTTGTCAGCCTAATTTTTTCTATTGCCCCCACTTGTCCTCATTTTTTTTATTGCCCCCCCTTGTCAGCCTCATTTTTTTATTGCCCCCCACTTGTCAGCCAAATTTTTTTTATTGCCCCCCACTTGTCAGCCTCATTTTTCATTACCCCCCCCCACTTGTCAGCCTCATTTTTCATTACCCCCCAGGGCAGGGCTCCACTTTGTCAGCATAATTTATTACTGTACTGTCCCCAGTCCCTGATTTTCTTACCTTTTAATCTGAACTGGTCTGGTGTGGTGAGCGGTTGAGCGCCAGTCTTTGTTCTCTGGTCCAGGCACACGGGCCCCCCTCAGGCAGTCGGGTGAATGTGACATCACTGGTTGCTAGACGCCAGGTGGGTCAGACCTAGACCACTTATATTAGGGTGACTATGTGTCCTCATTTCATTCGGGGACACTGTATTGTCCCGGAATGAAGGTGCCTGGGACACGGGACACAAATGTGAATTGTGGGACAATCCCGGGCAATCCGGGACACGTGGGCCCCCCCCAACCCTTTTACAACCCCCCCCCCCCCCAACCCTTTTACATCAGAATTCCTCCGTTTTCACCCCATGAACTAAAATGAAAGATGAAAAAAAATTAAAAAAAATGTATGAAAATAAAAATAATAATGATAATAATAAAAAAAAGAATAAAATGAGAATTTGCTCATCACTCAGTATAGCATTGGAGCCAGAGCCCACTGGTTAAGAATTGCTACACTCCTTGGATGCACCTATGTATGTATATATGTATTTGGTTCAAAGAATTTTTTGTATCTTTTCAAATTTGAGATTTGTATTAATTAATATACACATTTGTAGCTACTTATTAGAGAAAAATGTCCTGAGGAAGCCGCATGGTGAAATATGTTAAACCTGAACAGACATGTGGATACACTACGTAGAATAAGTGACGTCTGTTCCTTTCTATGTGACTATTGTCTTTTCCTTTTTTCATGTTGTTGTAATAAAATAATACATTTTTTTATACTTTGTTGTTACATACTAATTTTATTATATTAACTCCTAGAGATCCGCGCTATAGCCGAATGACGGCTACAGCGCGGATCTACTTTGCCGGGAGGCCGTCAATAGACGTCCTCCCCTTTGAACGCTCCCCGCACGCCCCCTGCAGGGCACGCTGTGATCACAGAGTCACCGTTCCCGGCCCCTTACCACGTGATCAGCTGTCAGCCAATGACAGCTGATCACGTGATGTAAACAGAAGATCGGTATTCGTTTTTTTCCCTCCTCATGCCGACAGCGATCACCGGCTTCAGAGCAAGGGACATCGGTCCCGAAGAGGAAGAGGCGAAGCCGCCTCATCTGTGCCCATCAATATCGCCTTTCAGTGCCACCTGCCAGTTCCCACACAGTGCCCCGAATCAGTGCATAAGTGCCAGCAATTAGTGCCACTTATCAATGCCTACGAGTGCCACCTATCAATGCCCACCAGTAGTGCCAATCAGTGCCTCATCAGTGCCACCCAGCAATACTGCCTATCAGTGTCACCTACCAGTGCTGATCAGTGCCCATCACTGCCACTCATCAGTGCCCATCAGTGGCAGCTATCAGTGCCACCTATCAGTGCCCTTCAGTGCCACCTATCAATGCCCTTCGGTGCCAACCATCAGTTCCACCCATCAGTGCCACCTCTCAGTGCCCACCAATGCCACTTATCAGTGCCACCTATTAGTGCCCGTCAGTGCCACCTATCAATGCCCTTCAGTGCCACCCATCAGTGCCCATTAGTGGCAGCTATCAGTGCCACCTATCAGTGCAAACTATTAGTGCCCTTCAGTGCCACCTATCAATGCCAACCATAAGTTCCACCCATCAGTGCCCCCTCTCAGTGCTCACCAATGCCACCTATCAGTGCCCACCAGTGCCACCTCATCAGTACTGTCTATTAGTGCCCATCAGTCCCACCTATTAGTGCCCATCAGTGCCACCTTATCAGTGCCACCTATTAGTGCCCTTCAGTGCCACCTATCAATGCCCTTCAGGGCCACCCATCAGTGCCAACCATCAGTTCCACCCATCAGTGCTACCTCTCAGTGCCTACCAATGCCACCTATCAGTGCCCACCAGTGCCACCTCATCAATACTGTCTATTAGTGCCACCCAATGCCACCTTATCAGTGCCACGTATTAGTGCCCTTCAGTGCCACCTATCAATGCCATTCAGTGCCACCCATCAGTCAGTGCCACCCATCAGTGCCACCAGTGCCCATCAGTGTTATTAGTGCCATCAGTGCCACCTCAGTGCCACCTATCAGTGCCACCCACCAGTGCCTATCAGTGCCACCTATCAGGGCAACCTATTAGTGCCCTTCAGTGCCACCTATCAATGCCAACCTCAAGTTCCACCCATCAGTGCCCCCTCTCAGTGCTCACCAATGCCACCTATCAGTGCCCACCAGTGCCACCTCATCAGTACTGTCTATTAGTGCCCATCAGTGCCACCTTTAGTGCCCATCAGTGCCACCTTATCAGTGCCACCTATTAGTGCCCTTCAGTGCCACCTATCAATGCCCTTCAGTGCCACCCATCAGTGCCAACCATCAGTTCCACCCATCAGTGCTACCTCTCAGTGCCTACCAATGCCACCTATCAGTGCCCACCAGTTCCACCTCATCAATACTGTCTATTAGTGCCCATCAGTGCCGCCTATTAGTGCCCATCAGTGCCACCTTATCAGTGCCACCTATTAGTGCCCTTCAGTGCCACCTATCAATGCCCTTCAGTGCCACCTATCAGTGCCAACCATCAGTTCAACCCATCAGTGCCACCTTTCACTACCCACCAATGCCACCTATCAGTGCCCACCAGTGCCACCTCATCAGCACTGTCTCTATTAGTGCCTATCAGTGCCACCTTATCAGTGCCCATCGGTGCAGCCTATAAGTGCCCATCAGTGCAGCCTCATCAGCGTACATCAAATGAAGGAGAAAAATGACCTGTTTGCAAAATGTATTAACAACATTTAAAAGGGTTTTGTGAGAAGCTCACAGTGTGCAGTGAAATCAGAGGAAGCAATTTCAGTAGAAGAGAGGAGCCGCTACAACCGGGCAAGACGAGAAGGGAAGGCCGGAGCTCTTTAATCGGAATACAAGTAATAAATGAATAATGATGTTTTATGCTGGGAAGTGCTGGTACTGACGAAGGACAATCGCTTGTAAACCAAGAACATGAGCGTCCAATTATAAGCGCGCAGTGACTCATCGCTGCTACAATCCCTCCTGAGTCCTGATTAGAAGTTTCGTTATAAATCGCCGGAGGAAAATAAAATGCTTCATGACGGTGGAAGTTGTTCTTTATGAAGCTGCGCCGAGTCTCTCAGTGACATCCATATAAATAACATTAATGTGCGGCTCTAAAACAACTGCGGCTTCTAATGTCTATAAAACGATCGCTGAACCCGCTCTGCCCTCTGGACTCTGCGCTCTCTCCAGGCAAATCCCACATCTTTCCTCCAGATGTGACTCCTGTCAGTCATTCCAGCACCGACCGAGGCAGCGAGCGCGCAAACACCGCGAGGTGCAGCAATATGTGTGCAATATGGAATGAGGAACAGATACTCGGAGTTCTTTCTTATTTGATGTATTTTCTACAGAACTATAAAGAAGAATTCCTAGGTATGGATATTCTATACATAGTTACATTGGTCCTACTTGGACCAACTATGTATCTATCATACATGTAGGATCCTTCTAGATGCTAGAAATCACTGTAGTAGACACCACTACTACACCGCTACTACACCACTACTACACCAATACTACACCGCTACTACACCACTACTACACCACTACTACACCACTACTACAACACTACTATACTAATAGGACACCACTACTACACAGCTATTACACCACTACTACACCGCTACTACACCACTACTACTACACCACTACTACACAGCTATGACACCACTACTACACAGCTATGACACTACTACTACACAGCTATGACACCACTACTACACAGCTATGACACCTCTACTACACCACTACTACCCCACTACTACACAGCTATGACACCACTACTACACCACTACTACACAGCTATGACACCACTACTGCACCATTACTACACAGCTATGACACCACTACTACACCACTACTACACAGCTATGTTACCGATACTACACCACAACTATCCCACTACTACACAGCTACGACACCACTACTACACCACTACTACACCACTACTATCCCACTACTACACAACTACTACACAGCTATGACACCATTACTATCCCACTACTACACAGCTATGACACCACTACTACACAGCTATGTTACCGCTACTACACCACAACTATCCCGCTACTACACAGCTATGACACCACTACTACTATCCCACTACTACACAACTACTACACAGCTATGACACCATTGCTACACCACTATTAAACAGCTATGACACCACTACTACACAGCTATGTTACCGCTACTACACCACAACTATCCCGCTACAACACCACTACTACACATTGTAGTGCAGCAAGGGCACCCTTGCTATGTAAATCCAAAAATGCACTGTGCAGTCCTTGCTCATTGCTTACAGATCTGCAGGGCTTCACCCCCCCAAACACCATTCAGGGGTGCCATTCAACTTTTGATGGTGTGGCTGGCAACAAAAGCAATAGTAGCATGGTCCAAGCAGCCCTTGAACCACACTAACATTGATTTTGACGCCAGGCATGCCATCAAAGGGCAAATCACTGTAGTAGACACCACTACTACACCGCTACTACACCACTACTATACTAATAAGACACCACTACTACACAGCTATGACACCACTACTACACAGCTATGACACTACTACTACACAGCTATGACACCACTACTACACAGCTATGTTACCTCTACTACACCACTACTACACCACTACTACACAGCTATGACACCACTACTACACCACTACTACACAACTATGACACCACTACTGCACCATTACTACACAGCTATGACACCACTACTACACCACTACTACACAGCTATGTTACCGATACTACACCACAACTATCCCACTACTACACAGCTACGACACCACTACTACACAGCTATGACACCACTACTACACCACTACTATCCCACTACTACACAACTACTACACAGCTATGACACCATTACTATCCCACTACTACACAGCTATGACACCACTACTACACAGCTATGTTACCGCTACTACACCACAACTATCCCGCTACTACACAGCTATGACACCACTACTACTATCCCACTACTACACAACTACTACACAGCTATGACACCATTACTACACCACTACTACACAGCTATGACACCACTACTATACCAACTACACAGCTATGACACCACTACTACACCACTACTACACAGCTATGACACCACTACTACACAGCTATGACACCACTACTGCACCACTACTACACAGCTATGACACCACTACTACACCACTACTACACAGATATGTTACCGATACTACACCACAACTATCCCACTACTACACAGCTACGACACCACTACTACACAGCTATGACACCACTACTACACCACTACTATCCCACTACTACACAACTACTACACAGCTATGACACCATTACTACACCACTACTACACAGCTATGACACCACTACTACACCACTACTACACAGCTATGACATCACTACTACACAGCTATGACACCACTACTGCACCACTACTGCACCACTACTACACAGCTATGACACCACTACTACACCACTACTACACAGCTATATTACCGCTACTACACCACAACTATCCCACTACTACACAGCTAGGACATCACTACTACACAGCTAGGACACCACTACTACTATCCCACTACTACACAACTACTACACAGCCATAACACCATTACTACACCACTACTACCCAGCTACGACACTACTACTATCCCACTACTACAAAACTACTACACAGCTATGACACCATTGCTACACCACTACTACACAGCTATGACACCACTACTACACAGCTATGTTACTGCTACTACACCACAACTATCCCGCTACAACACCACTACTACACATTGTAGTGCAGCAAGGGCACCCTTGCTATGTAAATCCAAAAATGCACTGTGCAGTCCTTGCTCATTGCTTACAGATCTGCAGGGCTTCACCCCCCCAAACACCATTCAGGGGTGCCATTCAACTTTTGATGGTGTGGCTGGCAACAAAAGCAATAGTAGCATGGTCCAAGCAGCCCTTGAACCACACTAACATTGATTTTGACGCCAGGCATGCCATCAAAGGGCAAATGGCACCCCCTTAGGCCCTGCAGATCTGTAACCATTGAGCAAGGACGGCACTGTACATTTTGGAATTTACAAAGCAAGGGTGGCTGTGCTGCACTTCGATAGCCTATTTGTGGTCTGGTTAACCAACTACATTTGATGCAATTTATACATGGACATTTGAGGATTGAACAGAACAAAAAAAAAAAAATTCCCCTGAAGAAGTGTCTGACCTCACAAATGCGCTTCTGGAAGAAATGGTCAAACATTCCCATAGATGTACGTCGGCAGAATGGCACGAACAGGCAAAAGTACGTCGGCAGAATGGCACAGGCAAAAGGGCGTACAGGTACGTCCCTTTAAGATTGCCGCCATGGCATCGCATGCGCGTGCGTCGGCCGGGACTCCCATGAGTCCGGTCGCGGGTCCCGCGGACTCGATCGCCGCGGGGATACCCGCGATCGTCTCACGGGAAGGCTGAACAGGGAGATGCGGAAGTAAACAGCATCTCCCCGTTCTGCCTAGCAACTAGGGACACCAATCTCTGCTCCCTGTGATTGGAGCAGAGATCAGTGTTCACTAAATCACAGCCACGCCCCCCCCCCCACAGTTAGTAACACGCCCCTAGGAACACATAACCCCTACACTGCCACCTAGTGGTTGACCCCTTCACTGCCGGTGTCATTTACACAGGAATCAGTGCATTTAAATAGCACTGATTGCTGTACAAATTACAATGGTCCCAAAAGTGTGCCAAAAATGTCCGATGTCCGCCATAATGTCGCAGTCACAATAAAAATCGCTGATCGCCGCCATTACTAGTAATAAAAAAAAATATTAATAAAAATGCTATAAGGCTCCATGCACAATGAAGCTCATAAACTGCAGTTTATTGGAGTTTGGGCGTTTTATTTAAAAGCCCATAAACTCCACTCTATGTTAGCCTATGTGTCCATATGCACACATGGACGTTTTTTAGCTTTAATGAGCAGTGGAGTTTATGGGCTTTTTTCTGAACGCCAGAAATTTGCATTCAAAGTGCCGTTTTTCACGGCCCAAAAAAGCGAAACGCTAATAAACGCTCATGAACGCGCGTTAATTAGCGTTCGGCGTTCTATTTTTTCAATGCATTGGGGGAGTTTGGAATGCATTGTGGGATTTTTGGAGTGTCCTCTGTATATTTTTTTAAAAACGCCCATTAACGCTAACGCTAATAAACGCTCATAAACGCTAGTACAAAACGCTGCAAAAAGCAAGTTTTACAACCAGCGTTTTCTGCCAGTAATCTGGTGTCCAGAAAAAGCTTTTTTGAGCTTCAGGCCTCATGCACACGGACGTTTTTGCAGCCGCGGTTTTGAGCGTTTTTTGCAGCTTAAAAACGCCTGTCCATGTAATGCCGCGTACACACGATCGGAATTCTCGTTGGAAAAAACTCTGACGGTTTTTCCGACGGAATCCCGCTCAAGCTGTGTTGCCTACACACGGTCACACCAAATTCCGACCGGTCAATAACACAGCGGCATAAAACACGTTTGACAGCACTATAAAAGGGAAGTTTAATGCTTCCGAGCATGCGTCAAATTGTTTCCGAGCATGCGTTGGAATTTTCCGTGTCGGAATTGCATACACACGATCGGAAAATCCGATAGAAAGGTTGTCCGTCGGAAAATTGAGAACAGGTTCTCAATTCAAAGTCCATCGGAAATTCCGTCAGAAAAAGACCGATGGGCATACACACGGTTGGAAAATCTGATGAAAAGCTCCCATCGGACTGTTTCCATCAGAAATTCCGACCGTGTGTACGCCGCATTAGTCTATGGCCTCATGCCCACCTAGGCGTTTTTGAGCTGCAAATGGCATAGGCGTTTTTAAACTGTAAAAAAAACCCAGGACCAGTGCGTTCCGTGGCGCGGCGCTAGAGCTGTAAAACCGCGAATCGCACAAAAACGCGCACCGGCGTTTTTGAGCTGCAGCATTTTTTTGCTGCAAAAAGTTGATTGGACACTGTAGAACCTGTATAGGAAATTAGAGATGTGTTTTTCTTTAAAAACGCTAATTAATACTGACGCTAAAAAACGCGCAAAAACGCCAATGCAAAACGCGGTAAAAGTCAAGTTTTTTTAGGCTGCTTTTTCCAGGCGTCCGACCTAGCTTTACAGCCCGTTTTTTAAAACGTCCGTGTGCATGAGGCCTCAGTGTGCATGGAGCCTTAGAAGAATACGTATCGGCCTACACTGAGTTAAAAAAAATGTTTTTTTTAATATTTTTGGGGGATATTTGTTATAGCAAAAAGTAAAAAATAATGTGTTTTTTTCAAAATTGTCGCTCTTTTTTTGTTTATAGCACAAAAAATAAAAACCGCAGGGGCGATCAAATACCACCAAAAGAAAGCTCTATTTGTGGGGAAAAAAAGACGTCAATTTTGTTTGGGAGCACGTCGCACGACCGCGCAATTGTCAGTTAAAGCAACGCAGTGCCGAATCGCAAAAAAAGTGGTCTGGTCTTAAGCCAGCAAAATGGTCCGGTCTGAAAGGGGTTAAAGTTCCTGTGCGTGTGAAGGCAGGCGTCCCAATACTTTTTGACAATATAGTGTATAATCTTATAGGAAAACTGTTGTTGACATAAATCGTCTGGTGACAGGGTCTCTTTAACATTCCCTCCCAATAACTGTTGTCAGTCGGCTGCCTCCTGAATGGTGCAGTCCGATGGCTGTTTGATAACACGGGCCGCGCCCCCTAAAATCATTACTCCAAAACACGTGGCGCTACTTATGAAGCCGCGTCGGAGTTAAATTTAGATGTGTGAAACATCTGCGCCACAGAATGTCCCGTCTGTGAAACGAACGCGCTCCAAATATGCAGAAACACATTCTGGAAAAACAAACCAATTACACTTTTTCGACAGGGAACCGAACTGAAGCCTTGCAGAAGTTCACTTTGTATAATAACAAAGGTAAAAACCATACAAAACCCCCACGCACGCACGCATGCACGCACACGCACGCACATTTCTTCCAATCTGTTCCGATGCTGGAAACTTAGGAATTTGTGATCCATAACCTAAACCTTCATGAAGTCAAGAACCAGAACACTTGGACCCGATCAGTGGCAACATTCACCACCAACGTGTCCAAATTTGACCGGATCAGAGCCCAAAGGGTGAAAGACTTCGTCCCTCACAAATGTAACCACTGATTTCTCCATTGAAGATCTGGTACAGGGAGGGCAACTTAAAAGGTAAAGAGGCCTTGTGCCTTACAGTACATGGTAGAGGCAGGAGGGCAACTGTGACTAGAAGCAACTTAAAGAAGAGGCTGTGGCAACATGTATATGATGGGCACAAGTGGCTGCATATGATGGGCACAAGTGGCTGCATTTGATGGGGCACAAGTGGCTGCATTTGATTGGCACAAGTGGCTGCATTTGATAGGCACAGCTGGCTGCATTTGATGGACACAAGTGGCTGCATTTGATTGGCACAAGTGGCTGCATATGATGGGCACAAGTGGCTACATTTGATGGGGCACAAGTGGCTGCATTTGATTGGCACAAGTGGCTGCATTTGATGGGCACAAGTGGCTGCATCTGATGGGCACAAGTGGCTGCATTTGACGGGCACAAGTGGCTGCATATGATGGGGCACAAGTGGCTGCATTTGACGGGCACAAGTGGCTGCATTTGACGGGCACAAGCTGCTGCATTTGATGGGCACAAGTGGCTGCATATGATTGGCACAAGTGGCTGCATTTGATTGGCACAAGTGGCTGCGCACAAGTGATTGGTACACAGTGGCTTTTCTTATGGGGGAAGGGCATATGATGGGCACAGTGGGCTGCAATTGATGTGGGGGGGAGGGGGGATTCAGCGTTTTCAGTGGCGCACAGTGGCTGCGTTTTATGGGACCCCCATTCCACGAGTGGGACTGGAATTTTAATGGGTCGGACAATGGCTTTTTTCGCATTTGATGGTGTTGCCATACACACGGTGAGTTGTCGGAAAAACCGCATCATTGATTGGGGTTCGGCCTACGGGATTCAGTATTTTTTGGTCTTGTCAGTTTGTTTGCGCCCCCCCCCCCCCGATCGGAAAAAAAAAAAAATTGAGAGCACAAAATTTTTTCCGCGGAAAAAGTCCGCCACACGTGTGGATTTTCTGAACGTGGTCCGCAGGATCAATGGGAAATTCCTGGTGGGGCAGTGATATGTCCAACTATAGAAGGATAAGCTAATTATGGGCAACAAAACCCTTTGTCCTATGCAACAGGGACAGATGACCCATTTTGGCCAACTCGGGCACTTCCGGAGGGCCCCAGGCCACCTAGGGGCCCCATCAGGGTTGCCAGCTCAGTAAAAACCAGGGACAGTATTGTAAAAATCTGTGTGTTTTTTACATCTGTTTCTGAAATGTCCCCTTACCGACACATCCTTTTGGTCTAGGTAATCCTGATATTATAGCTGCCCCACCTCTCCAGTACCTTCTCAGCCAATAGAAACATGTCTGTGTAGACTTAGTATTACTAAAGTGATTGTATACTGTCGTGTAAAAACTTTATGTGTATAACTGTGTTTTGATTGTAATCTCCTATTGCCCGGGGGACCCATTATTAAAAACATCAAATCCCCTGCTTTTTTATTACACGAGCGCCTAGATTAAGGCTTACCTGTAGAGGATGAAAAGGCAGGGTGGACTGCATATGCCGATCTCACGATGGAGACCCGGAAGTCACTCCGCCCCTGGATTGGAAGATAAGGACGGCTTCGGGGGCTTCGAGGTAAGTTTTTCATAATGAGTAGTATGCTATGATACTAGCTTCATTATGTCCTTTTGCTTGCAGGGTGTCTTTTTTTTTTTAAGAGTTTTGCCTTTCCACTATGCTTTTTATCACTTGTGGTGGGCACTCCTCCATGTGTCCAAGCAATAAAAACTATATTCAGTTACGATGATTCACCTCTTCCTCTAACAGACCGCGTTTGTGACGCCAATGTTTACCATGAGCGAGGAAACTTGAAGCTTGGCGCAAATCATCGGTGATACCTGCTGAAAGTAAATTTTATTGGGGGGGAGAGTAGTGTTAAATCCCATTCCCTTGTATTTTTACATGTAATTTTTAAATCGCATCATTTTGGGTTGTCTCAGAAAAAGTAATAGGTACTAGGCGAAATATTCCAATGGGAGGGCACACATCTCCGGAATCCAATGGGGGGGGCGGGGGGGGGTGGTGGTTTTTTCAGTCCCCAAGATTTTCTTTTTTTTTGAAAATGCCCTTAATTTGCAAAGATTTCCTCTCACTTGGCCGCCCGCTCCGGAGCTATGGGACAGGAAGTGATCGCAGGGGTGCGATCCGAAAGGTCCGCAGTGGGACCGGTCACAGGTTGCACCGTGCCTATAACCCTCCCTTACTCAATCCAAAATGAAATAGTTCTACTTTAACCACTTCAATACCCACCTATTGTCATATGACGTCCTCGGCTGGCATCCTGGGCGGGGCATCATATGACATCCTCGGCCTGGCGGTATAGGGGGCAGGCCCCCCTTGACACAGATCCTGTCCTGCGGTTAGTATAGGGGGCACGCGCCCCCCCCCACAGTTAGAATTCACTCCTAGGACAATTTAACCTCCTGGACACCAGTAACCAGTGCGCTCCGATCATCAAATATGTCCAACAGTGTCCGATCGTGAATGATCAGATTAAAATTGCTAGGAAATAATAAATAAAAATGCCAATGTGGAAAAAGTGTTGTTTGCCCCCCTTCCTCATTTCCTGTTCCTGCATGTTTGTCACACTGTGTTTCGGAACATCAAACCAATTTAAACAATAGTCAAGGACAACACAAGAAACACAAAATGCAGTAATCCAAACCATCATGTTCTAAACCTAATAAGGGGGGCCACCTTAGCAACGCAACAACTGATAACGTGCAATGAGGCTTTTAGCGTCCTGGAGGAATTTTGGCAGCAGATTGTCCTAATTCAGTGTTCCTAGTAACGCACTTGCCTTCCAGGCACCAACACCCCCTCCCATCCAGACAATAGGAACTCTCACGCTTGATCGGTGAACCCAAATCCCCACAAATAGAGCTTTCCACCTCTGGGTTTTTTAATAATTGTTTTGAAAAAAAACGCATCCTGTGATACAATTTAGGAAATTATTAATTTTTCTTCATAAATTTTTGGCCCCTGCCGCATATCTTTTGGTACAGTTACAATCTGAATCACTCCGATTCCTCATTTCTTGTGACCGAACAAGCCAGGAAAGTACAATAGGTAACACATATTTAGACCGCCCCCTCAGTGTTAACGACACCAAAAATAACATTCTGCTACTCCTCCTGAGTATTACGATACCTTTTCCACAGCCATGGCCACATGCAGGGAGCGCCATCAGTGTGTTCTAGGAGCATTTATTACACTTTTGAACGGCCTACACTGTAACTGACGTGGCACTGATGACCAGTGCATACTTTATGGCACTGCTTATACTGATCTCTTTATGGCAAATGTGACACTGACGTGGTCCACTGATGAATAGTGTCACGTGGCAAATATGTCAACTGGATGCGAGATGGCACTACTACGATGATGACAGTGACTGCTGCAGATGGCACTGATACGTGCATGACAGGTGACACTGATAACAGATGGCGCACGTGATCAGGTGGCACTGAGTCACGATTGTGGCAATGACAGATGGCACTCAGATGGCACTGGGCACTGGGGATGGCACTGGGGGATGGCATTGGCAGATTGCCGCCATTGGCGGATGGACTGGGGATGGCACTAGTAAAAATGGGCACTGGCGGTTGGCAATGGCAAAGGCGGAATAACTAAAAACTGGCAGATGGCACTGGGATGTCAATTGGGCACAGATGCCATTTGGGGACAGATTGCAGTGGTGGCAGTGGGCACAGATGGCATTTTATTATTTTTTTTTTTTTATACAACACATACGGCGCTGCAGCCGTTCATCTCCCCCATCCTTCACACGCTGTCTGTGTGAGGAGGAGGAGGAGCGGCGCTGAGAGATGATCTTCATATGTTTACATATGAGATCATCTCTATCGCGCTGTAACGGCCGCTGTTTGGCGTTTACAGCGATCTGTGATTGGCCGTGTCCGAGGGACACGGCCAACACAGAATTTCCTGCTGAGCGCTCGTGAGCGCGCTCAGGGAACGAGGAAAGGTCATACCACAACATCTCAATAGGATTCAGGTCTGGACTTTGGCTAGGCCACTCCAAAGTCTTCATTTTGTTTTTCTTCAGCCATTCGGTGGTGGACTTGCTGGTGTGTTTGGATCATTGTCCTGCTGCAGAACCAAGTTCGTTTCAGCTTGAGTACACGAAACAGATGGTCGGACATTCTCCTTCAGGATCTCTTGGTAGACAGCAGAATTCATAGTTCCTTTTATCACGGCAAGTCTTCCAGGTCCTGAAGCAGCAAACAGCCCCAGACCATCACACTACCACCACCATATTTTACTGTTGGTATAATGTTCTTTTTCTGAAATGCAGTGTTCCTTCTACGCCAGATATACTTGGACACACACCTTCCAAAGTAGTTCCACTTTTTTGTCTCATCGGTCCACAGAATGTTGTCCCAAAAGTCTTGGGGATCATCAAGATGTGTTGTGGAGAAATTGAGACGACTTTGATGTTCTTTTTGCTCAGCAGTGGTTTTCTCCTTGGAAACTCTGCCATGCAGGCCATTTTGCCCAGTCTTTTCCTGATGGTGGAGGCATGAACGCTGACCTTAACTGAGGCAAGTGAGGCCTGCAGTTCCTTGGATGTTGTTGTGGGGTCTTTTGTGACCTCTTGGATGTCGTCGCTGCGCTCTTGGGGTAATTTTGGGGCGGCCGGCCACTCCTGGGAAGGTTCACCACTGTTCCATGTCTCGCCATTTGTGGATAATGGCTCTCACATGTGGTTCGCTGGATTCCCAAAGCTTTGGAAATGGCTTTATACCCCTTTCCAGACTGATAGATCTCAATTACTTTCTTTCTCAATTGTTCTGAATTTTCTTTGGGTCTCGGCATGATGTGTAGCTTTTAAGGATCTTCTGGTGGTCCTTACTGTGTCAAGCAGCTCCTATTTAAGGTGATGCCTTGATTGTGAACAGGTGTGGCAATAATCAGGCCTGGGTGTGGCTAGAGAAATTGAACTCAGGTGTGGACAACCACAGTTATTGTATGTTTTAACAAGGGGGGCAATCACTTTTTCACACAGGGCCATGATGGTTTGGATTTTTTTGTCACCTTTAATAATAAACACCTTCATTTACAAATTGCATTTTGTGTTTACTTGTGTTGTCCTTGACTATTGTTTAAATTGGTTTGATGTTCCGAAAACACTTAAGTGTGACAAACATGCAAAGGAACAGGAAATGAGGAAGGGGGCAAACACTTTTTTCACACCACTGTATATCAATAACCTATTTTGTACACACTATAACTTTTGCGCAAACCAATCAATATATACACTTATTGCGATTTTTTTTTTTACCACAAAATAAGTCAAAGAATACATATCGGCCCTTAACTGAGGAAAAAAATGTGTATATATTTTTTTTAAATTTGGGATATTTATTATAGCAAAAAGTAAAAATATATTGTGTTTTTTTTCAAAATTTTCGCTATTTTTTTGTTTATAGCGCAACAAATAAAAACCACAGAGATGATCAAATATCACCCAAAGAAAGCTCTATTTGTGGGGAAAAAAAATGATAAAAATTTGGTCATTTGGATACAGTGTTGCATGACCGCGCAATTGTCATTCAAAATGTTATAGCGCTGAAAGCTGAAAATTGGCCTGGGCAGGAAGGGGGTGAAAATGCCCGGTATTAAAATGGTTAATGAGCATTTACAGTAATAGACATGTGCAAATTCATTTAGTTACGAATCAAAATTTGGACGACATTTTTGTTATTCGAAGATTCAGAGGTATCCGAATTTCTGAATCACATTAGTATTGAAAGTCAACAAATCCAAAAATGATATAAAAATGAAATAACGTAACGAGAGAGAGAATTTGAAAAATTCAAAAATGAATTTGAAAAACTCAAAAAAAGTGAAAAACTTGAAAAGGATTTCCAATTCGAAAAATGTGAAAATGAATTTGAATTCAAAATGGAAACATATTGCAATAAATACACTTAGGTATAAAAGTGAAACAAGATGATGATAAGAATCGAAAAGAATAGTATAGAAAAAAATAGAATAGGATAGAATGAATATAGCTGTCTTCCGAAATTTGAATCGATTAGAAAATAACGAATATACTAACCGAATCAGAATATACAAAACAAATTCCAAAAGTGAATCATTCCAACATATCTAATATGACAAAATGTAATTACATAGTTACATAGTCTATGTGGTCTTTTATTAATCTCTCCAGTATCTTCCCAACTATAGAAGTTAAACTAACAGGTCTATAGTTACTTGGTAAAGACTTTGTTCCCTTTTTAAATATAGGCACTAGACATGTGCGATTAGTTTTTGTACGAATCGGAAATTCGTACGAATTTTTCGAAATTCGTACGAATCCGAATTACGAATTTTTACGAATACGAATTCTGTACGAAATACGAAATTTCGTTTACGAATTTCGGATCCAAATTATCCGAATCCAAACTACCAAATAACTAATTTCAACTAATATGAAAGAAATTATAGCGATCATTAACGATTCGTAACGATTTGAACGTATTCGTAAACAAAATTTCGTATTTCGTACTTCCTCTGAGTGATTGGTGAACAATAGACTTGTGTTATGTAACGTTAATACGTTTTCGGATAATTCGTTATTATTCGTAGAGTGTCGTTATTCGTTATCCAAATTAATAATTCGTAACGATTCGTACGTATTCGTAAACGAAATTTCGTACTTATTATTCGTAGAGTTAACATTAACGTAAGTAAGTACGAAATTTCGTTTACGAATACGTACGAATCGTTACGAATTATTAATTTGGATAACGAATAACGACACTCTACGAAAAATAACGAATTATCCGAAAACGTATTAACTCTGAACAATAGACAATAGACTTGTGTTATGTAACGTTAGTACGTTTTCGGATAATTCGTTATTATTCGTAGAGTGTCGTTATTCGTTATCCAAATTAACGATTCGTAATGATTCGTACGAAATTCGTATTTCGTACGAATCCGAATTAAATTTCGTACACGAATTACGATTTTTTTTTTATACGAAACGGAACAGAACGAAACAAAACACATTCTAATAGGCACCACATTGGCCCTGCGCCAATCCAGTGGTACTATTCCTGTCATTAATGAGTCCCTAAAAATTAGATACAATGGCTTTGAAATTACAGAGCTTAATTCTTTTAGGATCCGTGGGTGGATGCCATCAGGTCCAGGTGCTTTATCCACCTTATTCTGTCTAAATATTTCTGGACCATATCACTTTTGAGCCATTGTGGATTTGGGGCTGTGTCACTACCACCCCCATTATGGACATGAGCTCCCCCATGCTCCTTTGTATACACAGAGCTGAAGAAAGTATTTAATAAATTAGCCTTCTCTTTGTCCCCAGTCACCCACTCCAGATTATTTTGTAAAGGGCCTACATGCTCAGACCTGACCTTTTTACTATTAACCGCTTCAGCACCGGGCCATTTTTCACCCTTCCTTACCAGAGCACTTTTGCGATTCGGCACTGCGTCGCTTTAACTGACAATTGCGCGGTCGTGCGACATTACACCCAAACAAAATTGACGTCCTTTTTTTCCCACAAATAGAGCTTTCTTTTGGTGGTATTTGATCGCCCCTGCGGTTTTTATTTTTTGCGCTATAAACAAAAGAAGAGCGACAATTTTGAAAAAAAACACAATATTTTTTACTTTTTGCTATAATAAATATCCCATTTTTTTTAAAAAAAACTATTTTTTTCCTCAGTTTAGGCCGATACGTATTCTTCTACATATTTTTGGTAAAAAAAATATCGCGATAAGCGTATATTGATCGGTTTGCGCAAAAGTTATAGCGTCTACAAAATAGGGGATAGATTTATTGCATTTTTTTTTTTTTTTACTAGTAATGGCGGCGATCTGCGATTTTTTTTTTTTTTACATGACTGCGACATTGCGGCTGACACTTCAGACACTTTTGCCACATTTTTGGGACCATTCACATTTACACAGCGATCTTTGCTATAAAATTGCATTGATTACTGTGTAAATGTGACTGGCAGGGAAGGGGTTAACACTAGGGGGCTGGGAGGGGTTAATGTTTTCCCTAAATGTGTGATTCTAACTGTGGGGGGAGGGGACTCAAGGGGAGGAGACCGATCGGTGTTCCTCCGTGCTGGGATCACATGATCGGTCTCCTCTCCGCTGACAGGACGTGGAGCTGTGTGTTTACACACACAGCTCCACGGTCCCGCACGGTCCCGTTGCTTTAACGGGCAATCGCAGGTGCCCGGCGGACATCGAGGCCGCCGGGCACCCGCACCGGGTCCCGAGCGACGCTGCGGGCGCGCGCGCGCGCGCCCCCCAGGCGGCCGGGAATGGGAGGACGTCATATGACGCCCACCCAGGATGGTAGATCCACCTTGTGGGCGTCATATGACTATGGGCGGGTGTTGAAGGGGGTTAATATATTTGAAGAATTTTTTTGGGGTTTGTCCTACTATCTTTTGCAATCTGTCTTTCGTTTTGAATTTTTGCATCCTTGATTTCCTTTTTACATATTCTGTTATATTCTTTGTAACATTTAAATGACACTAGTGTTCCTTCATTTTTATATTTTTTAAAGCTCTTTTCTTATAGTTTATACCTATTTTAACTTTGTCCGTGAGCCACATAGGTTTTATTTTTAGCCTTTTAAATTTATTGCCCATGGGAATATACTTTGCAGTGAGTTCACAAACAGTCTTTTTGAAGAATCCCCATTTCTGTTCTGTGCCCATTGTTGCCAATATTCTCTCCCAGTCTAAGTTCTGGAGAGCAGCCCTCATCCTTGTAAAATTTGCTCTCTTGAAATGAAGTGTTTTTTATCTTTCCCGTATGTGATTTTTGCTTACAGCCAACATCAAATGAAATCATGTTATGGTCACTGCTACCCAGATGTTCCTTTATCTGAACATTAGTACTACGCTCTGCATGGTTTGAGATTACCAGATCCAGCAGAGCATCATTCCTAGTTGGGGCCTCAATAAATTGGACCATAAAATTGTCCTGTAATAGGTTTATAAATTATTAAACTTAACGAAAGATCATGCAGATCTTTAGCTTTTAACCCTTGCTTTGTGTATGGGGATAGGCGGGGGGAGCACTCCTTTACCCAGTTGCCGTCCGTCTCACACCGATATACGTCGGCACAATGGCAGCGGTGGGCAAATGGGCGTACCTGTACATCCCCTTTAAAAGCCGGTGATAGCAGGCGGGATCGTGCCCGCAGGACCGGCAGACACGATGTCCGCCGGTCTCCCGGCGATCGTGTCACGGAGCCTCAGAACGGGGAAGTGCCTATGTAAACAAGATATTTCCCCATTCTGGCTTGTGTCATGACAGAGATCACTGCTCTCTGTCATCGGGATCAGTGATCGCTGTCATGTGACTTGAACCCCCCCCTCCCACAGTTAGAATCACTCCCTAGGACACACTTAACCCCTTCATCGCCCCCTAGTGGTAAACCCCTTCACTACCAGTGTAATTTACACAGTAATCAATGCATTTGTAAAGCACTGATTGCTGTATAACTGACAATGGTCAAAAAAATGTCCGATGTGTCCGCCATAATGTCGCAGTCACAATAAAAATCGCAGATCGCCGCCATTACTAATAAAAAAATTATAATAATAAAAATGCCCTAAAACTATCCCCTATTTTGTAGACGCTATAACATTTGCGCAAACCAATCAATATACAATTATTGTGATTTTTTTTTTTACCAAAAATATGTAGAAGAATACGTATCGGCCTAAACTGAGGAATAAAAAATGTTTTTTTATATATTTTTGGGGGATATTTATTATAGCAAAAAGTAAAAAATAATTGCGTTTTTTTTCAAAATTGACGCTCTTTTCTTGTTTATAGCGCAAAAAAATAAAAACCGCAGAGGCGATAAAATACCACCAAAAGAAATATATATTTGTGGGAAAAAAAGGACGTCGATTTTGATTGGGAGCAACGCCGCACGACCGCGCAATCGTCAGTTAAAGTGACACAGTACGATAACAATTATTGCGTTTTTTTTAACCAAAAATATGTAGAAGAATACGTATCGGCCTAAACTGAGGGAAAAAAATCGTTTTTTTATATATTTTTGGGGGATATTTATTATAGCAAAAAGTAAAAAATATTGCGTTTCTTTTTCAAAATTGACGCTCTTTTTTTTGTTTATAGCGCAAAAAAATTAAAACCGCAGGGGCGATCAAATACCACCCAAAGAAAGATATATTTGTGGGAAAAAAAGGACGTTGATTTTGTTTGGGAGCCACGCCGCACGGCCGCGCAATCGTCAGTTAAAGCGACACAGTACGATAACAATTATTGCGATTTTTTTAACCAAAAATATGTAGAAGAATACGTATCGGCCTAAACCGCGCAATTGTCAGTTAAAGCGACACAGTGCCGAATCGCAAAAAGTGCTCTGGTCAGGTGGGGGGGGGGGGGGTAAAATCTTCCGGGGGGCTGAAGCGGTTAAAGCATTTTACTTTCCCAAATGACAAGGAAGGATAACCAGTTCCTTGATGGTTCTTCTCAGTGTTTAGCTCTTGCTGTAGTCTCCCTCTTAGCCGTAGGGGGTCTGGAAGTTGTGGTTATAATGGGGTTGACATATAAACACCGGCGTAGAGAAAGGTGTGGAATATGAATGAAAATAGTGGACATCCTCTGTGCTAGTGTTTTTCCACACTTCATATTACCAATTTGTATCTACAGCTTGAAAGAGGCTTATTTTTGCGGGGCAGGAAGCGTAAATCATGGGCCGTCATCTGGGTCGCACATGTTGGCTGAGCAGCGACGTGAACAAGGCCATGAGTGGGGCTTCTGTGCGGCCGCGGAGAGGATCCTTCCCAGAAGACCTCTATAAAGACAGCTCGGAGGAGCAGTATAAAGAGCCGAGTGTATCTGTGTGAGGCTCTTGTAAAAGATAATGTTACATGTATACACAATAACTTTTCATCGAGCGTTGGAACCCGTCAAAAAACCCAGCTCTCCATAACCCTTACCGCGCCGCGTACGCCGGGGGCCGGGTCAAAGGGAGATTCGCCGAGCTTCTCTTTGTCTGCAGTCCCTTGGGTAGAGGTCATAACTCATCGGGGCCAATAAAATAAATGATTACTTATTTGCTATTTCTACAGATATTCAGTTACCCCCTCCATATGCAAGTAGCCTTTTTACCGATCGTGGGATTTTCACCTTTTTTTCCTCCGGGAAGGTTGACGTGTAAGAAAGAAACAATGCAAAGTAGACATGTGCAATTCGTTTCGTTTTTAATTCGTTTTCCGTTAAAATTCGTTATATTCGTTCATTCGTTATCGTACGAATGAACGAATGATTGGCTAAAATTATTAACGAATAACGAATTATCGAATCGAACGAATATGAAAAACAACGAAAATCCGAAATAACCAAATTTGAAACAACGAAACTACGAAAGAAGAAAATCCGAAAAACGAAAACAGGAACAACGAAAATCAAAATGAACGAAAAAATTCGTACATTCGTAACTTTTATTTTTTTGTTAAATTGTTAATTTTCCGTGTCTCTTACAATGGCGCTGCTTAACGTGCCTCGAATGGATTGAACGAAAAAATTCGTACATTCGTAACTTTTATTTTTTTTGTTGAATTGGTAATTTTCCGTGTCTCTTACAATGGCGCTGCTTAACGTGCCTCGAATGGATTGAACGAAAAAAAATCGTACATTCGTAACTTTTTTTTTTTTTTCGATTCGGAATTTTCCGTGTCTCTTACAATGGCGCTGCTTAACGTGCTTCGAATGGATTGAACGAAAAAATTCGTACATTCGTAACTTTTGTTTTGCGATTCGTAATTTTCTGTGTCACTTACAATGGCGCTGCTTAACGTGCTTCGAATGTATGAACGAAAAAATTCGTACATTCGTAACTTTTTTTTTTTTTTGTTGAATTGGTAATTTTCCGTGTCTCTTACAATGGCGCTGCTTAACGTGCTTCGAATGGATTGAACGAAAAAATTCGTACATTCGTAACATTTTTTATTTCGATTCGTAATTTTCCCGTGTCTCTTACAATGGCGCTGCTTAACGTGCCTTGAATGGATTGAACGAAAAAATTCGTACATTCGTAACTTTTTTTTTTTTTTCGATTCGTAATTTTCCGTGTCTCTTACAATGGCGCTGCTTAACGTGCTTCGAATGGATTGAACGAAAAAATTCGTACATTCGTAACTTTTTTTTTGCGATTCGTAATTTTCCGTGTCTCTTAAAATGTAATAATAGCATACACATTACATAAAATTATGAATTATGCTCCGATTACGAATCTACGAATGTTACGAAAGTACGAATAAATACGAATGCGTCCCAATTTCGAATAAACGAATAAACAAAAATTAAACTAACGGAAAAACGAATAAACGAAAAAATAACTCTTACGAAAATACGAATCGTTACGAATACGAACACCGACGACTTACAAATTTACGAATCGTTACGAATCAACGGAAACGAAAGAAACTAAATGAAAATAAACAAATTTTTCTGTTGTGCACATGTCTAAAATGATTACTTATTTGCTATTTCTACAGATATTCAGTTACCCCCTCCATATGCAAGTAGCCTTTTTGCCGATCGTGGGATTTTCACCTTTTTTTCCTCCGGGAAGGTTGACGTGTAAGAACGAAACAATGCAAAGCTACAAATAAGGAGAAAAGGGGTTGCAGATGTTTTGCGACTTTGTTACAGTGTAACCTTGGCCAGTTTTTGTTCCGCGTGACCTGGCATATTGCGCACTGTTTATGAGATGGGACCATGGATTTGTTCAAGAGGGAATTCTTTATAACTGAGCTTGGGATAGCAGTAAAAACCCAACTAAGATATTATCGTTCATGGAAGGCTTTCCTGTTGCTCCTAAATTCTCCATTCTGTATTACTTCTTTGGCTGTATGGGTGCAAGCACCAAGTAGGAGCTCATCTTCACTCCCAACTGCCAACTTATCCAAGATAAAACAGCCGGTAGCACACCATAAAATCCAACACTTGTAAAACGTAATAATTCTAGGACAGGGGTCTCCAAACTGTGGCCAGTGGGCTGGATGCAGCCATTTGCCTTTCTTTATCTGGCCCTCCATCCATACGAGGCATTATTCCTTCTACTGACACTAACAATGAGAACACTATTCCTTCCACTGATACCATTGATGGGGCACTATTTCTTCCACCGACACCAACAAATGGGGCAACTTCTTCACTCTTCCCCCCCACTGACACCAAATATGGGGCACTATTCCTCCCACTGGCACCAATGATCGGTCACTGTTCCCCCCACTGACACCAACAATGATGGGGCACTATTCCTTCAATGATGGGCACTATTCCTCCTACTGGCATCAATGATGGGACACTATTCCTCCCACTGACACCAATGATGAAGCACTGTTCCTTCCACTGGCATCAATGATGGGGCACTGTTCCTCCCACTGGCACCAATGATGGGGCACTATCTCTCACACTGATACCAAAGATAAGGCACTATTCCTTCTACTGACATCAATGATGGGGCACTATTCCTCCCACTGGCATCAATGATGGGACACTATTCCTCACACTGACACCAAAGATAGGGCACTATTCCTTCTACTGACACCAATGAATGGGGCACTATTCCTCCCACTGGCATCAATGATGGGACACTATTCCTCACACTGACACCAAAGATAGGGCACTATTCCTTCTACTGACACCAATGATGGGGCACTATTCCTCCCGCTGGCATCAATGATGGGGCACTATTCCTCCCACTGGCATCAATGATGGGGCACTATTTCTCCCACTAATATCAATGATGGGTCACTATTCCTCCCACTGGCATCAATGATGGGACACTTATGCCCCGTACACACGGTCGGAAATTTCCGACGGAAAATGTCCGATCGGACCATGTTGTCAGAAAATCCGCCCGTGTGTGGGCTCCTTCGGACTTTTTCCGTCGAGATCCTGCTCTCAAATTTTCCGACAACAAAATTAGATCGGACTTTTTCCGATCGTGTGTAGAGAATTCCGACGGACAAAGTGCCACGCATGCTCAGATCAAATTACGAGACCAAAGCTATTGGCTACTAGCCTCTACGTAGTTCCGTCGTACGCAACGAACGTCACCACGTTCAGAATGATCGGATTTTCCGACAACTTTGTCTGACCGTGTGTATGCAACACCAGTGTCGGACAAAATCCGTCTGAAAAAATCCGACGGATTTTGTGGTCGGAATTTCCGACCGTGTGTACGGGGGCTATCTCTCACACTGACATGAAAGATAGGGCACTATTCCTCCCACTGGCATCAATGATGGGGCACTATTCCTCCCACTGGCATCAATGATGGGACACTATCTCTCAAACTGACAAAAAAGATAGGGCACTATTACTTCTACTGACACAAATGATGTGGCACTATTTCTCCCACTAATATCAATGATGGGGCACTATTCCTCCCACTGGCATTAATGATGGGGCACTATTCCTTCCACTGGCATCAATGATGGGACATTATCTCTCACACTGAAACCAAAGATAGGGCACTATTACTTCTACTGACACAAATGATGTGGCACTATTTCTCCCACTAATATCAATGATGGGGCACTATTCCTCCCACTGGCATTAATGATGGGGCACTATTCCTCCCACTGGCATCAATGATGGGACACTATCTCTCACACTGAAACCAAAGATAGGGCACTATTACTTCTACTGACACCAATGATGGGGCACTATTTCTCCCACTGATACCAAAGATGAGGCACTATTCCCCCCACTAATACCAATGATAGGGAACTATTTCTCCCACTGATACCAATGATGGGGCACTATTCCTCCTCCTATTGACCACAGGCACTACGTACTTTTTCATACTTTCACTGACCACCAAGCCCCAGGCATTTTCTGCTCCCACTGACCACAGTCCGGCCCTCCTATAGTCTGAAGCACAATAATCTGGTCATTTTTTTTAGAGCAGAGGTCTCAAACTGGTGGCCCTCCAGCTGTTGCAAAACTACAAGTCCCATCATGCCTCTGCCTGTGGGAGTCATGCTTGTAACTATTGAGACTTCTATCATAAGTACTTTAAACATGTCCCCTTGTGTAAACTTGACGAGCTAGAAATTTGGGGTATCGGAAGTGCCCTTACGATGGTTAGATACCTATGAAAATAACCTTTGACTCTGCTCTAGCCGGAAGACCAGAGACCTTCGACACATTGGCAGTCGTGTGCCCTCGACTGAAATTCTCTACTGCTAGGCACTAATACAAATCTGGTAAGAAGGCTACTCACTCCCTTGGCCATAGACAAGGGTGCTCCTGTTGGGAAAATCCATCCTCAGCTCAGACAAGCATTGGAACCAAGGGGCTGCTCTATTATTACTCTAACCAAGGGGCAGATCTGTTAGCGTGTAAGCAAGGGGCGGGTCTATTATTATTATATCGTGTAAGGGGGCGGATTTCTACAGAAGAGGGCGAATGTTAAATTAATGGGCAGAGCTCGATATATAACAATAATAATAAATGCGCCCCTTGGTTACAGTAATACTAGACCCCGCCCCTTAGTTACACGATAGACGCCCCTTGCAGAGTAGCACAAGCATCAGGTGCGTGCGGCATCGCCTCGTACAATTACATGTTAACTGCGCCTGCGCTGTGTAGAGTTCACTCAGAGCTTTTTAGGTTCGGCAATTTTCGGAAGCTCCGTAGTCCTTCGTACTGCGCAAGCGCTGCGCCTGCGCAGTACAGGGGGTCCTTATCCGGCGGGGGAACTTTTTCAGCAGAACGCCGGAATTACACTACTGCCATCTAGTGACGGTAGATGTAATTGGGGTAACTAAGCCAAAGTAATGGGAACTGAGTTACCATGAGGGGAAAAGTAATCAGTTAGATTACTCGTTACCCTCTAAAGTAACTGAGTTACGTAACTCAGTTTATTTTAACTCAGTTACTTACATCACTGCTCAACAGTCACCTCATTTGAAGTTAATCAAAAACGTTGGAGTGTATATTAAACCTTGATGTTTATCCTATGTATGGATGCCTATATGGATTGGGTTTATTAATAACTACACCCTCATCAGGTGAATTTAGAACGGTGCTGTTTGACACCACTGTAGGGTTATCCATCCACACTCATGCCAGAGGCTTATTCTGTGTCTTCCTGCTTGAATTCCAATATCCATTATTTATGAAGAGAGATGAACTTTGCTTTCATAACTGAGGATATTCATCTATCTCAGCTTTCAACATAGCCAGGATATACCAACATTGCTTTCCACACTGTAGTCCACAGTGTGCATTTATCCATTCCTCTCCATTCCATTTCCACATCTCTCCTCCCCGTCCCCATCGTGGGCTCGAGCCTTCCTGGGATCTCTGTGTGGATTTCCTGACCCATTGGCAGTCACTGACAACTGCGCACTCTCATGATCGCAGAGTGCAGGCTTTCCACACACAGATTGTCGGCGTCCGGGCGCTTTGTTTTATGTTGTTTGTACATTTCTGTTCAGTGTTTTCACATTGTCCCATTTGTTGCTGCACCATGGATTCATCAGTGGCTAGGATGAATCACATGGTGTCTTTATAACTGCATATGCCACACGTACTACATTGATCCAATTTTGGATCATACATGATCACATCATTCTTTTTTTGTATTTACAATAAAGTATAACCTTTTTATAATCAGGCCTTCTTTTCTTGTATGTTGTGTCACTCATGTGGTCATCTGGTTCCTGCCAGTCTTGACAGGAACATACCAGGGTTTTTTTTTTTGTATATTAGTTGATATTGCTTTGACCAGAGTGACACGGTCCACACCGGACAAGCAGGATTTGAGGAGACTCTTCGGTGCCCCCAGTGGCACTTGTCACATATTGTTCGTTTCCCTACCCTCCCCTTTTTTGTTATGAAAAGCATTTCAGAGGGTATTGCAAGAAAAGAAGGCACCTTCCGAAAGAGTGGGAAGGTTGTGGCGACTGGAGACACAAAAGAGGGTGTTACAGCTTACAAATTGTTGTTATGTCTTAGGAAGAAAAATAGGAATTGTGCAATAAGGAGAGCAGTGTGCACCGGGCTGAACAGTTCCAGATGAAGAACAGAACTGGACAGCATACTCCAGGTGCGGCCGGACCAGAGTCTTCTAGACCAGAGTGGGAGAATTATCATTTTATCTCTGGAGTTGATCCCCTTTTTAATACCAATATTCTGTTTGGTTTGTTAGCAGCAGCTTGGCATTGCATGGCATTGCTGAGCCTATCATCTACTAGGACCCCCAGGTCCTTTTCCATCCTTGATTCCCCCAGAGGTTCTCCCCCCAGTGTATTGATTGCATTCATATTTTTGCCACCCAAATGCATTATTTTACATTTTTCTACATTGAACCTCATTTGCCATGTAGTTGCCCACCCCATTAATTTGTTCAGATCTTTTAGCAAGGTCTCCACATCTTGCAGAGAAGTTATTGCCCCGCTTAGCTTAGTATCGTCTGCAAATACAGAGATTGAACTGTTTCCCCCATTCCCATCCTCCAGGTCATTTATGAACAAATTAAATAGGATTGGTCCCAGCACAGAACCCTGGGGGACCCCATTACCCACCCCTGCCATTCCGAGAACTCCCCATTTATCACCACCCTCTGAACTCGCCCTTGTAGCCAGTACAATCCATGAACTCACCCTATGGTCCAGGCCAACGGACCTTACTTTGTACAGTAAACGTTTATGGGAAACTGTGTCAAATGCTTTTTAAAAATCCAGATACACCACGTCTACGGGCCTTCCTTTATCTAGCTGGCAACTCACCTCCTTATAGAAGGTTAGTAGATTGGTTTGGCAAGAACGATTCTTCATGAATCCATGCTGATTACTGCTAATGATGCCGTTCTCATTACTAAAATCTTGTATATAGTCCCTTATCATCCCCTCCAAGAGTTTACATACCATTGATGTTAGGCTAACTGGTCTGTAATTCCCAGGGATGTATTTTGGGCCCTTTTTAAATATTGGTGCTACACCGGCTTTTCTCCAATCAGCTGGTACCATTCCAGTCAGTAGACTGTCAGTAAAAATTAGGAACAATGGTGTGGCAATTACTTGACCGAGTTCCCTAAGTACCCTCGGGTGCAAGCCATCTGGTCCTGGTGATTTATTAATGTTAAGTTTCCCAAGTCTAATTTTAATTCTGTCCTCTGTTAACCATGGAGGTGCTTCCTGTGACGTGTCATAAAGGTTAAACACTGCAGTTTTGATTACTGAAGCTCCCCAATTCCCTAGTGAAGACTGAGAATAAATATTGAGAATATTGAATAAGTTCAATACCTTTGCCATCTCCCCATCCTTTGTAACCAGATGTCCTTCCTCATTCATATGGGGCCAATATGGTCTGTCCTCCCTTTTTTCCCTTTTTTGACGATCATGGCAAATACCTCACATGTGTGGTTTGAACACTGTTTTCAAATGCGGGCTCTACTCACGTAATAAAAAAAAAATATTTTTATTCTTATTTATTCTACCTTTTATTTTTTTATTATTTTACTTTTTTTTAAAAGATCTCAGATCTCATATTTACACTAAAATACAATAATAAAAAAAAAAAAAAAAAAGTTGTAATTTAAAAAAATGAAATTGGATCAGCAGCAAGAGTTGTCATGCTGTGGTGAGTCGGCTGCCAACACCATAGCAACGGGTACTGCTTTAGAGTGTCAATGGTTTTTATGTTACTGGTGGCTGGCCAGCCTGCCTGCCACATGTCAACTCATGATCCAGGGCAAATTGGGTCCTCTTGTTGTGGCACCCCAGGAGTCCCCCAAATGGCCCTCCAGTTGAGAAACACTGACCTAAAACGAATGGATGTCCTCCATGGTCATAACCTCTTGGGTTCCATTTCTAACTACACCAGTTGAATGAATGTACCTCATGGGCTTCATGACCATTAGACATGTGCAATTCGTTTATTTTTTTTTTTGTTTTTAGTTTTTTTTTCGTTATTTTCGTTCATTCGTTATCGTAATGAACGAACGATTCGCTAAAAATTTTAATGAATAACGAATCGTTCGAATCGAACGAATCCGAAAATAACGAAAATCCAAAAAAAAACTAATTAGCAACGAATGTACGAAAGAAGAAAATCCGAAAAACAAAAACAGGAACAACGAAAATGAAAATGAACGAAAAAATTCATACATTCGAACTTTTTTTTTTGTTGAATTGGAAATTTTCCGTGTCCCTTACAATGGTGCTGCTTAACGTGCTTCGGATGGATTGAACGAAAAAATTCGTACATTCGTAACTTTTTTTTTTTTTTTTTCGATTCGTAATTTTCCGTCTCTCTTACAATGGTGCTGCTTAACGTGCTTCGAATAGAAAAAATTCGTACATTCGTAACTTTTTTTTTTTTTTTTCGAATCGTAATTTTCCGTGTCTCTTACAATGGCGCTGCTTAACGTGCTTCGAATGGATTGAACGAAAAAATTTGTACATTCGTAACTTTTTTTTTCGATTCGTAATTTTCCGTGTCTCTTACAATGGCGCTGCTTAACGTGCTTCGAATGGATTGAGCGAAAAAATTCGTACATTCGTAACTTTTTTTTTCGATTCGTAATTTTCCGTGTCTCTTAAAATGTAATAATAGCATACACATTACATAAAATTATGAATTATGCTCTGATTACGAATCTACGAATGTTATGAATGTTACGAATCTACGAATAAATACGAATGCGTCCGAATTTCAAATAAACGAAAATTAAACTAACGGAAAAACGAATCAATGAAAAAAGAACTCTTACGAAAATACGAATCGTTACGAATACGAACACCGACGACTTACGAATGTACGAATCGCTACGAATACGAACACCGACGACATACGAAAATACGAATCGCTACGAATACGAATACCGACGACTAACGAATTTACGAATCGTTACGAATCAACGGAAATGAAAAAACGAAACGAAAATAAACAAATTTTTTTGTTGTGCACATGTCTAATGACCCTGTAACCTTATATACTGAAGGCCTTGAGCTGTATTTGTCTGTATCCTTTTTTGTGTCTCATTTGACATGTTGTGTTTTTGTATTTGCTTTGAAAACAAAAAATTGTGAATTTTATTTTTTGCTGATAGAGGTCCTTCAACTCTATAAAGTTCTGAAACCCAGCTGGCCACCATTACAGGCTTCAAGGCGTTAATACCAAGTTTTACTTTATAGTCTCTCTATAAGATTGTCCCGACTTTTCAGAGTTGAGCCTTTTTTTTTTGTCTTAACTTTGAACTTGATGCCTCTAAGCTCCTGACATTTGTGACTAGAAACCACAAAGATCCGCAGAGAATACGCGTCAGCCTGGCAGTCATTATCCTTTCGTATCCTGCGCAATTCAATCCACTTAACAAGCTCAACTTGCAGGGCAACGATGCTTAAATGGGCTACAACTGTCACAAAATGTATTGTGTGCTGCGTCATGGGGTTTACTCATGCAATAAAACCTTTTCTGCTCAACTTTATGTTTAAGTAAAGGGCTGTGACCAAATCTACGGCTCATTCACACAGTTTATGGGGTTTTTGATGTGGTGCATTCACGGTGCGCCTACATTAACAAGGAAAAGACTGTAGATGGCATCTCTAGTTTCCAGTGAAATGTACGAGAATTTAGACAGAAATTGTAAGCTCTTCTCAGAATAGTACATATTGGAAGAGAAAACAAAAAGGTTACTGGCGTACAATGCAGAAGTTAACCTTTGCCCATGTCCATTCACTGGAGCCATACCGTAATCATCAAAGTTCATGCTTCCTTCTGACTGGTGAGATCTAACTCTGCCTGAGCAGGGGTGACACTTTCAGTGGTACCAGATAATCCAGGTCTTGTTCCCTCTTCACATTATGGTTTCTCCACAAATCCCAGTGTGTACTCCTTTAAGGGGTCGGGGCTCAACTGCGTGCGCTCAATACCTCAAACAGGACAGGTAAAACATCTCCATAGTGTAATACTAAATGTATCCAGTAACATGTATTTTATTTATTTAATATACTCTCACATAAATAAAAAAAAAAGCAAAACGGTTATCTCAATCAAAGGATCAGGAGGCTAAGGCAAAACGACAGCACCTCAACTTCCGGTCATGGTGCGCAATGGCATCACCCTGCGCTGCCCTGCATGTTACGTCACAACCACGTGACTTCTTCAGAGGAGATCTCTGCAGAAAGACCACTTCTTCCCTAAAGAGAGTAAGGGTCCTTCTCTTCTATAATCAGGCTGTAGTTGCTTTTGAAAGAAGACAAACTGTAACCTTTTGTTTTGATGCATATGGAATGTATTGATCTGATTTAAAACTAAAAGATCAAATGTGTCACAGAGAGAAGTCTGTGCGCACAAGAAGCATTCTGGGAGATACAGGAGGGTACCTGAGGCTGTGTGTAGACACAGGTGCCACAGAGGTGCTCAGGGTGCACTAGAGTCACAAGGTGGCAGAGGATGTATAGGGGTCACTGGAGACATAGGACTGCATAGGGGGGAACAGAGATTACTGGAGGCACTGGAGTCATTGAGGACACACAGGGGTCACATAAATCACTGAAGACACAGAAGTACTGGGGTTACTGGAGCATGGAGTCCACAGATATGCTGGGATCATTGGAAACACAGGGGTCACTGGAGGCATCGGTATCTTTGGGAAACACAAGTGCACAGGGGGGTCACAGAATTCACAAGAGCATTCGGGTCACTAGAGAAATGGATCACTGGTGTTCACAAGGGTGCAGAATCTCTGGAGGCATAGGAGTGCTGGGGTCACTGGAGACACTGGGGTCATTGGCGTGCACAGGGATCTCAAAGTCACTGGAGGCACAAGAGTGCTGGGATTACTGGAAACACAGGGATCACTGGAGGCACCAGGATCACTAGAGACACACAAGTGCACTGGGGGTCACTGAGGTCACTAGAGGCAACAGGATCTCGGGGGACACACAAGTGTACATGGGTCACAGAATTCACAGAGTTCACTGAAGACACAGGAATACTGGGGTCACTAGAGAAATGGATTACTCGAGGCAAGAGAGGTACAGAGTCACTGGAGGCACAGGGGTGCTGGGGTCACTGGAGCCACTGTAGAGCACAGGGATCTCAGTCACTGAAGGCCAAGAGTGTTGGGATCTCTGGAAACAGAGGGGTCACTGGAGGAACCAGAATCACTAGAGAAAGTAATAAAATTCCTGCGAGACACACGAATGCACCAAGGTCACTGAGGTTACTGGAGACATGGGGGTCACTGTACTACACAGGGGTCACCAGGGTCACTGAAGGCATTGGGATACCTGGGGACACACGAGTGCACAGGGGTCACATAATTCACTAAAGACGCAGAGGTACAACACAGGGATCACTGGAGGCATCGGTCATCCGCACAAGACTGCTGGGATCACTGGAAACACAGGGATCACTGAAGGAACCAGGATCCCTAGAGACCGACGAGTGCACTGGGGTCACTAAGGGCACTGGAGGCACCAGGATCTCTGGGGACACACAAGTGCACAGGGGTCAAAGAGTTCACAGAAAACACAGGAACATAGGAGTCATTAGAGAAATGTATCACTGGAGTCCACAGAGGTGCAGAGTCAACGGAGGCACAGGAGTACTGGGGTCACTGGAGACACTGGGGCCACTGTAGGGCACAGGGATCTCAAAGTCACTGAAGGCATAGGAATGTTGGGATCTCTGGAAACACAGGGAACACTGGAATCACTAGTGACACATGAGTGTGCAGAAGTCACTGAGGTCTCTAGAGACACCGGAGTAATGGGGTCATTAGAGACATGAGCCACTGTAGTGCACAGGGGTTTCAGAGTCACTGGTGGTACAGAAGCAGTGGGATCACTGGAGACACTGGGGCCACTGTAGAGCACAGGGACCTCAAAGTCACTGAAGGCACAGGAGTGTTTTGATCTCTGAAAACACAGGGGTCACTGGAGGCACTGGAATCACTAGAGACACATGAGTGTGCAGAAGTCACAGAGGTCTCTGGAGACACAGGAGTACTGGGGGATCACTAAGGTCTCTGGGAGACACTGGAGTGCTGGGGTCATTGGAGACATGGGTCACTGTAGTGCACAGGGGTATCAGAGTCACTGGAAGCACAGGAGCACTGAGATCACTGGAGATAATGAGGCCAATGGAGGCACAGGAGTGCTGGGATCACTGGAGACCCTGGGGTCACTGAAGGCACAGGATCACTGGGATCACTGGGGTCACTGAAGGCACAGGAGCGCTGGGATCACTGGAGGTAAAGGAGTGCTGGGATCACTGGAGACACAGGGGTCACTGAAGGTGTCAGGTCACCTGAGTCCAGATGACAGGTGCACTCTGTAGAAGTCAGGAGTGCACCACTAAGGTAGTGGACCCTAGGACTGACTGCTGTGGATTGAACTCTGGGAGGTTCAGGAAGCAGATCTACTGGAGCATCAACACAGATCCCACTGGGAGCTACAGAATAGATTCCCCAGGGCGCAGAGTCTAGGAGCCAGCAGGTGTTTACCAGAGCCTCTAGTGTTGAGGATGGACTGCGCTGCAGTCTTTCTCCAGGTCGTGGCCCCCAGGGTCTCACAGCTCACAGTAGACTACAGGAGAAAGAGGAAGGAAGCAGCAGGCTGGAACAACAAGGATAGTAAAGGGATAAGCCAAGGTCGGGGCAACTAGCAAACAAGGATAAACATAGAACACGCCAAAGGTCAGGGTCACAAGCAGACAGGGATAGTCGAGAACAGGCCAAGATCGGTAACTGGAATCAGACGTAGGAGACACAGCAAGTCGCACACGAAAGCTAAACACACAATGGTTGATCAGCAAGGTTGGCTTGCAATGAACAAGTTAATATAGTGTTCCTAATTAGAGGCTGAGGTGGAGCTATGCTGAGGGGAAGATTATATTAGCAGTCAGGTGAGGGTGGCTGGCCTCTAAAGGTGAACACATGGAGGAGAGGTAAGCTGACAGACAAAGATTACTGCATAACCATGACAGGAGGTACAGGAGCACTGGGATCACTGGAAGCAAAAGAGGGCTGGGATCAATGGAGACACTGGGGTCACTGGAGGCAGAGGAGCGCTGGAATAACTGGAGACACTGGGGTCACTGGAGACACTGGGGTCACTGGAGTAACAGGAGCGCTGGGATCACTGGAGGCAAAGGAGTGCTGGGATCACTGAAGACACTGGGATCACTGGAGGCAAAGGAGTGCTGGGATCGATGGAGACACTGGGGTCACTGGAGGCAGAGAACCGCTGGGATCACTGGAGACACTGGAGACACTGGGGTCACTGGAGGTACAGGAGCGATGGGATCACTGGAGGTACAGGAGTACTGGGATCACTGGAGGTACAGGAGTACTGGGATCACTGGAGGCAAAGGAGTGCTGGGATCAATAGAGAAACTGGGGTCACTGGAGGCAGAGGAGTGCTGGGATCACTGGAGACATTGGGGTCACTGGAGGTACAGGAGCACTGGGATCACTGGAGACACCGGGGTCACTGGAGTTACAGGAGCGCTGGGATCACTGGAGGCAAAGGAGCGCTGGGATCACTGGAGACACTGGGGTCACTGGAGGCAGAGGAGCGCTGGGCTCACTGGAGACACTGGGGTCACTGGAGACACTGGGCTCATTGGAGTAACAGGAGCGCTGGGATCACTGGAGGCAAAGGAGTGCTGGGATCACTGAAGACACTGGGATCACTGGAGGCAAAGGAGTGCTGGGATCAATAGAGACACTGGGGTCACTGGAGGCAGAGAACCGCTGGGATCACTGGAGACACTGGAGACCCTGGGGTCACTGGAGGTACAGGAGCTATGGGATCACTGGAGGTACAGGAGTACTGGGATCACTAGAGGCAAAGGAGTGCTGGGATCAATGGAGAAACTGAGGTCACTGGAGGCAGAGGAGCGCTGGGATCACTGGAGACATTGGGGTCACTGGAGGTACAGGAGCGCTGGGATCACTGGAGGCAAAGGAGCGCTGGGATCACTGGAGACACTGGGGTCACTGGAGGTACAGAAGCGCTGGGATCACTGGAGGCAAAGGAGCGCTGGGATCACTGAAGGCACTGGGGTCACTGGAGGTACAGAAGCGCTGGGATCACTGGAGGCAAAGGAGCGCTGGGATCACTGAAGACACTGGGGTCACTGGAGGTACAGGGGTCACTGGAGACACTGAAGGCACAGGAGCACTGGGGTCACTAAAAACACTGCAACAGGGGGGGCTCAGCTTAGTTGTAGAGATATGTTTCTCAAATGTTGAGCATTGTATAATCTCACTCTTTAAAGCTGGCACCCATCCTGGCTGGCGAAGGTGCCAGCGCTACAGAGAGGTGATTGTGACAAACTGGACTTTACCTTTGATTCAGCACGTACTATAACTAATCTGCTGGCAACCTTCTGGAGAACCATTCCATAGACCATGTTATTGAACAATGTCCCCCCCCCCCCCCCCCCCCCCCTCTACAAGAGATTGAGCAGAGATTGAATTTTGCCAACTTTTGCCCTGCTTTCCTAAAGTTATGTTTTGCAGAATTTTTTTTAAATCAACCAGTTTTATTTACAGTGCATACATGTTATATTGTACATTTCCAGGTATGGTACATATCACACAAAGTTTCAAATAACATTTGTATCTCCATCGTAGATCTTTGTTATCACATTATGTCTTATGCCTGAGATAAATGAAGTGAAGAGGTACCTTGCGTCTGTGTTTTTGGTTTGCTTTATTACCCATGGGCTTGGAGATCTTCATGTCATTTACTTTGTCGTGCATAGTGCATAAATCAGGTTATGAACAAGTGTCAGACTCCGGCAGCCACCTGTCCCAAATTTTATAGTATTTCTCAGGGCATCCTCTGTTGGTGTATATAAATTTTTTATAAGGGAGGGTGTTGTTTATTTCTGCTTTCCAGTCTGCAATGCTCGGGGGACAAGACCTCATCCATTTCTTCGCTATTGTCTTTCGTGCTATGAATAGCGTCTCGTGTAGAAATGTCTTTGTGTACCTGTCGATTGAGTCTGGCAAGAGTCTTAGAAGGCACATTTTAGGGTCAAGCGTGGCCGGGGAGCCCATGTCGTTGTGAAGGAATCTCACTATCTGAGTCCATAGTCCCTGTACTTTGGGGCATGACCACAATAAGTGAATGAACGTGCCTGTCTCCCTTCCACACATTTGGCACAAAGTGGACTGGGAGTTTCTGTATCTGGCTACCCTGAGGGGGGTGAGGTATGCTTGATGGATTATGTAAATTTGTGTCAGTCTGTCCGAAAGTTTTGGCGAAGCCGCTTTACAGAATTCCAGGGCTTCCTCCCATTCTTCGTCCTCTATAGGTCCCACCGCCCTTTCCCAGCG
Source organism: Lithobates sylvaticus (assembly GCA_028564925.1). Taxonomy (NCBI): domain Eukaryota; kingdom Metazoa; phylum Chordata; class Amphibia; order Anura; family Ranidae; genus Lithobates; species Lithobates sylvaticus. The sequence goes on from CM053032.1 coordinate 268,009,320, forward strand.
AGGCTTAAGGCCATAGGCTATTTTAGTTGCTACTGGGGTGGAGAGTATGTTATAAAATGCTGATATTAGTTTTTGAGGATCTGTGATTTTGACTACTGCCATGATGACATTTGAAGTGGGCTGAGGGGGGGATGATAAGAATTGAGTTTGGGTTGCATGTTTGACTTGCAGATATCTAAAGAACATGTGATTGGGGAGATTGTATTCTTCTCTGAGTGTGTGAAAGGTTTTTAGGGTCCCATTCATAATTAAATGATGTAGATAGAAAATTCCATAAATGGACCAGCGATCCACATCAGGAATTTGCCAGAATTCGAGTAGGGTCTTGTTGTGCCATAATGGGGTGAAGTCGTTATGTTGAGGAATCTCTAGTTTAGCGGAGGCAATGTCCCATATGCGTCTGTATTGATGCAATAGGGCCTTCTCACCACTCCGTAAAAGAGTATTTCCGGTGTTTATTGTTATCGCATAAATTGGGTCTTTAGTGTATCTGGCCCACTTGGGGCACATTAGCTGGAGGAACCTCTCTCTGTCTGTCTTATCAATGTGGTATAGTTGTGATAATTGGTATAGGTTAAAATCCGGCAATGCCATACATCCCAGGTCAGTTGGATTTTTTAGCGCCTGCCATGCTAGTTTGTGTCTGCTAGGACCCCATACAAAAGGTTTAAGGAGGGCTTCTAGGGTCTTGAAGTATTTCAAAGGTAAGTATGTTGGGGAGTGCCATATAACATATAATATTTTGGGAAGTAGAATCATTTTGATGAGATTTATTCGGCCCCATACCCCAAGTGGCAGGCGAGCCCAGGTCCTGATCTTGGTTTTCACATAGGATATAAGGGGTTCAATATTTAGATGTACATAGTCTGTCGACATTCTGGATACATGTATCCCAAGGTATTTAATGGTACTAACTCTTTGGAGTGGTAAATTGGCCTGTAACTCGGTTGGTGGGAAACTGTCTATTGGTAATATCTGTGATTTCTCCCAATTAATATGTTTTGCAGAATTTAAACACATTGCACAACATCATGTTACGTCGTAAGATGGAAGAAAAATAATCAATAATGAGTTCTATAGACCTCATTTCCGAGCTGGGGTCACTGGAGGCAGAGGAGCGCTGGAATAACTGGAGACACTGGGGTCACTGGAGACACTGGGGTCACTGGAGTAACAGGAGCGCTGGGATCACTGGAGGCAAAGGAGTCCTGGGATCACTGAAGACACTGGGATCACTGGAGGCAAAGGAGTGCTGGGATCAATGGAGACACTGGGGTCACTGGAGGCAGAGAACCGCTGGGATCACTGGAGACACTGGAGACACTGGGGTCACTGGAGGTACAGGAGCGATGGGATCACTGGAGGTACAGGAGTACTGGGATCACTGGAGGCAAAGGAGTGCTGGGATCAATAGAGAAACTGGGGTCACTGGAGGCAGAGGAGTGCTGGGATCACTGGAGACATTGGGGTCACTGGAGGTACAGGAGCACTGGGATCACTGGAGGCAAAGGAGTGCTGGGATAAATGGAGACACTGGGGTCAATGGAGGCAGAGGAGCGCTGGGATCACTGGAGACACTGGGGTCACTGGAGACACAGGAGCACTGGGATCACTGGAGACACCGGGGTCACTGGAGTTACAGGAGCGCTGGGATCACTGGAGGCAAAGGAGTGCTGGGATAAATGGAGACACTGGGGTCAATGGAGGCAGAGGAGCGCTGGGATCACTGGAGACACTGGGGTCACTGGAGACACAGGAGCACTGGGATCACTGGAGACATCGGGGTCACTGGAGTTACAGGAGCGCTGGGATCACTGGAGGCAAAGGAGCGCTGGGATCACTGGAGACACTGGGGTCACTGGAGGCAGAGGAGCGCTGGGCTCACTGGAGACACTGGGCTCACTGGAGACACTGGGCTCATTGGAGTAACAGAAGCGCTGGGATCACTGGAGGCAAAGGAGTGCTGGGATCACTGAAGACACTGGGATCACTGGAGGCAAAGGAGTGCTGGGATCAATAGAGACACTGGGGTCACTGGAGGCAGAGAACCGCTGGGATCACTGGAGACACTGGAGACCCTGGGGTCACTGGAGGTACAGGAGCTATGGGATCACTGGAGGTACAGGAGTACTGGGATCACTAGAGGCAAAGGAATGCTGGGATCAATGGAGAAACTGAGGTCACTGGAGGCAGAGGAGCGCTGGGATCACTGGAGACATTGGGGTCACTGGAGGTACAGGAGCGCTGGGATCACTGGAGGCAAAGGAGCGCTGGGATCACTGGAGACACTGGGGTCACTGGAGGTACAGAAGCGCTGGGATCACTGGAGGCAAAGGAGCGCTGGGATCACTGAAGACACTGGGGTCACTGGAGGTACAGAAGCGCTGGGATCACTGGAGGCAAAGGAGCGCTGGGATCACTGAAGACACTGGGGTCACTGGAGGTACAGGGGTCACTGGAGACACTGAAGGCACAGGAGCACTGGGGTCACTAAAAACACTGCAACAGGGGGGGCTCAGCTTAGTTGTAGAGATATGTTTCTCAAATGTTGAGCATTGTATAATCTCACTCTTCAAAGCTGGCACCCATCCTGGCTGGCGAAGGTGCCAGCGCTACAGAGAGGTGATTGTGACAAACTGGACTTTACCTTTGATTCAGCACGTACTATAACTAATCTGCTGGCAACCTTCTGGAGAACCATTCCATAGACCATGTTATTGAACAATGTCCCCCCCCCCCCCCCCCCTACAAGAGATTGAGCAGAGATTGAATTTTGCCAACTTTTGCCCTGCTTTCCTAAAGTTATGTTTTGCAGAATTTAAACACATTGCACAACATCATGTTACGTCGTAAGATGGAAGAAAAATAATCAATAATGAGTTCTATAGACCTCATTTCCGAGCTGGTCCCCCCCCCCCCCCCCCCCCCCCCCCCCAACGCTGTTTTGCTTAAATGCTCTTCGAGTTCCTCCCTTGTTTGTACACAGTGATCTATGAAGTTGGGTTATTAGGTTACAGTTTACAATGTCAAATTTAATGTAAGTTGAAGAGGCTCTCGAAGCCAAAACACGGGCTTGGCGTGACGGCCTTGATGGATTCCGCAATAAATATTTTGTGTCGTTTTACAGAGAAGGAGCCAGATTTCGGAGAGGAACAAGCAGGACAGCTGCTGAATATCTGAGGAGTTTAACCCCTCAGTATATGATGACTTTACGAGAGAATATTCACAAGTGGAAGGTTGGTAAACAAGAAGTGGAGAGTTTAGTGTTCTATGGACTTTGGTTGCACCTCCACCCAGACTACGGACATTGAATGATATACCGTATATACTCGAGTATAAGCCGAGTTTTTCAGCACATTTCTTTGTGCTGAAAGTGCCCCCCTCAGCTTATACTGGAGTCAAGCACCTTTCTGCAGAAAAAAAATGACATACTACAACATATCCAAATTTGGGGTTCCTAGCATTAAGTGGCCCCGAGATACGGGGCCCCAAAGTCGGTTCGGAAAATGTCATTCTCTGCTGCAGAAAAGTGCTTGACATTTTCTGACCCGATTTTCGGGCCCCGTATCTCTGGGACACTTGGTGCTAGGAACCCCAAATCTGGTATGCAAACCCAGTGGAACTAGCACTACAACATATCCATTTGGGGTTCCTAGCACCAAGTGGCCCCGAGATACAGGGCCCCAAAGTCGGTCAACTGTGTCCACCTGCAGCAATGTAATTTCGGGACCCTTTGGGTCCAGAGACCCCACATTTTGGCTGCAGCTAGGGGGCATCTAGGAACCCTTAACTACCAAGTTTGAAGTTCAGGAGACCTATGGCTGCAAATGGGCACAGTGAGGCTGCAAATGGGCACAGTGAGGCTGCAAATGGGCATTGTTGACCCTCTTTTCCACTTCCAGTAGCTGCGCATTTCTCAGGCTTATACTCGAGTCAATACGTTTTCCCAGTTTTTTGTGGTAAAATGAGGTGCCTCGGCTTATATTCGGGTCAGCTTATACTCGAGTATATATGGTACATATTCTTTATAAGCAATAGAAGAGCTTTAAGGTGGTTGTAAAGGCTCACGGTTTTTTACCTTTATGCATTCTATGCATGAAGATAAAAAAAATTCTGTGTGCAGTAGCCGCCCCCCCCCCCCCCCCAAACTTACCCAAGCCCCATCTCGATCTATCAATCACTGGCTGAGACAGCAGCAGTTGCCATTGGCTCCAGCTTCTGTTAATCACAGCCAGTGAGCAAATGAGGAGAGAGCAGGGGCCGAGTCGTGAATGGACACACAGGGCAACGGTTCGGGAGCGAGCCTGCTTGGGTGCCCCCATAGCAAGCTGCTTGTTATGGGGGCATTAGGCATGAGGGAGGGGCCTGCAGCGCCGGCGGGGGGCCCAAGAAAAAGACGGATGCTCTGCACAGAGCAGGTAAGTAGAACATGGTTGTTATTTAACCACTTTAATGCCGGGCCTTTTCACCCCCTTCCTGCCCAGGCCAATTTTCAGCTTTCAGCCCCATCATTTGTGTCACTGGGAGGAATTGTGCTCCATCATTAGTGTCAGTGGGAGGAATTGTGCCCCATTGTTGGAATCACTTAGAGGAATTGTCCCCTATCATTGGTGTCATTAGACCCCATTATTGGTGTCATTGGAAGAAAATGTTCCCCATTGTTGGTGTCATTGGGAGGAATTGTGTCCCATCATTGGTGTCATTGCACCCCATTAGTGGTGTCATTGGAAGAAAATGTTCCCAATTGTTGTTGTCATTGGGAGGAATTGTGTCCCACCATTGGTGTCATTGGGCCTCATTATTGGTGTCATTGGGAGAAAATGTGCTCCATTGTTAATATCATTGGGGGGAATAGTGCCCCATCTTTGGTGTAATTGGGAGAAATTGTGTCCCTTCATTGGTGTGAGTGGGGCTGATTATGTCCCATTGTTAGCATCAGTGGATGAAACATTCCCCCAAGGGCCGCATAAAAGCAAGCAAAGGGCCGCACCTGGCCCCCGGGCCACAGTTTGGAGACCCCTGGTTTATAAGATCTTATGTGTATATTTATCAGCTCTTTGATCGCCATTACTTTACACCTGTTATTTCATTATTTATGCATTTTATGTGCACTTTTTTTGATCACTTTTATTTTTCACATATCTTTCATGGGAATTTTTGATCTTGCACCTTAACCCCTTAGGGTGTCACATTATTCATTGTAATTTGTCATTTGCTCTTCAGTGCACTTGTTTTCACCACTTCAATTTGCAGTGATTGCAGCGTGATTGGCCGAGCGACAACCGTGCCAAAATCGCGGTGCGATTGGGGTGCCATTAGAAGCAACGGCATCACAAACGCGTCCCGCATCGATTTCAAATCGATCAGCGATCCCAACCAGGATCAGGGGGGATCCTGCTAGTCTATTCAGGCCATTTGTATAGCTAATATGCTTTTTTTCGTCAAATAAAAGGCATCAGAGGCCAGGCACCAGGGGTCAAGTCCTGGGGAAAAAAGTGTGGGAACTCCCACCCAAGATCCACTCGCCCACCAAAAAAAAAAAAAAAAATGATACGCTCATATGTTTCAAAAGTGGTATTTTTCATCCAATTTTCATATTGTGTGTATGAAGCTTAACTGTTAGTTAAACAATCCTCAATAAAAATAAATACGGTAATTCTCTGAATAATCGGCATTCATTCAATTGAGCTTCCAATGCGAATGTGAACATCATGTTCTGAACTTTATTGGGGAATGTTATTTTGTATATAGAGTGTTTATGTGGTGAGTTTACACTTTTCATTGAACAGAGTTTGGATAACACAGGATTAAACGGAAAGGTCATAAATGAACTGCACATTATCTGGACAGAATGCTTGGGGAGATATTGATGTGTTCCTGCTTAGATGTATGTTAGCTTGGGGGGGGGCTGCAAACTCTGCAGGGCCCCAACACACACTCGCTGCTATTCCAACCCTTCACATATTTCCACATAAACTTCCCTCCTGGCATTAAACTTTGCCAGGTATTGTGCTCAGCTTACCACCCCAAACTGATGTTCCTTCCTCAGCTCACCTCTCTCCCTGCATGTCCTGTGAGCAGAATAGCTGTGCTCCTCCTCTGGGTTCTCTCATCATATGGCACTGAAGATAGAGGAGGGGGGGATTCAGCGGGACACACAGAGCAAGTACGCAGGAGACTGGGGGGGGGGAGTGATGAGGAGACAAAAAATCAGGAGGGGCCGGCGGGGAGGAGCGCATCACGAGAGGTCTGACTAAATACAATCTCTTAGCAGTAGGGACCTGATCTACCCATCAGTTAGCTGTGATTGACAGGTAGATCGAAGCGGAAGCTGTCATGGGGCCTCCTACTGGCAATGCCTGAATGGTCAGGTGTGCGACACTTACTATTGCGAGCTGTGTCGGCGGCTGCTGGTGTAGCACCTGCCACACGGCTCACATACTTAAAAGTCTTGCAGGACACGGCTGCTAACGGAACTGAGTTCCTGTTGTGGAAAAAGTACAGGAACTCCGCTCCCATGCGTTCCCACAGGACTTGAGCCCTGCCAGGCACTATCACAGAGGACAATGCAAAAATGAAAATGTCAGCTCTACTGAACAATTCCAACTCCCACTGACAATATGTCTGCTGTGATCCCATCCTTAAAATGTTTAACTCTTACAACTGATTGGGCCAATTCTATACACCGTTGTTACTTATTTCTGGCATTGGACCTGCAAACTTTTCAGACCAAGGTTTATGATTCAGGAACGTTGCAAATCTCTGCGCTTCCCCGGGAACCCAATGGTAGAGGCCAACCCAAAACCTCATCACCCCAAAAAAAAGGGACTTTTTACGTTTACTGGAGTTTTCTTTAATACGATTCTACTGCAAACAGCAGCTGTTGGGTTATATTAGCGAACAATGGGCAGCAGTCATACACGCGGGCGTTTTCTCGTCTTGATGAATTGGAGAAATTAAGAGCAGCACCCCCCACAGACATCGCGTCGGACCTTCTTGCACCTCATAAATTACCTGGCCAAACACAATGGACATTCTGTTCCCGGTAAACAAGTTCTGAAAAGTAATTGGACTTCTGTTCCTCCTTCGGTAGCCGATCTTGATAATTTATCAGCGCAATTAGCCGGACCCACAAAGCGGGCGCTGTATCAGAGATAGAGAGGAGATTGAACGGCCTGTTGTTGCACTTTTCATAGTTTATGAAGTTTTACTTTGTCACCTTCTCTCACATCAGAAAGGATTCATTAAGAATGGTCAGGAGGTTTTTGAGGCCCTCGATTAAGGTGGTGGCAGTACGGGTGGAGGAGGGGGAATAGGTGTGATTTTTTTGGGGGCAGACGGTGAACATACTTCAAAAACCAGGAATGCGGATTCAGATTTATGAGATGCTGCTTTAATATTCTGTTTAAAGCGAGGAAGTTTAATTTTGCATGACTTGAAGCCCAACAGTACCCTCAGCCGGGCTCCCCTCCTGCCTAGACATCCTCTTTTGTTTCAGAAGTCTCTAGGCTGGTTACATGACACAGCAGGGTCTTCTTTCTTTTCATCTATTCTCTAGGTTGATTAGGCCTTACTGTATCCATTCCCTGTATCATTATACTGTAAGTCATGGGTGCTCAACCTGTGGCCCTCCAGCTGTTGCAGAACTACAAGTCCCATCATGCTTCTGCCTTTGGGAGTCATGCTTGTAACTGTCAGCCTTGGAATGCCTCATGAGACTTGTAGTTCTGCAATAGCATGAGGGCCACAGGTTGAGCACCCATGCTGTAAGCGCAAGGCTCTATGGGCATGTTACCCCTGGGGGCAGGGGCGGACTGACCATTCGACCACTCGGGGACTGCCCGAGGGCCCCGGACCACTAGGGGGCCCCATCAGGGTTGCCAGCCTAAGTAAAACCAGGGACAGCATGTCAAAATCTGTGTTTTTTTTTTACATCTGTTTCTGAAATGTCCCTTACCGACATCCTTTTGGTCTAAAAATCCTGAGATTATAGCTGCCCCACCTCTCCAGTACCTTCTCAGCCAATAGAAACATGTCTGTGTATACTGTGTGGCCCCATAATCTCTGATTGCCTGGGGGCCCCATAATCTCCTATTGCCGGATGGCCCCATGAGTTGTCAGTCCGCCCCTGCCTGGGGGTGTGCCTAGGACACCCTTGGCTCACAGGGGATGGGTTGAATTCTACTGGGTGTTGAATGACCCTGGAGCACAGGGTGGTGAGTCTAGACAGGACAGACCCGGAGAAGAGGTGGGCTATTTATTTAGGAAGTTTAAACTGAAATTGGGCTCTGGAGAGCTGGGCCGGAAAATAAGGGGTGGGCAGAAGGGAAAGCTGCCCTGGGCACAGCGTGTATTGTAGGGATGGAGGCACCGCAAGTTCCTTCTACTATAAGACTGACCGGAGTAGTGACAGCGGCATCATTACTTCAGTCAGCCCAGCTCAAGGAGAGGAGGAGAGAGCAGAGAGGAGGAACCGTCTGTGCTCTTTTCCCCTCCTTCTCATAAGCTCACAATTAATGAAGGGGGGGGGGGACAATTTGGCATCTTTGCCCTGGGCACTGGATGACCTTGTCCTGGCACTACCAGGGAGGTCTCCAACAAGTACCAAAATTTAAATTTTGGAAGTTCTGACAACACTTGCTGCCTACATTGCGAGTAGGGACTAATCTGTAGACCTTTCCGTACACTCCATCTGCCTCTGACTTTGTCATTGGTGCCAATGTGCACCATGACAGCCGGGTCTTCCCCAGCCCCTCCCAGTAATCTGTCCACCAGATCCGTGATGTGCCGAACCCGAGTGCCTGGTAGACAACAGTTCGGCGCTTCGGGTCTTTGTTACAGATTGCCCTCTCTGTCCTTCTAAGAATTGAGTCCCCTACCACCAGAATCTGTCTTTCCTTTCCCTTCCCTCCCCCCCCCCCCCCCCCACTCTCACTGGAGGAGTTCTTCCCCCAGCAGCTAGGAGAGTCCCTCAGCTCTAGCAGTGCTGGTCCCTGACTGGTTTCACCAATGTCACTCAATGGAGCGTACTTATTGGGATGTTCCAGCCCTGGATCGGCCTCCTTGGCACTTCCCCCTCTACCCTTCCTGACTGTCACCCATCTACTCTTTTCTAGTGCCTGCACCTCTTTGTCTCCACCCGCCTCTGTGCTGGCCCCTGCCGGCACCTGCCGTGTACCTTCCTGGCTCTCCTTTAGTATGGAGGGACTTCTCAGTGCTGACAGTTGCTTTCCCAGATTCAGAACCTGGGCTTCCAGGGAAACAATGTGCTTACATTTTGCACAGCGGTATTCGCCCTCGATCGGATGGTCAAGGAACCCATACATGCCGCAAGATGTACACCAAGTCGCATTTCCACACCCACCGGGCATCGTACCTACTAATGTAATGAGGATTGGGGATTATACCCTGTCCAAATTACCTAACAACTAGCTTCCTGACACTAATACTCAACAAAACAATACACAGGTACTCAATAAGACAATACACAGGTACTCAATAAGACAATACACAGGTACTCAACAAGACAATACACAGGTACTCAACAAGACAATACACAGGTACTCAACAAGACAATACACAGGTACTCAATAAGACAATACACAGGTACTCAATAAGACAATACACAGGTACTCAATAAGACAATACACAGGTACTCAACAAGACAATACACAGGTACTCAATAAGACAATACACAGGTACTCAACAAGACAATACACAGGTACTCAATAAGACAATACACAGGTACTCAATAAGACAATACACAGGTACTCAATAAGACAATACACAGGTACTCAATAAGACAATACACAGGTACTCAACAAGACAATACACAGGTACTCAATAAGACAATACACAGGTACTCAACAAGACAATACACAGGTACTCAATAAGACAATACACAGGTACTCAATAAGACAATACACAGGTACTCAACAAGACAATACACAGGTACTCAACAAGACAATACACAGGTACTCAACAAGACAATACACAGGTACTCAACAAGACAATACACAGGTACTCAACAAGACAATACACAGGTACTCAATAAGACAATACACAGGTACTCAACAAGACAATACACAGGTACTCAATAAGACAATACACAGGTACTCAACAAGACAATACACAGGTACTCAATAAGACAATACACAGGTACTCAACAAGACAATACACAGGTACTCAACAAGACAATACACAGGTACTCAATAAGACAATACACAGGTACTCAACAAGACAATACACAGGTACTCAACAAGACAATACACAGGTACTCAACAAGACAATACACAGGTACTCAATAAGACAATACACAGGTACTCAATAAGACAATACACAGGTACTCAACAAGACAATACACAGGTACTCAATAAGACAATACACAGGTACTCAACAAGACAATACACAGGTACTCAATAAGACAATACACAGGTACTCAACAAGACAATACACAGGTACTCAACAAGACAATACACAGGTACTCAATAAGACAATACACAGGTACTCAATAAGACAATACACAGGTACTCAACAAGACAATACACAGGTACTCAACAAGACAATACACAGGTACTCAATAAGACAATACACAGGTACTCAATAAGACAATACACAGGTACTCAATAAGACAATACACAGGTACTCAACAAGACAATACACAGGTACTCAACAAGACAATACACAGGTACTCAACAAGACAATACACAGGTACTCAACAAGACAATACACAGGTACTCAACAAGACAATACACAGGTACTCAACAAGACAATACACAGGTACTCAATAAGACAATACACAGGTACTCAATAAGACAATACACAGGTACTCAACAAGACAATACACAGGTACTCAACAAGACAATACACAGGTACTCAACAAGACAATACACAGGTACTCAACAAGACAATACACAGGTACTCAACAAGACAATACACAGGTACTCAATAAGACAATACACAGGTACTCAATAAGACAATACACAGGTACTCAACAAGACAATACACAGGTACTCAATAAGACAATACACAGGTACTCAATAAGACAATACACAGGTACTCAACAAGACAATACACAGGTACTCGCAGACCAATGTGTACTCGCTGAACAACGTGCACTCACTGACCCACGTGCATTCACTGACCCACGTGCACACACACACACACAATACACAAGTACACATACACATGCCACATACACATGTGGAAATGGGCTCAGGGAAGGTTTCTTATGAGAGATAACGGTGACAAGGTAATGGGCCCGGGGAAGACTCCTAATGAGAGATCAAGGAGACATGGTATTGGGCCCAGGGAAAGGTTCCATATGAGAGAGGAGGCATGGTAATAGGCCCAGGGAAAGTTCCATATGAGAGATAAAAGATACATAGTAATTGGCTTAGAGATTAAAGTGACGTGGTAATGGGCTCAAGGAAGGTTCCTTATGAGAGATAAACAAAAAGTGGTAAGGTTCCTTATGAGAGATATCGGCCACATGGTAATGGACCCCAGTAAGGTTCCTTATGAGAGATAAAGGAGATGTGGTAGTGGGCCCAGGGAAGGTTTCTTATGAGAGATAACAGAGATGTGGTCATTGGCCTGGGGAAGTTTCCATATGAGTGATAAAGGAGACGTGGTAATGAGCACAGGATATGTCGAAACAGAGTGATCGAGTTGCTGTGTGATGTATCTCTCATGTATGGTGTTTATATTGCTACTTCATCATGAGCCATAATTATTCTTTACAAAGTTTTTATTGTTTTTACAGAATACATGTTAAAGTGGTTGTAAACCCTAAAAAAAAAAAAAAAAACTTCAAAAGAAAGGCATAATGAGCTAGTATGCATAGCATACTAGCTCATTATGAATTACTTACCAGAGATCGAAGCCCCCGCAGCGGACCTCGTTCACCGCTCCGGCGGCCGAAGACCTCTTCCGGGGGTACTTCCAGGTATCGCGGCTCCGGTGCTGTGATTGGCCCAGAGCCGCGATGACGTCACTCCCGCGCATGCACGTGTGAGCCGCCGGTAACGGCACAGTCTAACTGAACCAACGGCACATAAGTGCCGTTGCTTCAGTTTGCTTAAGTGCGCATGTGCTGATGACATCTGCACATGTAAATACAGGGATATCTCCTAAACCGTGCAGGTTTAGGAGATATCCATTGTAGCTACAGATAAGCCTAATTATAGGCTTGCCTGTAGTAAAAAGTGGTTGTAAAGGGTTTACAAACAACTTTAAGCTCAACATTAGATAAGATGATCAGATCTAAGTACAAGACAGAAACGTATATGCGTCAAACAACTTTCTTATCTAAACTGATAGCATGGATCTATATCCATCTAACCTATGGACATGGGCGTCCGCAGGTAGGGGTAAGGGGGGGCAAGTGCCCCCCCCTGGAATCAGGGATCGGATCAGGAGTGATGACCCCCATCACCCCTCTCTGTCACCCCCTCTCTCTCTCTCTCTCACCCCTCTGTCTCTCTCTCTCACCTCCCCTGTCTCTCTCTCTCTTGTGCCATGTCCGCAGTCTCTTAAGCCATGTATGCAGGTTCTCACAGTCTCTTGGGCCATGTATGCAGTCTCTGGTCATCTCTTGTGCCATGTCCGCAGTCTCTTACGGTCTCTTGAGCCATGCATGCAGTTTCTCACAGTCTCTTGGGCCATGTATGCAGTCTCTGGTCATCTCTTGTGCCATGTCCGCAGTCTCTTACAGTCTCTTGAGCCATGTCCGCAGTCTCTTACAGTCTCTTGTGCCATGTCCACAGTCTCTGACAGTCTCTTGTGCCATGTCCACAGTCTCTGACAGTCTCTTGGGCCATGTCTGCAGTCTCTGACCATCACCTGTACTATGTCTACAGTATATGACCATGATAATGTGATAATGACATTGTCGAAAAGGGTCAGAGCATGGGTGACCTTAAAATTATGCCCCCCCCCCCTGAAAAAAGTTCTGCGGACGCCCATGGAGCCTCCAATCTTTGCGTGCACAAGAGAGTGAGTGGCCTAGAGCTCTCAGACATTTTATTCAAGAACTGTAGGATGTTAACATTGGTCTTCCAGCCAAAGAGGTATAGCGAGACAAACAAATGCTGGCTGACCCCAGTGAGCCATAATTATTCATAAATGTTCTTTGGGAAAACGAATGCCGCGTACACAACACCGGACTTTCCATCAGAATAAACTGCGACGGTCTTCCCGACGGAGTTTCGACAGAGTCCCGAACGAACGGACTTGCCCACACTCGATCGGACTAAAGTCAGTTCGTTTCGAACGTGATGACGTACGACGGGACTAGAAAAGGAAGTTCAATAGCCAGTAGCCAATAGCTGCCCTTGCGTCGTATTCGGTCCGCCGGACCAGTATACAGACGAACGGTTTTCCCGGATAGAAATTGATTCCTTCGGAAAGATTTAAAGCTTGTTCTATTTCTAGGTCCGTCTGAATTTTATAAAGAAAAACGATCGGATTATCCCACACACGATTGGAATATCTGACGAAATGATTCTGCCGGACCTTTTCTGCCGGAAAGTCCGGTCGTGTGTACGTGGCATTAGGCACGAAGGGTCACTATATAGCCAAAAGTATGTGAGCACATTTTAGACAAACCTATAATCTTGTGGTAAGAATTTGGGGAATATCCTTTTGTGTTCCAGCCTGACTGTGTCTATTTGCACCAAGCCAGCTCTATGGTTTAATGTGGAGGAACAAGAAAGTCCCACATAGAGCCCTGACCCATAGAGAAACTAGAATGCTGTTTGTGAGCCAAGTCTTTTCACCCAACATTCATATTAGACATGTGCACAATAGAAAAATTTGTTTTGTTTTGTTTTGTTTCTGTTCGTTTCCGTTGATTCGTAACGATTCGTAATTTCGTAATTCGTCGGTGTTCGTATTCGGACTCGTTTTCGTAAGAGTTATTTTTTCGTTGATTCCTTTTTAATTTCGTTTATTCGAAATTCGTATTTTCGTATTTTCGTTATATTCCGTATTCGGTCGCATTCGTATTTTCGGAAGAGCTATATTTTCGTTGATTTAAAAAGATTCGTATTTCCTCTAATCTATTTTTCGTTGATTCGAAATTCGTATTTTCGTAGATTTTGTTACATTCGTACTTTCGTTAGATTGATTTATTCGTAGTTTCGTAACATTGTTTTCGTAGATTCGTAATCGGAGCATAATTCATAATTTTATGTAATGTGTATGCTATTTATATGTTTAAGAAACAAAGAATTTCTCTCTCACAAGTCAGAACTTAACTCAAAAATCCACCAAAACACAGAGCCTCCGACCCAACCACACCCTATCTGGACTCTGGATGGAATATTTCAGAATCAGAACTAACATTCGTTCTTTCGAATTCTCGATCAGCAGAATTTTTGTTATTTCGTATTTTAGTTGTTTTGATTTGCTTTTTCCGAATATTCGTAATTTCGATTTTTTTTTCGTTCATTTTGATTTTCGTTATTTTTGAATCTTTGTTCGGTATTTTTTGTTGTTTCTGTTTTCGTTTTTCTGATTTTCATTCTTTCGTAGTTTCGTTGTTTCTAACTTAATTATTTCGTATTTTCGTTGTTTTTCATATTCGTTCGTTTCGATAGTTCGTTATTCGTTAGAATTTTTAGTAAACCGTTCGTTCATTCGTACGATAACGAATGAACGAATATAACGAATTTGAACGGAAAACGAATTCGTAACTAAACGAATTGCACATGTCTAATCCATATCCCATATCCTGGAGGGCAGCAAGGCCTGAGAAATTTGAACATTAGATCACCCGGACATCACACTTATGCGCAAGAGTATTTGTTTGCCACCCAACATCCATACCTGGCCTGGCAGAGGTTCTTTTGGCTGAATGAGAACAATTTCCAACAGACCATCACCAGCACACCATAATGCAAGATGAAGACAGGAGATGCATAATATATGGGAAATCATGTTTTGAGGCCACTAGGAACCTCTTTCTAAGGCTGTAGTAACCTCAGTGGCCTCAAAACATTCCCATGCGTGACAAATAAATGTCCTGTCTTCATCCTGGATTATGGTGTACAGGTGATGTTATATGGTTTGAATTTTGTTTTAGCTGCGCCATCTGTTATTTTCCCCGCTGTTGATACAGCTTGATTTTGAATGGAGTAGGTTGGATTCTTTGTATTTATGGACAAATTCTTCGAAATCTTGTGGAAAGCCTTCCCAGAAGGGTGGAGGCTTTAATACCCGAGAAGGTGGGGCAATTCCATATTTATGGCCGTGGTTTGGAAAGGGACGTCCAACAAGCTCCTACAGATCTGATCAGTGGCGGCCTGTCCATTAGGGCACCGCCCCCTCTCTCCACGCCACCCCCCTATATGCAGTGGATAGATTCATGCATAGCACGAATCTATCCACAGCCGCCCCCCTATTCGTGCGTCTGGCCCCTTTCTGGGCACCGGGCGCATGAATTACAGCGGCCAGGGTTTTTTTTTTTTTTTAGCACCTGGTTAACCAATACACTTTTTGCGATTCGGCACTGCGTCGCTTTAACTGACAATTGCGCGGTCGTGCGACGTTGCACCCAAACAAAATTGACGTCCTTTTTTTCCCACAAATAGAGCTTTCTTTTGGTGGTATTTGATCACCTCTGCGGTTTTTATTTTTTGCGCCATAAACAAAAGAAGAGCGACAATTTTGAAAAAAACACAATATTTTTTACTTTTTGCTATAATAAATATCCCATTTTTTTGAAAAAAAAAAAAAATGTTTTTACTCAGTTTAGGCCGATACGTATTCTTCTACATATTTTTGGTAAAAAAATCGCAATAAGCGTTTATTGATTGGTTGGCGCAAAAGTTATAGCGTTTACAAAAAAGGAGATAGATTTATTGCATTTTTATTTTTATTTATTTTTTACTAGTAATGGCCGCGATCTGCGATTTTTTTCGTGACTGAGACATTGCGGCGGACACTTCGGACACTTTTGACACATTTTTGGGACCATTCACATTTACACAGCGATCATTGCTATAAAATTGCAGTGATTACTGTGTAAATGTGACTGTCAGGGAAGGGGTTAACACTAGGGGGTGCTGCAGGGGTTAATATATGTTCCCTGCAAGTGATTCTAACTGTGGGGGGAGGGGACTCACAAGGGGAGGAGACCGATCGGTGTTCCTCTGTTCTGGAAACACACCATCGGTCTCCTCTCCAGTGACAGGACGTGGAGCTGTGTGTTTACACACACAGCTCCGCGGTCCCGCACGGTCCCGCTGTTTTCACGGGCAATCTCGGGTGCCCGGCGGCCATCATGGCCGGCGTGCACGTGCAACGGGTCCTGAGCGACGGCGTGGGTGCGCGCGCGCCTCAGTGGCAAGCGCGCGCCCCCTAGGCGGCCGCAAATAGGAGGACGTCATATGACGCCCACCCAGGATGGGAGATCCATCTTGTGGGCGTCATATTACTATAGGCGGGTATTGAAGTGGTTAAATTCAACAAAAAAAAAATAAAAATGTATAATAGTGTATGAAACGAATATTGTATCATAAAATTGAAAGAATAAAATAAAAAAGTTTTGGGACAGTTGTGCTAGTGCCGCTCCACCGGCGGCCTGGGAGGGGGTGGCGGATTTGTTTACCACCCCCTCCGAAAAAAAACCCCCAGCAGCCACTGGATCTGATGACTATTGGCCAGGTCTCCACAAATCTTTGCTTTTATGGTATAGGTTACTAACAGTTGTGTTTCCATTTTTCTTTTCAACGGCAATACAATACTGTATATACTGTATATTTTTCGATGATCAAACAAAAAAAGCATCTGAATGACATATTAATGTGCAAACCGCAAGTGAAAACAGGGTGGACCAAAAAAAAAAAAATGGCTGAACTTTTGGCGTTCCCTTCGTACATTGTTATCAGGACACCAATAAAATATATTTATAGATATTTTAAAGTAGAGGTAAAAAAATTCGAACCACTTTTTCCTTAATGCATATATTTTTGCTAACCACAAAATCCCTTCTCGGAGCACCAACACAATCCAATATATCTCCAGGGTATCCCAGATTTACTTGAAATGAACGCAGCAGACAGATTTAATTAAAGTGATATTTTTAGCGATTAGTATTTCCTGGCTGCAGTGCGAATCCAGAGGGCGGAGTGTATGTGGGCTGAGCAGCTTTTGTAAGAAGAATTACAGAAAGTCATAAAGCGAGTCAACTACGGTCATAGGATAATATATTGTACGTATAGTTAAAAATATAACCGATCGGCCATAACTTTATAATCATTGACATGTGGATAACATTGATTACCTGGTCACAATGGCATCTGAAAGTCAGTGGAATATATGAGGCAGCAAGTAAACATGTTGTCCCTGAAGTTGATGTGTTGAAAGCGGATAAAAACGGGCATCGCAGTTTGTTGTGTAGTAGACATGTAAAGAACAGAATTTTTTTTTTAGTTTTCGGATAGATTCGATGTTACTAATTTCTTTTTGTTGATTCGTTTCAGAAGTTTGGTTTATCGATTTTCTAACAAATTCCACATTTTCAGAACGATTCGAATCGGTCGAAAGATAATCGACCGATTCGAATTCTGTGCAAAGAATAAGCTGGTTGTTAGGGAGTGGGGCGGGAAGCCAGGCCACCGCGTCCTCAACAACCAATGACTCATCAGCTGTCAGCGGCTTTCCAGCCAATCCATACTAGGCCCTTTGTGTCTGGTATGGATTGGGGTGGTGGTGGGGGGTGGGGGTGTATGCCAAAATTAACCGCTTAACAACTTGCTTACTGGGCACTTAAACCCCCCTCCTGCTCAGATCAATCTTTTGCTTTCAGCGCTGTCACCCTTTGAATGACAATTGCGCGGTCATACAACACTGTACCCAAATGACATTTTTATTATTTTTTTTTCACACAAACTGAGCTTTCTTTTGGTAGTATTTAATCACCACTTGGGTTTTTATTTTTTGCTAAACAAAAAAAAAAGACAGAAATAAAAAAAAAAAAAAAACATGTTTCCTAGTTTGTTATAAAATTTAGCAAACGGGTAATTTTTCTCCTTCATTGATATTCGCTGATCAGGCTGCACTGATGGGCACTGATGAGGCTGCACTGATGGGCACTGATGGGCTGCATTGATAGACACAGATAAGGTGACACTGATAGGCACTAATAAGACTGCACTGATGGGCACTGATGGGCTGCCTTGATAGACACAGATAAGGTAACACTGATAGGCACTGATAAGACTGCACTGATGGGCCCTGATGGGTGGCACTGATGGGCACTGATGAGCCCTGGTAGGTGGCACTGATGGGCACTGGTAGGTGGCACTGATGGGCACTGGTAGGTGGTATTGAAAGGCAGCACTGGTGAAGAGGCACTGATTGGTAACATTTATAAGTGGCACTGTGGGAAATGATATTTGACACTGTGGCCGCGTGGTCACTGTGAACGTACAATTGTCACTTAAAGTAACGCAGTGCCGTATCACAAAAAATGGCCTAGTCATGAAGGGGGGTAAAACCTTTCCCCCCACACACACACCAAAAAAAAATAATGACCCGGGGTCCCCCACAAAGTCCATACCAGACCCTTAAACATCTGAATCTCCTAATAACCAAAAATATGTCTGAATTTATAATTGGACCGAAACAAATTGCACATGTCTACTGTGACAGAAGGAGGCCTGGTCTGGTTAATCACGTTTTCTTTTAGATCATGTGGATAGCCAGGTGCGTGCCCGTCACTTACCCGGGGAAGAGATGGCACCAGGATGCAGTTTGGGAACAAGGCAAGCCGGCAGAGGCAGCGTGATTCTTTGGGCAATGTTCTGCTGGGAAACCTTGAGCCTTGCCATTCATGTGGATACTTGACACATACAACCCAGCTAAACATTGTTGGTGACCAAGTAGTACAACCTGTGACAGACCCAACCAGGACAGGGGCTTTTGGAGAGCACTAGGGGCAAGCCTCCTACCCACTGATTATGGCCCACGGAGAGAGGAGGTCATTCTCAAATGATGGACAACAGTGTGATGAACGCTGAGAGCGAGGCTTGGATTAAGTCTCTCAATAAGGACAATAAAGCTTCCATTCTGGAGTGGATGGGAAGGTGTAATATTAATCTTGTACAGGTAAATGGTCAGAGGGAATATAGTGGCCCTCCTGCAGACTGGGTTGGAGAGGCTCCTTCACTTTGCACAGAAATATTTATCAACAAGATCCCTCAAGAGATATATGAAGATAAATTTAATCCACCTTTTCAGACTACTGGAACATTGTATGAGTTTATCTCATAAGCCCCATACACACGGTCGGACTTTTTCATGGATTCTGTCCGATCGGACAATGTTGTTGAAAAATCAGACCATGTGTATGCACCATCGGACAGTGTACGTCGGATTGTCCGACGGACAAAGTCTTATCTCCTGCTGGAAAGATTTGCCGACAACACGGTCCGATCACACCAAATCCGATCGTGTGTACAGTTGTCCGACCGGACAAAGTGCTACGCATGCTCAGATCACATTACAAGACCAAAGCTATTGGCTACTAGCCTCTACGTAGTCCCGTCGTAGGCAACAAACGTCACCACGTTCAGAATGATCGGATTTTCCGACAACTTTGTCCGACCGTGTGTACGCAAAACCAACATCAGACAAAGTATGACGGACAGGATCCGACCGACCTGGTCCGCGGATTGTCCGACCGTGTGTATGGGGCTATAGACTGTTGTGGGCTGTTGCTGGCCAGTCTGAGGTGGGGTGGGATCACTTTTTGTCTCTCCCATTGTGTGCCTCCTTCCCATTGTTAATTGAGTTAATTGAGTCACCTATTCTGTTTGTTGGCTAATTTGGCTAACTCTAATGCCCCGTACAACGGAGCCTGGTTGGACGTATTAGGTACCAATCTTTCCCAGAGCCAATCAGTGGGCGTGTCTGGCCCCGCTGCGTAGTCTGGGAAGGGGTATTTAAGGTGCTGAAGTCACGTGTTCAGGGTTCGGCTTTGATCGCTGGTTCTGGTCCACGGCAGCCCCGCGAGGTGTCCCGGGCCTAGGAGTGTCTATCGTCCCGCAAGCAATGGTCAATCCGACCAGCCCCAGATGCCCTCATGGTCTGGGGTGGGATCCGTCAGTTCCCGAGCCTCGGAACTGGCTAGTCCGAGGCCCAGTAACTGAAGGAGGATTCGGAGGTGTCCCGGTGTGCTCTCGGTATTGGATGGACACGGCAACTTGTACAAGTGACCAGGGGAGAACTCTTCGGAGGAGGGCCAACAAGCTGGCTGCTCGGTAAGAGCCTGGGAGCTGAGTTGTATGGACACTAAAGAATCCACACTTCACACAGTATCGCCAAGAAGGCTGAAAGATCCAGGTACTGTGAGAAAGGTTCCTATTTATCTTCAGTTACAACCTAGTCTGTGGCAGAGACTTTGCAAAGTTTCCGGATCACATGTTGGCTGCTAGATCTCTGGCTAGCGGTTTATCCGGCAGTGAAGCACCCAGCTGCGAGTGGCTACTCTCTGGGTTAAGTAGAGACATTCAGTTGATGTCAGCAGTTCAAGGTGCCTGAGTTCGTCACCCGTGCCCTCTATTCCCACCAGAGACTGTGTTATTGTTGGATGTTATCCCCTGCAAAATAAAAACCTTGAAAAGGACTTTTATGTGTCAGCATCCGAAGTCACTGGGTACTAACCCTGGGAACCCCTAGACCAGGGGTCTCAAACTTGTGGCCCTCCAGCTGTTGTGAAACTACAAGTCCCATCATTCTTCTGCCTGTGGGAGTCATGCTTGTAACTGTCAGCCTTGCAATGCCTCATGGGACTTGTAGTTTCACAACAGCTGGAGGGCCACGAGTTTGAGACCCCTGCCCTAGACAACAACTGACAAGCCACGAGGAGGTAACTGGTAAGCCCAGAAAGTCAAGGCCGCCCCTCTGGGTCAGGGCCGCTTTTAAGGCAGGGCAAAAGGGGCAGCTGCCCTGGGCCCTGTCATTGTTGTGGGGCCCAAAGCAGCTGCCTCATACTTGCCAACTATCCTGGTTTAAATTCCCTTGTCCCTTGAGGTTTTTCATATGTAAATAGGGGTGGCCGGCGGCACTGATATGTATATCATGCCCCCCTGAGGTCATATCCACTGTAATCTCTAGCAACCAATCAACAAGCATAAATCATGTGCTGTAACCTCTAGCAACTAATCAGTGAGCCGTAATGTGTGCTGTAACCTCTAGCAACCGGTCAGTGAGCGGTAATGATACACTGTAACCTCTGGCAACCAATCGCAATAGCTGTCTAACTGATTTGGAGTCTAGCTGCTATTTATTGTATGTCTCAGAGCAGGTGGAAAGCAAAACTGCATGGGGGGGGGGGGGGGGGGCCCAAGAAAAGTTTTGCCCAGGGTCCAGTCAATATTAAATACGGCCCTGCTCGGGGGTTATGGCCGCTACACAACCATCACATCTAAAGCCCCATACACACGGTCGGATTTTCCGATGGAATCTGTCCTATCGGACAATGTTGTCGGAAATTCCGACCATAAATTC
>CM053032.1:268031284-268279333 GCA_028564925.1 Lithobates sylvaticus
GTTCTGTGTGGCCCCCGCCAGGCCGGGGGGGGGACAGAGATCTCCCTGGTGGTCCCCATCCAGCTGCTTCCCATCTCTAACAGACAATAAATGCTTTTTTAATTGTATTTCATTTTCTGTCCTCGATGTTCCCTAAAGTCCCAATGTTCTTCAGTTCAGCTTATTACAATTTTCAACATAAAACTTTTATAAGCCTAGAAGAACTGAGAAACCTGCGTATATTTATTACAACTGGACCGCCATTGCTAAACATACCAGTTCCCTGGCTGCCAATGGGATTGGTACTCGAGTCACTGGCCAGGAAAGAGAGTTCATATTATTAGAGTCCTGACTATTCCAATCTGTATGTTGTTCTAAATCTGTAACTCAAAGTACTGAGGCCAAGAGAAGAGGGCACGGGATTCACATTAAAGTCATATTAAAGTCAAGTTTTTTTGTTTTTAATTAACAAACATGTTATACTTACCGGCTCCCAAGGCTGGACTGGTACAAAAATTCGGCCCTGGACTTCATCCATACATTGTAAAATAAAATGAAATAGTTCAATTTACCATAATGCAGAATCAGTGGGAGTCCTGAGTGTGTCACTTGCCACGTCGCCTGCCACCAGAGGCAGTGTGTCACTTGCCACGTCGCCTGCCACCAGAGGCAGTGAGTCACTTGCCACGTCACTTGTCAGCAGATGCAGCGTGTCACTTGCCACGTCACCTGCCATCAGATGCAGATGGTCACTTGCCACGTCAGTTGTCAGCAGATGCAGCGTGTCACTTGCCACGTCACCTGCCATCAGATGCAGATTGTCACTTGCCACGTCAGTTGTCAGCAGATGCAGCGTGTCACTTGCCACGTCAGTTGTCAGCAGATGCAGCGTGTCACTTGCCACGTCGCCTGCCATCAGATGCAGAGTGTCACTTACCACGTGGCCTGCTATCAGATGCAGAGTGTCACTTGCCATGTCACTTGTCAGCAGATGCAGCGTGTCACTTGCCACGTCGCCTGCCACCAGATGCAGTGTGTCACTTGCCATGTCACCTGCCACCAGAGGCAGTGAGTCACTTGCCACGTCACTTGTCAGCAGATGCAGCGTGTCACTTGCCACGTCACCTGCCATCAGATGCAGATGGTCACTTGCCACGTCAGTTGTCAGCAGATGCAGCGTGTCACTTGCCACGTCACCTGCCATCAGATGCAGATTGTCACTTGCCACGTCAGTTGTCAGCAGATGCAGCGTGTCACTTGCCACGTCAGTTGTCAGCAGATGCAGCGTGTCACTTGCCACGTCGCCTGCCATCAGATGCAGAGTGTCACTTACCACGTGGCCTGCTATCAGATGCAGAGTGTCACTTGCCATGTCACTTGTCAGCAGATGCAGTGTGTCACTTGCCACGTCGCCTGCCACCAGATGCAGTGTGTCACTTGCCATGTCACCTGCCACCAGATGCAGCGTGTCACTTGCCACTGTTGCCTGCCACCAGACGCAGCGTGTCACTTGCCACGTTACCTGCCATCAGATGCAGCATGTCACTTGCCACTGTCACCTGCCATCAGATGCAGCGTGTCACTTGCCACCGTCACTTGTCATCAGATGCAGCGTGTCACTTGCCACCATCACCTGCCAGCAGAGGCAGCGTGTCACTTGCCATGTCACCTGCCACCAGATGCGGATTGTCACTTGCCACGTTGCCTGCCATGGAGATGATGCCCACTGTAGTGGCTGCCTTGTCCAGAGCAAGAAGCGACTCTGTGGGTAGGGGAGGAGAGAGAGATACACAGCGCCAACTAAGTGTAGCATTAAAACAACTTTTATTCCACTAAAAGAGCGTTACTGACAAAGCGAGTATTGTGAAAGGCATTAAGACACCGTGCAAGTGCGAGTCCAGGCTTATCATCAATCTGAATTAGGATCTGCCTCTGGGGTAAAAAGGTTGAGAAAGGCTGTACTATACTATAAGGGCTCTCCCACCTCCCCTCTAATTTTTCTGGTGGACACCCTGGGGTTATTTACTAAAACTGGAGCAACTCTACATAGAAACCAATCAGCTTCCAGGTTTTATTGCCGAAGCTTAATTGAAGTTAGAAGCTGATTGGCTACAAATGCACAGCTGCACCAGATTCTGAATGCTCCAGTTTTAGTAAATCAACCCCCCTGGGTCACACTGTGGGTCTTTATCCTGCCCTTCCAGCTTGACTCCTTGAACCTCCGAGGACCAGCGCCACGCGAATCTAAAATCCGACTTGTATTTTAGACTTCTGAGAAAATCAGTGAGCCAATCACACCAGCAGGTGTACAGAACACCTCCAGGTTTCTGTAATGCATTGAATTGTACTGCAGATTAAAATGGAAAGGTAATTTGTAATAACATTACCTCACATTATGGCTTGTGTAGAATTTGTATATGCTATAATACTAT
The DNA here is from genome assembly GCA_028564925.1 of Lithobates sylvaticus. Classification (NCBI taxonomy): domain Eukaryota; kingdom Metazoa; phylum Chordata; class Amphibia; order Anura; family Ranidae; genus Lithobates; species Lithobates sylvaticus. The sequence goes on from CM053032.1 coordinate 268,033,696, forward strand.
TTGATTTTCTATATTTTCTTTTTCCACCAACGTGGAATTACCCTTTAATTGTCCCCAACAGGGACACAGACAGCAAACAAAATAAAAATAAAAAATAAAAACTAACAACTAATTTAAACTACCGCATTTATCGGCGTATAACACGCACTTTCCCCCCCTTAAAATGGCAAAAATGGCAAGCGCCGCCGAAAAATAGCGAGCGCTGCCGAAAAAGACCGAATCGCGGCCGAAAAAAAAACCGAAGCGGCGCCGGAAAAGGCCGAGCCGACTGTTCGGCTCCGCTCGTAGTCCTCCCTGCGCTCGCTCCGGAAACAGCAGGGAGGCGGGACCGCGAGCGGAGCCGAACAGTCGGCTCGGTCTTTTCCGGCACAGCTTCGGGTTTTTTCGGCCGCGATTCGGTCTTTTTCAGCGGCGCACCCGACAGAGCGTCTCGGCGGCGGGAAATTTAAACCCGGACAAGACTGCAAATGACGCTGGCAAGCTACAATGACACTGGGCAAGCTACAATGATGCTGAGCAAGGCTGCAATGACGCTGGGCAAGGCTGCAATGACGCTGGGCAAGGCTACAATGACGCTGGGCAAGCTACAATGACACTGGGCAAGGCTGCAATGACACTGGGCAAGGCTGCAATGACGCTGGGCAAGGCTGCAATGACGCTGGGCAAGCTACAATGACACTGGGCAAGCTGCAATGACACTGGGCAAGCTGCAATGACACTGGGCAAGCTACAATGACACTGGACAAGCTGCAATGACACTGGACAAGCTGCAATGACACTGGACAAGCTGCAATGACACTGGGCAAGCTGCAATGACACTGGGCAAGCTGCAAATGACGCTGGGCAAGCTGCAAATGACGCTGGGCAAGCTGCAAATGACGCTTAAATGTAAGTTTTTTTTTTTTTCCCTAAACTTCCCTCCTAAAACTTTTTTTCCTTTAAAATGCCCTCCTAAACTTGGGGTGCGTGTTATACGCCGGTGCGTGTTATACGCCGATAAATACGGTAGTTTAGGCTTTAGTAATTGCAGTTCTTGTACACCAATTGGGATTTTATAGTTTGTTGGCTTGAATATGTCCTCTGCTGTGATATGGTACCACCTCAGATACTCTGGCAATGCAAGCTTGAAAGCATTGTTCAGCATATGAGTCAGTTCCACAGCAAATAATATTCATAGCAATTTTGACAAGTTGCTGCCAAGATACCGTATCTCCGGATAACCATCAACATTCATCCTTGACTCATCCACACATCACCACATTCATACAAATCAAGTGTCCAACAAAGTAACAACCATGGTATGACGCATCCCATTAAACTTCAGCATTATACACCCCTTGAGCAATACAGAGCTCTCATTTTTATTATTTTGTACATTTTTCCTGCACTCTTCTCATCAGTTAAGCTTCCTAATATCTCTATCCAGCATGTTGCGACATGGTGGAACTTTATTGGTCCACAATGAAGAACCTTCCAACCCAAGTATGATTTCCATTGAGCATGACATTATGGAAAGATAATATAGAAGGATCAAGCACAGCTGTACTTCTAATAGAATGTAGTTCCCCGTTATGTTTTTCGGAGGACATTGCATGAGTGATGCACTATTACTACATATGTTGTGTATCCTGTGAAGGAGGATTGAGGCTTTGCACCATAGTTCTTCAGCAGAGGCGGCTCTCTAATTAGGCAAATTAGGCAGTCGCCTAGGGCCTCACACTCACAGGGGCCTCGCAACTGCCTAATTTGCCTAAGAGCCATCCCTGAGACTGTCCTACAGGGCACCCATGGATGAGACAAAGCCGCGCCTGTCGCTCTCTGGCTCCTGTCACATTTGTAAAGACACAAACGCTCGCGGGCATGAATTATCCTCCCTCTCGCTCAGCTCTTTCTGGCGCTTCCGCTTAGTGTGCTTCAACGCTGTTTGCAAAAATCTGACAAGGGAGGAGGTGGAGCTGCAGCTGAGATGGGAGTGAATGCTCATGGAGTGACGCTGAGTGCTTATTGCCCAAGATCAGAAAAAAAACCTGTGCCCCCCTCCTGCACATACCACCCACCCCTATTCACTCCGTGCCCCCCTCCTGCATATACCACCAACCCCTACTAACCCCGTGCCCCCCTCCTGCACATACCCCCCAACCCTATTCACCCAGTGCCCCCCTCCTGCACATAACACCCACCTCTATTCACCCAGTGCCCCCCTCCTGCACATACCACCCACCCCTATTCACCTTGAGGTGGAGCATCTAACTACTGCTGCTGCTTGTATGGGTGGGATGTGTACTGCGCCAATCCTTGCTGACCCTCCTCTCCTATTCAACCCATGTGATTGGCGCAGTACACATCCCACCCACACAAGAAGCAGCAGTAAAAGGGATGCTCGGCCTCGGGGTTCTTCCTTAACCCCTGCAAAGGGTGTGAGTGGGGCCTCATGTCTAAATTTTGCCTAAGGCCTCACAAAGCCTAGAGCCGCCTCTGTTCTTTAGTATGGGTTCAGTGAGAGGCTCTGAGTGGTGTCTTTTTGGACTGAGTAATGGGGTGCAGGTCCTTTTTATGGAGGGTTCTGCCCAGGTGTTGCCTGGGATCACTATATAGATTCGGGTTTGTTGGCTGAACCTTAGGAGAGAAGAAGGGACCTGTTTTTGTCGAGGGGTTGACAAACAACTTTGTCATCATATAAAGGAGACATTTTTGGGGTGCTGTACCATGGAAGGTTTCTCCTACTCATTGAAGAAAACATAATTGATTACTGACAGCCAGATGTGGGTACTAATGCCCCGTACACACGGTCGGACTTTCCACCAACAAGCTCACATTCAACATTTCCCGTCGGAAAGTCCGACCGTGTGTACGCGGCATAAGGCTCTCCTCCTGGTACTTATGATGTTCCACCATGAAGAGTTCTGCTGAAGAAATGTGTTGAATACCCTGATGTGGAAATGTTATTTTGTATTGTTGAAGAAACATATTGTTGGATATGCCTTGAAAATGTTGTAGGTAAAGAGTGACCTAATTAACCATCTTCTGGTCTGGACATTCTGATCAGGGCCATCTTTAATACTGATTGGACCCTGGGCAAATATTTTCTTGACCCCCCCCCCCCCCCCCCATGCAATTTCACTCTCCACCCCAACATCTCAAAAAAACAAATAATACTACCCTCATCATTACACAGGACCCTTCCCCTTTACTACCCCCAACATTATGCAGGACCCCCCCATACTACCTCCATCATTACACAGGAACCCCTCCCCATACTACCCACATCATTACACAGGTCCCCCCACAATACCTTAATCATTAAACAGAACTCCCCTCCCCCATACTACCCCATCATTACACAGGATCCCTTCCCCTACTACCCCCCATTATTAAACGGGACCCCTCCTCCATACAACCCCATCGTTACAAAGGACCCCCTCCCCCGTACTACCCCAATCATTACACAGGATCCCCTCCCCTCCATCCACAGACCCCTGCATTGTCCCCCAGTGGTCTCGCCTTGATAGTGTCCAGAGTATGTCAGGTAAACACAAGGACCGGCCAAACCCTCCAGCGAAGAAGTTCTCCAGCAGGTCAATGGTCTGTGGCTTATCGGACATGATGAGGAGAGGGGTCATGTGAATGTGCCCGTGACTGACAAATGCTCTCCCCAGACAAGGTTTACCTTACCGAGCTGGCCATTTACTGCACAAGCTACAGAACACCCAACCAATCACCAGTGCCCCCAACATTCAGTTCCACCCTCATCTTCTGAGTGATAGCCAAATCCACTTATCAACTATTTGCAGGCAACGCATGATCAAGGGCAGCTGCTTTGGGCCCCACAAAAATGACTGGGCAAGGGGCAGCTGCTTTGGGCCCCACAAAAATGACTGGGCACGGGGCAGCTGCCCCTTTTGCCACATGTTAAAGACAGCTCTGATCCTCATCCTTTAGAGTCCTCCAAATGAAGAATCCTGTGCAGAAAAGAGGGGCTGACTTTAGCACATAGGAGAAAAGGGTGGCTGGAAGGCTGAAGAAGGCTTAAGAATGGGTGGGGAGTGATTTGAGGACATGACGTAGGATGCAGGGAGGAGGTGGTCATAGCTTAAGGAAACCTAAAGAAGGAACAGACAGCATGGAGAGCCCACCTGCAGACCCTCTTGCTAGATGTGCGAATATGCATATGATTAGCCATGGATACGTTTGAGGAATTGAGGTATGGGAAGAGAATGGGGGTCTTGTGAGGTATGTGGTACTTTTGTCACAGCATCGGCAGGTCCTTGATGGTGCCAAAAAGTAAAACCATTGGTAATGTTTGGATGGCTGGTTTAACCTTAATGGTCACAAATATGTTTGATTATGTGGTGTTCATGAAGGAAGTACTTACTAAGGTTTATTCCGGGTGAATAATGGTGTAAAATAAATTTTGTGTACCCACCGAGCTGGTTGTGAATAGCTGGTACGGGTTTCCAACTGAACATAACTTTGGGTGGCACTGTCAAGGACCTGGCTTTAAAGGTTGTATTTGGATTCTTGCATTTTTTTTGAACAATTGGTGTCTTAATTATGTTATTGTTATTATCTTGTTAATAAAAGTTGTGGCCATAGTACTCCAACCAAAATGATTGGTGCCATGTTGTATGATTTATGATGTTTAATGTGTTTTGTTTTTGATGTTCAATATCACTGAACCTTCTCAGCCCTACCTGGGTCATGTGTTGGCCACCTGTTAAGTGGACTCGGTGTGGTGGTGTAGACTATTTGGTTCTGTCAAGATCATTACGTTCCCATAGGCAAGGGTGTGGGACACGGTCTTTGCACCTGCTAATATGGCCCTGCTGGAGTGGGATATTTGATCCCAAATTGGGAACCTGAGGAGCTCCATCTGGACTAGCTGGAAGGCCACTTTGGTGGTCCTGGGGCTTGAGCTACCCCAGAGGAGCAGGGGAGTTCTGGGAAAATGCTCTCCGATGGATCAATACTGAGATATTATGGAAGTGTATAGAGGTGCCAAGTGTTGTTTGCTCTGCAGAAGGTTACCCCCGTGGGTCCAACTCACATACTAGCAGCATTTCAAAATATACTTCATCATAGTTAATAAAACCATAATCATACAAAACTGTTTTTTTTTTATTGTGCTGGAAGGGTCACATAGATTTTTCTATATCTTCCTAATAATATTGGCTTACTGTAAGAGTTTCAATTACCAATCTATCTTTCAATCTATGTAGTAAACATGCAGAGGATTACTTGTCTAGATAACGTATTGCAATGTAAGTCCTGGAATTCATTAAGATATAATATACTTTATGTAAAAGCCTTCTATACAGCCAAAATACCATATTGGAGTCAGAGATAAAACTAAACCCAACAAAAATTTCATATATTGCAGTTCACCAGTCCTCGGATCTAGTGGCTGCATTTTTGTTCCAGATTTTTTTCATCTGGTGATCCTGCCAGTAATAGACTTCCTGTCCTAAGGCGACAACGCTAACTTAACGTACTGTACCTATGGAGATGCAGAGTTATCATTATTTTGGGTTGTCAATTACTTCCTGCCCAGTAACAATGGCCACAAGGCTATATCGGAGGTAATTCTCCCCAGTGGAGACAAAGACAGAAATAAAAGCCTGACAGAGATCCCAACCCTTCCACACTCCAATATAAAAAAGGAAAACATGGTGAATCTGTACTGGGGGAAGAGATATGTACTGGAGGGAGCTGTACTAATGAGAGGTGTACTAAGGGGGAGATCTGTACTGGGGGAGCTGTACTGGTTGTGCACTACTGACTCCAGTGCTCTATGTCTTCTGCTCTCCCAACCCTTGCCCTCTGTGCATTTTGCACTCCCCACCCCTGCACTTTGTGTGTTACACACTCCTGACCCCTACACTGTGTGTATTATGCAGCCTTGACCCATGCACTCTGTGTTATGCAGTCCGGACCCCTGTGCTCTGTGTATTATGGACTCCTGACCCCTATGCTCTGCACTTTATGCATTCCCAACTCCTGCGCTCTGTGCTTTTTACACTGTCTACCTCTGTATTCTTTGCATTCTGCACTCCTGTCCCCTGAGCTCTGTGTATTCCGCACTCCCGACCCCTGCACTTTGTGTATTCTGCATTCCCAACCTCTAGACTCTGTGCATTATTTACTCCTGATCCCTATGTTCTGTGCGTTATGTACTCTTGACCCTTATGCTCTGCGCATTATGCATTCCCGACTCCTGCGCTCTGTGCTTTTTACACTCTCTAACTCTGTATTCTTTGCATTCTGCACTCCCGACCCTGCGCGACAGTTCAGACCCGAAAAACGAACCGTATTAAAGTCAATGGGACCCAAACGTCAAAAGTGCCCATTTTAAAGGCTTATATGCAAGTAATCGGCATACAATGGTTATAGGGGGACATGTATCAATAAAAAAAAAAGCTTGTGAAAAACTTCATTTTTAAATGAGCAGTGATTTTTAGATTTTTAAAGTGAAAGCATAAAAATGAAAAATTCCTTCCAATATAGTGCCTGGGGGTCCCTTTAGTCTACCTGTAAAGTGGCAGATCTGTACCATGTCTAGAATCTGTTGCAGCAAATATTGCATTTATAAAGCCATAAAAAATGAAATTTTCCCTGCTGCCTTTATTTTGCTCAGAAACAGCTGGGGAGCCAGTGTGTATGATGAGACCACAATGTAGTGCACTGGGAACAAGATTAGAGATTTTTTTGGATACATTCTGGTGTCACTTTGACTCTGGATAGAAGTAACAGTTGTGTAAAAATTGGTCTTTGGGTGTGGGTGGTGCCTTCCCACCGTAACCCTATAGAGGTAATCTTGATGAAAGCAAGAATTGGCCTTGCTGTAAAAAATTGCAATGATATGCACCTGTCAAACAGGTGCAGAAAAATTACTCTTTGGGTGTCGAGGGCGCCTTCCCACCGTAATCCTATAGAGGTGCTCTTGATGAAGGCAAAAAAAATTGCAATGATATGCACCTGTCAAACAGGTGCTGAAAAATTGGTCTTTGGGTGTTAATTGTGCCCATGAAACCTATACCAAAATCATTCTTCCAGATGAAATGATAGAACACCCTCAAAGCTAGGCAGCCTCGAAGTCCTGCAGAGATTCCACATCCCAAAAAGACTTAATCAGTGACACAGACAGGGGCTTCATAGCTGTTAATCCAGGACTGATTCATTTTTATAAAAGTTAAACGGTCCACTGAGTCTGTGGACAGATGCGTTCTATGATCAGTAATGAAAGCTCCTGCAGCAATGAATGCCTGTTCTGAAAGCACGCTGGATGCAGGGCAGCCCAGCAAACTCAATAGCATATTGGGAAAGTTCTGGCCAGTGGTCTATTTTCATGACCCAATAAGTCAGTGGCTCGTCAGCTGGAAAGCTCTCCATCTCTGTTTTGGCCCCAAGGTAATCGTCCACCATGTGATGCAGACGCTGCCAATGGGATGTGGATGCTGACAGCCCTGGGCGGCGAGGACTAAAAAAATTCTGAAATGCCTCACTTAGGTCGACGACTTCTCCAACGCTCCTCTCTTGACCAACAGAAGACTCAAAACTACGTTTTCCACGACACTGTAACCTACTGGAGTCAGGAGAAACTTTCAATAAAATTCTTTTTTAAAGTGTCCTCAAGAGATTTTATCTTCTGCACTCTGGGGGGACGGGATGAGTTCTGAGACCTTCCCCTTATAACGCTGGTCAAGGAGGGTTGCCAACCAGTAATCATCCTTCTCCTTTATGCCACGTAATCTTGGGTCCTTTCGCATGCTTTGAAGCATGAGGTTGCCCGTGCGCCTCAAATTTGCCGAGGCTTGAGAAGCAGACTCCTCTGGGTCACTCAGGATGACAGCATCTGGAACTTCCTCCTCCCAGCCAGGTACTACTCCCAAGGGTCCTGGGGTTGGAAAGCCATTGCTTACAGATTGACGCATGTCTTCCTCTTCTTTGAAGCCTATGAAAGTGCCAGAATCCTTCTCCTTCTCCCCTCTCTCCTTCTGTGTGTTTTGTGACATAGGAATGATGGGTTCTGGAAAAAGTGGGCCTTGAGATGAAAGGAAGTCCTTCTCTTCCTCCTGCTGCTGTTCCTCCAGTGCCCTGTCCATAATGCCACACAGAGTCTGCTCCAGCAGGAACACAACAGGGATTGTGTCACTGATGCATGCACTGTCACACCATCCTTGTGCCCTCCTCAAATGGTGACAATACAGTGCATGCATCCTTAATGATCATTCATTGGCGTGGGAAAAAAAAAGCAGAGGCAGCCTGAGCCTGTCATTGTGCTGTACTCGTAGAGTTACTCGTGGCGGCCCTCTGTTGCATGTATAGCCACTGCAGCATTGTCAAAGTCGAGTTCTACTGGTGGGCATGTCACAAATCAGGCAGTTTACAGGCAGGTGGAATTCCCGAGCACTGGCTGTGTATGACCACCTGAAATGGCTACAGATTCTTCTGGCCAGCTTTAGCACATCTTGCAACCCTGGGTACGTGTTTAGGAAACACTGCACCACCAAATTGAGGACATGTGCCAGGCATGGCACATGTGTCAACTTTCCCTGTCTAAGGGCGGACAGGAGGTTTGAGCCATTATCGCACACCACCATTCCTGGCTCCAGGTGGCGTGGTGCGAACCACCTCTGGGCCTGTCCCTGCAAAGCTGCAAGAATCTCTGCTCCGGTGTGGTTCCTGTCCCCTAAACACACCAGCTGAAGCACTGCATGGCACTTTTTAGTCTGACTCTGGGAATAGCCCTTTAAACGCTTAGGGGGATATGGCGTTAAACTGGCAGTAACGCACACAGAACTATATGGCGTTAAACTGCCAGTAACGCACACAGAACTATATGGCATTAAACTGTCAGTAACGCACACAGAACTATATGGTGTTAAACTAGCAGTAACGCACACAAAACTATATGGCATTAAACTGGCAGTAAAACACACAGAACTATATGGCGTTAAACTGGCAATAACGCACACAAAACTATATGGTGTTAAACTGGCAGTAACGCACACAGAAGTAAGGCGTTAAACTGGCAGTAACACAATAAAATAGACGGTGTTCAACCGTCACTACACTGACGATATCTCAACTGTCCCTACTCTAGCTATACACTACTGTAAGGATTACTGACACGGTCTTACTACACTACACTGAAACTATATGAGCGGTCCCTACGCTACACTATTGTATGTATGAATGACACGGTCTCACTACACTACAGTGAAACTATCTGAGCTGTCCCTACTCTAGCTGCACACTGTGCAAGGCTGAATGATGGTCCTCCTCACTACACTCACACTATCCCTAGCCTGACACTAAACTAATATTTTACACTGACAATTGAAGCAAAATAGCACAGTATAGCACACTAACTAACTAATAGCACTGAACAGAGCCCTGTTCTATCTCTCGCCATCCAAAATCACACTGAAAATGGCTGCCATTGAGAGAATACTTGTATACTGTGGGGCGGGAATGAGCCATGATTGGATAAAGTCATGATGACAGTGTCCAATCATGACTCTGACAGTGCTCTGTACCCTGATTGACTGAAGCTTTTACTGCTTCAGCCAATCAGAGCTTGCAATGCACTGTTCAGCGCCGCAATGCATTGTGATTGGTTCGGGGGGCCGAACAAACGGTCGAACAACCCGTTTGTTCGAATGTTCGCCGAATGACCGAACAACGAAAGTTCTGCCCAAACTTATGCTTGGGCTGAACCATTCGCCCATCCCTACTCCCGACGCCTGAGCTCTGTGCATTCTGCATTCCCAACGTATACACTCTGTGCACTATGCACTCTCATCCCCTGAATTCTGTGTATTCTGCACTCCTGACCCCTATGCTCTGTGCATTATGTACTCTTGACCCCTATGCTCTGCGCGTTATGCATTCCCGACTCCTGCACTCTGTGCTTTTTACACTCTCTACCTATATATTCTTTGCATTCTGTACTCCTGACCCCTGCGCTCTGTGTATCTGCACTCCCAACCCCTGCACTTTGTGTATTCTGCATTCCCAACCTTTACACTCTGTGCTTTATGTACAGTACTCCTGACCCCTATGCTCTGCGCCTTATGTACTCTTGACCCCTATGCTCTGCGCATTATGCATTCCCGACTCCTACACGCTGTGATTTTTACACTCTCTATCCCTGTATTCTTTGCATTCTGCACTCCTGACCCCTGCGCTCTGTGTATTCTGCACTCACGGCCCATGCACCCTATGCATTCTGAATTCCCAATCTCTATACTCTAAGCATTATGCACTTCCGACGCCTGTGCTCTGTGCATTCTGCATTCCCAACATATACACTCTGTGCATTATGCACTCCCGACCCCTGCGCTCTGTGTATTCTGCACTCCCGACCCCTGCACCCTATGCATTCTGCATTCCCAATCTCTATACTCTAAGCATAATGCACTTCCGACGCCTGTGCTCTGTGCATTCTGCATTCCCAACATTTACACTCTGTGCCTATGCTCTGTGCATTATGCACTCCCGACCCCTGCATTCTGTGTATTCTGCACTCCCGACCCCTGCATTCTATGTATTCTGCACTCCCGACCCCTGCACTCTGAGAATTCTGCATTCTTGACCCCTGCACTTTGTGTATTCTGCTTTCTCCCAACTTCTATACTCTGCACATTATGCACTCTTGACCCCTGCACTCTGTGCATTATGCACTCCTGACCCCTGAGCCCTGTGCATTATTTTTCCTATTTTCCCTTGACTGTCCAGGGCTGAACCCCCCCCCAGAAAAAAAAAAAGATCTATGGCTCTGGTCCGCAAAAAGGACATTCCTTTTCACTTCCTGTCCAGATAACTTGTGTCAGACAAAACAGGAAATAAGGAGAAATATGGTCTATGGAAACAGAAAACATTACATATCTGTGAAGGATGGAAGAATGCATGGGCGTCCGCAGAACTTTTTTCAGGGGGGGGCATCATTTTAAGGTCTGGTCGTGTGATCTTACCTGTGTCAGTCAACAGCGGCTGCAGGGGAGAAAGCGCTTGGCGACGGCTGATTATGCCTGATGAGGTGATGTCACCCATAGGTTCCCATGTCACAGTTGTTATTGGTGCTCCCTCCTCTCCCCTGCATACGCTGCTGGATCACACAGGTGAGATAACATGACCAGATTGGAACAGTCTGAAAATAGGTTAGTCTGCATAGGTGTTAGGGGTAAGGGGACGGGGGGCAGTTTTTAAGGCTAGCGCAAGCTGGAAATCTACTTTCAATCTACCCTCCCTATTGGTGGCTTGTGGCAGTGTTAAAGCAGAGCTCCACCCAAAAGGGGAAGCACCACTTGTTTGCACCCTCCCCCCTTCCACTGCCACATTTGGCACTTTTTGGGGTAGAGAGTGTACCTGGTTTTGCTGTGGTGATCTGAGCCACATGCAAAACCATGCAAAATATGCTGCGAGCGACCACAGCAAGTAAAGGTATAAATAAACATACAATTAGGCAATCAATCAATTACAAAAAATAAATAAAAAATACACCTGCATGGTGCAGCATTGGCTTAAGACAGTGGAGATTTTAAAATCTGTATGGACACAATAGCATCTTTATGCTGTTGTGCCCATATAGCTGCTTTTGTGCCCATATAGATGCTGGTGTGCCTCAATAGCAGTTATATGGGCACAATAGCATAAAGATGATAAAAGAGGAATGCATCTCCAATGGTTGAGACGCAGGATCTTTCATTCTTTTACCAGTGTAGGACCCACTAATTAAGGGGTACTTTGACGCAGTAAGTGGGCTGCCATATAGTGTGACCAAATCCCCATATTTTTTGAATATATTCAGGTGTTTTTAAATAGCCTTGCAGGATTTAAATGTAATTTTTGTATATGTGCAAGACACATTACAAGAGACGGTCAGAGACTGCAGACATGCTACAGGAGAGGGTCAGAGACTGCAGACATACTACAGGAGAGGGTCAGAGACTGCAGACATACTACAGGAGAGGGTCAGAGAGTGCAGACATAATACAGGAGAGGGTCAGAGAGTGCAGACATAATACAGGAGAGGGTCAGAGAGTGCAGACATAATACAGGGGAGGGTCAGAGAGTGCAGACATAATACAGGGGAGGGTCAGAGAGTGCAGACATAATACAGGAGAGGGTCAGAGAGTGCAGACATAATACAGGAGAGGGTCAAAGAGTGCAGACATAATACAGGAGAGGGTCAGAGAGTGCAGACATAATACAGGAGAGGGTCAGAGAGTGCAGACATAATACAGGAGAGGGTCAGAGAGTGCAGACATAATACAGGAGAGGGTCAGAGAGACTGCAGACATAATACAGGAGAGGGTCAGAGACTGCAGACATGATACAGGAGAGGGTCAGAGACTGCAGACATGATACAGGAGAGGGTCAGAGTCTGCAGACATGATACAGGAGAGGGTCAGAGACTGCAGACATGATACAGGAGAGGGTCAGAGACTGCAGACATGATACAGGAGAGGGTCAGAGACTGCAGACATGATACAGGAGAGGGTCAGAGACTGCAGACATGATACAGGAGAGGGTCAGAGACTGCAGACATGATACAGGAGAGGGTCAGAGACTGCAGACATGATACAGGAGAGGGTCAGAGACTGCAGACATGAGAGGGTCAGAGACTGCAGACATGAGAGGGTCAGAGACTGCAGACATACTACAGGAGAGGGTCAGAGAGTGCAGACAGACATACTACAGGAGAGGGTCAGAGAGTGCAGACATACTACAGGAGAGGGTCAGAGAGTGCAGACATAATACAGGAGAGGGTCAGAGAGTGCAGACATGCAACAGGAGAGGGTCAGAGAGTGCAGACATAATACAGGAGAGGGTCAGAGAGTGCAGACATAATACAGGAGAGGGTCAGAGAGTGCAGACATAATACAGGAGAGGGTCAGAGAGTGCAGACATAATACAGGAGAGGGGTCAGAGACTGCAGACATGATACAGGAGAGGGTCAGAGACTGCAGACATGATACAGGAGAGGGTCAGAGACTGCAGACATAATACAGGAGAGGGTCAGAGACTGCAGACATGATACAGGAGAGGGTCAGAGACTGCAGACATGATACAGGAGAGGGTCAGAGACTGCAGACATGATACAGGAGAGGGTCAGAGACTGCAGACATAATACAGGAGAGGGTCAGAGACTGCAGACATAATACAGGAGAGGGTCAGAGACTGCAGACATGATACAGGAGAGGGTCAGAGACTGCAGACATGATACAGGAGAGGGTCAGAGACTGCAGACATGATACAGGAGAGGGTCAGAGACTGCAGACATGATACAGGAGAGGGTCAGAGACTGCAGACATGATACAGGAGAGGGTCAGAGACTGCAGACATGATACAGGAGAGGGTCAGAGACTGCAGACATGATACAGGAGAGGGTCAGAGACTGCAGACATGATACAGGAGAGGGTCAGAGACTGCAGACATACTACAGGAGAGGGTCAGAGAGTGCAGACATATACAGGAGAGGGTCAGAGAGTGCAGACATAATACAGGAGAGGGTCAGAGAGTGCAGACATAATACAGGAGAGGGTCAGAGAGTGCAGACATAATACAGGAGGGGGTCAGAGAGTGCAGACATAATACAGGAGAGGGTCAGAGACTGCAGACATAATACAGGAGAGGGTCAGAGACTGCAGACATGATACAGGAGAGGGTCAGAGACTGCAGACATGATACAGGAGAGGGTCAGAGACTGCAGACATAATACAGGAGAGGGTCAGAGACTGCAGACTGCAGACATGATACAGGAGAGGGTCAGAGACTGCAGACATGATACAGGAGAGGGTCAGAGACTGCAGACATGATACAGGAGAGGGTCAGAGACTGCAGACATAATACAGGAGAGGGTCAGAGACTGCAGACATATACAGGAGATGGTCAGAGACTGCAGACATACTACAGGAGAGGGTCAGAGACTGCAGACATACTACAGGAGAGGGTCAGAGAGTGCAGACATAATACAGGAGAGGGTCAGAGAGTGCAGACATAATACAGGAGAGGGTCAGAGAGTGCAGACATAATACAGGAGAGGGTCAGAGAGTGCAGACATAATACAGGAGAGGGTCAGAGAGTGCAGACATAATACAGGAGAGGGTCAGAGACTGCAGACATGATACAGGAGAGGGGTCAGAGACTGCAGACATGATACAGGAGAGGGTCAGAGACTGCAGACATAATACAGGAGAGGGTCAGAGACTGCAGACATGATACAGGAGAGGGTCAGAGACTGCAGACATGATACAGGAGAGGGTCAGAGACTGCAGACATGATACAGGAGAGGGTCAGAGACTGCAGACATAATACAGGAGAGGGTCAGAGACTGCAGACATACTACAGGAGATGGGCAGAGACTGCAGACATGATACAGGAGAGGGTCAGAGAATGGATGTATGGCTGAACTCAGTGTAAAAGTGTATAGTAGGGCTGCGCTACTCTACTTAAAGCAGCTCTTCAAGATTAAGTTAGTAATCCTCCTTTTAAAGTACAACCAAGTGCCAGAAGACAGCAACACATCCACTTTCCAAAATTCAAATGGTCTTACAGTGACCTGGTCAGGATTAGTGGAGAAAAGTAAACAGTTAATGAGTCTGTGAAGCTTCTAGCCTGAATCAGCAATAAATCATCCAAAAAACATCAAACTGCAGCACACAGAGCTCTGGCTTAATAGCTGAGCTGAAATGGTTAACAGCCAAACGTGTGACCCCTCACTGGACACAGAATGCCAGCCGGCTGCAGCGTCTCCCAGAGATCTTATCAGCAGGTTAGGAAGCTAAAAAAAGAGGAGTACAGAGCCAGACAAGAGGGAGGGGAGGCTGATCAGTAACCTGCACACTGACAAGGCAAAGATTTCTGGATGACAGCGGCCTGCCAGCATTACATATGACATTACTCTGTGTGCTGCAGGATTAGTTTTGCTGTGGTCATACCATCCTCTATCTCCTCGGCTTCAGGTACTGTGTATCTCCCTCCCGACGCCCCCATTCATCCCCGATCCAGCACCTCTGTACATTTAAATGTGGCGGGCTGCAGGGGGGGGGTTACACTGTCTGCTGCATGATGGTTATTTGCTCCTCCGACCCTCGCTGCTACACATTTCCTCAGCCAGCCCCTCCTCCTGTTCACTGCACAGCCGCGCTTCTCGCTCAGCTGTTCTTTAAAAAAAAAAAAAAAAAAGTTCCAGAGCTCCTAGCTGACAGCGGCCCCGATTCCAGGGGGGGGCACTTGACCCCCCTTGCCTCTATCTGCGGACGCCCATGGAAGAATGTCCTCAACAGAAAGACAGACAGCAGTACAAAGTTAACAGGGGTTCTAATTGTTGCCCAATCTATCCAAAATGAAAAACAAAATTGCATGGCACTTTTTAGCCTGACTCTGGGAATAGCCCTTTGAACGCTTAGGGGGATATGGCGTTAAACTGGCAGTAACGCACACAGAACTATATGGCGTTAAACTGGCAGTAATGCACACAGAACTACTGTATATGGCGTTAAACTAGAAGTAACGCACACAGAAATAAATGGCGTTAAACTGGCAGTAACGCACACAGAAATAAATGGCGTTAAACTGGCAGTAACGCACACAGAACTATATGGCGTTAAACTGGCAGTAACGCACACAAAACTATATGGAGTTAAACTGGCCTGGTCTGGAGTTGTGCTTTAAGCACTTAGTAGTGGTGGTGGTAAGAAGAGTGGCCGGTCATCGGAGTTCAGTATTAGTTCCATAATTAACGAGCTTGCATGAGGCGGAACGAATCACTTGTGAGCCGATGACTGACATGTGATAATTAATAGCTAAACAAGCTCGGTGCCAAGTTACAATGTTGCCATTTTTGCGTCCATTGTTTCGGAGTTGCTCGCCGGGATTAGATAAACACTGGCACTGAAGCGTTTCCCATTCAGCGACTCCCAATCAGTTTCAGATGGTTCCTTGTCGGTTCCAGGTTACACTAATCAGATATGATATGGTTGGAAGGCTCAGGCACTTTATAACCAGTTTTAAAAACCACAGACGCGAAATGACTTCCAAATTTCATCGCAGAAGTTACAAGGATTTATATAGAGCAGGAACGGGAAATAGCGGGTCCTGGAAGCCACGTTTGGACAGTTGGGGTATATATTGGGTACTTGTCCCAGACAGGTCTGTACAAAGAGCCACCAAAGGGACTTGTATGTGAAATACCTCCGACCTCCGACCTCCGACCCTGGAGGTTTTTTAGGGCTTGCATAAGATTTCATAAGATACTGTGTTCATCCTTTATGCCAGTGGTCTCCAAACTGTGGACCGGGGGCCAGATGCGGCCCTTTGCTTGGTTTTATCCGCCCCTTGGGGCCCTATTCAATCAATTGTTATCAACAATGGGACAACATTTCCCCCAATGACACCAACGATGGGGCAAAATTCCTCCCAATGACACAAACAAATGGGGCCCAGTGACAATAAGGATGGGGCATACTTCTCCCCACTAATACCAATGATGGGGTACTATTCCTCCCACTGATACCAATGATGGGACACTATTCCTCCCACTGATACCAATGATGGGGCACTATTCCTCCCACTGATACCAATGATCGGACACTATTCCTCCTACTGACACCAATGATGGGGCACTATTCCTTCCCACTGACACCAATGATGGGACACTATTCCTCCCACTGATACCAATGATGGGGCACTATTCCTCCCACTGATACCAATGATGGGGCACTATTCCTCCCACTGATACAAGTGATGGGGCAATATTCCTCCCACTGATACCAAGGATGGGGCACTATTCCTCCCACTGACACCAATGATGGGGCGCTATTCCTCCCACTGATACCAATGATGGGACACTATTCCTCCCACTGATACCAATGATGGGGCACTATTCCTCCAACTGATATAAATGATGGGGCACTATTCCTCCCACTGATACCAATGATGGGGCACTATTCCTCCAACTGATATCAATGATGGGGCACTATTCCTCCAACTGATACCAATGATGGGGCACTATTCCTCCAACTGATATAAATGATGGGGCACTATTCCTCCCACTGATACCAATGATGGGGCACTATTCCTCCAACTGATATCAATGATGGGGCACTATTCCTCCCACTGATACCAATGATGGGGCACTATTCCTCCCACTGATACCAATGATGGGGCACTGATCCTCCCACTGATACCAATGATGGGGCACTATTCCTCCAACTGATACCAATGATGGGACACTATTCCTCCCACTGACACCAATGATGGGGCACTATTCCTCCCACTGATACCAATGATGGGGCACTATTCCTCCCACTGATGCCAATGATGGGGCACTATTCCTCCCACGGATACCAATGATGCGGCACTATTCCTCCCACTGATGCCAATGATGGGGCACTATTCCTCCCACTGATACCAATGATGGGACACTATTCCTCCAACTGATGCCAATGATGGGGCACTATTCCTCCCACTGATACCAATGATGGGGCACTATTCCTCCCACTGATACCAATGATGGGGCACTATTCCTCCCACTGATGCCAATGATGGGGCACTATTCCTCCCACTGATGCCAATGATGGGGCACTATTCCTCCCACGGATACCAATGATGGGACACTATTCCTCCAACTGATACCAATGATGGAGCACTATTCCTCCCACTGATACCAATGATGGGGCACTATTCCTCCCACTGATACCATGATGGGGCACTATTCCTCCCACTGATACCAATGATGGGGTACTATTCCTCCCACTGATGCCAATGATGGGGCACTATTCCTCCCACTGTCACCAATTACGGGGCACTAATCCTCCCACTAATACCAATGATGGGGCACTATTCCTCCACTGATACCAATGATGGGGCACTATTCCTCCCACTGATACCAATGATGGGACACTATTCCTCCCACTGATATCAATGATGGGGCACTATTCCCCCACTGATACCAATGGTGGGGCACTATTCCTCCCACTGATACCAATGATGGGACACTATTCCTCCTACTGATATCAATGATGGGGCACTATTCCTCCCACTGATACCAATGATGGGACACTATTCCTCCCACTGATATACCAATGATGGGGCACTATTCCTCCCACTGATACCAATTATGGGGCACTATTCCTCCCACTGATAGCAATGATGAGGCACTATTCCTCCCACTAATACCAATGATGGGGCACTATTCCTCCCACTGATACCAATGATGGGGCACTATTCCTCCCACTGATACCAATGATGGTGCACTATTTCTCCAACTGATACCAATGATGGGGCACTATTCCTCCCACTGATACCAATGATGGGGCACTATTCCTCCCACTGATACCAATGATGGGGCACTATTCCTCCCTCTGATACCAGTGATGGGGCACTATTCCTCCCACTGATACCAACGATGGGGCATTGTTCATTCCCACTGATGTCAGGACTTTTTCTACTCTAAGCTGGGCCTTCCTTAAGAAAGTTTGGAGACCCCTGCTTTATGCTATGGAGATGAGGGCAAGGGCGGGGGGAGGGTTGGGGGTTTCTATAGCCCAGAATAGATGGGGAGGAGGGAGTATTGCCTTGAGCCCACCAAGGTCCTGAGACTCAACCTACAGGCATTGTTATGTAGTTGGGTTGCGTCTGTGTGTCTGATTGCCTTCTAAAGTCTATGAAGCTTGCTATTGGCCAATGGGGTTGCAGTTTGATCACTGTGAGAACAGGAGACTAAGGAAATGCTTCCTGCAGCAGACCGATGACATCATCTTAGACTAGGCAAAGTCAATGACTGGAGCTCAAGGCCAGCTTTTTTTTTTAATTATAAAAGATGGAGCTTTTTTTTAAAGTGATACTGTTGCTGTGTATTGTGACATGTCAGGAATTGATTCATACAGATATTTAGTTTCTGAGAGGTGCAATTTTAAAGGTAAGTTCAGCTTTAGGATTAAATTGCCCACTGCTGAAATTTGAATAATGAAGCTTCTTTTCAATGTCATACCCGTCTTTCCCAAGCCTGTCCGAAAAACTTCTAGGTAAGCGACTAGAGCTCAGTGTTGTCCAATAGAAGGAGATAACGCACGCCACGTATGCACAGGTTTTGAACAAGCTAGACTAATTCAAGCCAAGCTGAGGATGCATTGCCGATACCTAAACCAGGGTTCCATTGAACCCTCAGAGGTTTCTAGGGGTTCCTTGGGCAATAAGCAATTTCTGCCCCTCAGATACGTTCCCACCGACAACATTGATCTTCTTAGCTATCTGTAAGCGGGGGGGGGGTGGGGGGGGGGGTTCTTCCCAATGACAATGTCAGGGCTGGGCTCAGCCCTTCCTTATCAGAGCTGGCCCCTCAGCTGTTGGCTAATTGCCAGCTCCTATCTCTCCACAGTTACTAAGCTGTTGATGATATCCTGCTCATCAGTCCTGCCTACTTAAGCCGTCCAGTCCAGAGGATCTCTGCCTTCGCCTTGGTCACATCACAAGAAACTATCTCCTGCTGTCCTGTTTAAAGACTGGCTTTGCTGACATCCCTTCTGGCTCCAGATCCTGCTTGCTGTTCCACTACTTTGATCCCTGACTTCTGGCTTGGCTGACTATCGGTTACTGAGCTTTGGCTATGTTTTGACTACTTTTGCTCTTTTTACCGTATATACTCGAGTATAGGTCGACCCGTGTATAAGCCGAGGGTGAGAAACGTAGCAGCTACTGTAAGTGGAAAAGAGGGTCAACAATGCCCATTAGACATGTGCACAATAGAAAAATTTGTTTATTTTCATTTCGCTTCTTTTGTTTCCGTTGATTCCTAACGATTCGTAATTTCGTAAGTCGTCGGTGTTCGTATTCGTAACGATTCGTATTTTCGTAAGAGTTATTTTTTCGTTGATTCGTTTTTCTGTTAGTTTAATTTTCGTTTATTCGAAATTCGGACGCATTCGTATTTTCGTAGATTTAGTTACATTCGTACTTTCGTAAGATTGATTTATTTGTACTTTCGTAACATTGTTTTCGTAGATTCGTAATGGGAGCATAATTCATAATGTTATGTAATGTGTATGCTATTATTACATTTTAAGAGACACGGAAGATTACGAATCGAAAAAAAAAAGTTACGAATGTACGAATTTTTTCCGTTCAATCCATTCGAGGCACGTTAAGCAGCGCCATTGTAAGAGACACGGAAAATTACGAATCGAAAAAAAAAGTTACGAATGTATGAATTTTTTCGTTCAATCCATTCGAAGCACGTTAAGCAGCGCCATTGTAAGGGACACCGAAAATGACCAATTCAACAAAAAAAAAAAGTTACGAATGTACGAATTTTTTCGTTCATTTTGATTTTCGTTGTTCCTGTTTTTGTTTTTCGGATTTTCTTCTTTCGTTGTTTCTAATTTGGTTATTTCGGGTTTTCGTTGTTTTTCGGATTCGTTCCATTCGAACATTCGTTATTCGTTAAAATTTTTAGCGAATCATTCGTTCATTCGTACGATAACGAATGAACGAATATAACAAATTTTAACGAAAAAAAAACGAAACGAATTGCACATGTCTAATGCCCATCTGCAGCTGCATACCTCCCTGTGTACCTTATTGTGTCCCATTGCAGCCTACCTGTGTCCTGTGCATGCCTCTGTGTGCCCTTCTGCAGCTCTGTGCCCTTCTGCAGCTCTGTGTGCTGTTTTGCAGCTCTGTGCCCATCTGACGCTCTGTGTGCCGTTCTGCAGCTCTGTGCCCATCTGATGATCTGTGCCCATCTGACGCTCTGTGTGCCGTTCTGCAGCTCTGTGCCCCGATCAGCGTGTCATAGCAAAACATACGACGGCCATTCCAGTATTCAAAATCCGTGCCTACTCCTCATCTGTGATAGGTGGAACACTCAATTTCCCAGCAGTCAGTGTTCCGCCTATCACGGACATCCGCTCATACCACGGACGAGGATGAGAGGATGTCCGTGATAGGCAGACTGACTGCTGGGAAATTGAGTATTCCACCTATCACAGATGAGGAGGCGTGGCTTTTGAACACTGGAATGGGCGCCGTCTGTCTGCATGACACGCTGATCAGGTAGGCAGACGGCGGCGACTCGAGTATAAGCCAAGGGGGGGCACTTTCAGCCCAAAAAAAAAAGGCTGAAAATCTAGGCTTATACTCGAGTATATACGGTAATTTTATTATTAAACAAGTGTGATTTAACTGTACTTCTGTCTCGGTCTGATTTCATGGTTTCTGACAGACAAGTGTGAAGCCCCATACACACGCGCGGATTATCCGAGGACCAGGTCCGTCAGACCATGTCCGTCATACTTTGTCTGATGTTGGTGTTGCGTACACACGGTCGGACAAAGTTGTCGGAAAATCCGATCATTCTGAACGTGGTGACGTTTGTTGCGTACGACGGGACTACGTAGAGGCTGGTAGCCAATAGCTTTGGTCTTGTAATGTGATCTGAGCATGCGTGGCACTTTGTCCGGTCGGACTACCATACACACGATCGGATTTGGTGTGATCGGACCGTGTTGTCGGAAAATCTATCCAGCAGGAGATAGGACTTTGTCCGTCGGACAATCTGACGTACACTGTCCGATGGTGCATACACACGGTCTGATTTTTCAACAACATTGTCCGATCGGACAGAATCCATGCGAAAATCCGACCGTGTGTATGGGGCTTAAGGAGAATTCTTTCCACTGACCATCACACTAATGTATCATGAGTTGTAGATACAGTCATTTTTAGCAGGGGTTCCCTAGACCATGGAAAGTTATTTCAAGGGTTCCTCTGTGTTGAAACGGTTGAGAAAGGTCAGACAAAGCACTTACCTTGAATGAATAGAAACAAGCAAACATTCATTGATGGGCACTGGTGAGGCTGCATTTGATGGGCGCTGGTGAGACTGCATTTGATGGGCATTGGTGAGGCTGCATTTGATGGGCATTGGTGAGGCTGCATTTGATGGACACTGGTGAGGCTGCATTTGATGGGCGCTGGTAAGGCTGCATTTGATGGGCGCTGGTGAGGCTGCATTTGATGGGCGCTGGTGAGGCTGCATTTGATGAGCGCTGGTGAGGCTGCATTTGATGGGCGCTGGTGAGGCTGCATTTGATGAGCGCTGGTGAGGCTGCGTTTGATGAGCGTTGGTGAGGCTGCATTTGATGAGCGCTGGTGAGGCTGCGTTTGATGAGCGTTGGTGAGGCTGCATTTGATGAGCGTTGGTGAGGCTGCATTTGATGAGCGCTGGTGAGGCTGCATTTGATGGGCACTGGTGAGGCTGCATTTGATGGGCGCTGGTAGGCTGCAGTTGATGGGCGCTGGTAGGCTGCAGTTGATGGGTGCTTCATTGAAAAGGTGGGGTGTACAGGGGCAGGGCAAGGGGGGTGGGGTCAGGGCTGGAGCCAGGGAGGGGGGGGGGGGGCGGCAAAATGAGGTTTCGCCTAGGGTGTCAAAGATCCTTGCACCAGCCCTGTCTATGCCACGAAGAATGGTCTGCCTGTAGGCCTCCCTTGGGCAGTTTGCGACCCTCTATGGCTTCCCGGCAGGGTAGGGGATTAGCGTCAGCATTCCCCACAATGTTCCCACGGTGACCATATTCTTTGGCCGCTAGTGGGAGCAATACCTTGCCGGCGGCGTCCTGTGATCATCTCCGGACTCTTGTTGGCATACCGTGCATGCACAAATTTCGGCATGCGCGTTCTGCCACAATGTCATGCGTTTTGCAACGGAGGTGACAGCAGTGGTTGGGGCTTCGGCCTTCCTGGACGCCGAGGAAACCACACAACTGCATTCCTTGCAGCCATGACACCACACCCTGTGGGAGGAGGGAGGCGACACCTGCACTTAGTGATTCCCCCTAATTGAGCCTACTAGATAAATACCAGGTTGCAGAAGGATCAATACATGATCCCCTGCACAACCTGGATGGATGTTTCCTGCATGGATATGGCTCAATGTAAGTACAGCATTTTCCATATAGGATAACCGGCTTTTTTGTTGTAATAAGCTTCAAGTCGATTTAAGCTGTAATTAATAAGTATACTTAATCTGAAATTAACAACTATACCCAATATTCAATTTTGGCTCTTTACTCTGTTTATAGAGCCTTTACCTAACATGCATAACTGCAGCTAGGTCACATACTTTATTATCATTGATAAACCTACTTTCACCCACACTCAAGGTAATAATACCTGCCCATTTCCTTTTCACCCAATCCAATTTTAAGTAATTTATGGTTGCACTGACACACATAATACACAACAATTTTTGTCACTATTTATTTGAGGTTTTTGTTTTTTCCTCCCCTACTATTGTGTTTATTTTATTTATTTTTTCCCTCACACACAATGTGTCACCACCAATCTTAATATATGTTTACCATTTACACTGTTCAATCCTGCACACTTTGCTCACTCAGCACTTACTTTTGTTATACTAATCACTAATTTTATCATAAAATAATTATCATTACATTACTCTATTCCTTATAAAACACTAGTTCTCATGTAATAAGCTCATGCATTGATAAGAATATCCATAGTGGATGCACATCCTGATATGAACACTAAATAGACATATATCAGTGTTAGAAGTTCAATTATCGCTGATTCCTATTTGCTGCAGGTGCCGCCTTTCCCCTTCCTTCCCATGGGGGGTGTCTCGCAGTGTGGTTTCTTGCAAGCCCTTTGGGCCGTATTCCCTCTCCTAGTGTGGCCAGGACAGCCATGGAATCCACTGGATCATCCAACAGATTTTAAAATTTCTGGTTGCGAGGCCTTTTCATTTCACTCTCCAGCGGTAAATATAATAGCATTGTGCTCGTGATAATAATTGATGCATAATGTATGATACTTCTTATAACTGAGATGTTCAAACATATTTATCTAGGAGTCAACCATCCCCCAGAAGAAGACCATGATATAATAGGTCGAAACGTCGGGATTCGCATGCAGTTTAAACCACTATGTTATGCTGTATGAATATATGGTTGCTTGGCTGTATTATGGAATGATTATTGTATTCTTTCAACCAGAGTGTAACATTTTAACACTGACATGTATTTGTAACTCATCTAATAAAGACCCTTTTATATAATTGTCATACTCTGATTGACCTATTCTGCTGCATTAAAACCCCCCTGGGGGAACCTTCCCATATCATTTCCATGTATCTTGGGGTGCGCAGCCCGAACTCTCATATGTGTGTTTTTTCCTTTTTTGCCACGAAGAATGAAGGCAAAAAGGGGGTCCGACCCGCTACTAGCAAGGTGTACCTAATAAAGTGGCCGGTGAGTGTATATACTGCATATACTGTAGGTTTTACATTGGATGGATTATGAGGGTTTACAATATAATAAATAGCTGCGAGCAATACTAATCATTCATTATGTCGTCGTTTTGTTTTGGTTAATAGGTTATCATTGTAACAAAATCTGTTGTTGACCTTTGGTACCGCAGAATTACAGTAATTTGATTTAGAATGTAATAATCGCCCAGGTACCGGCAGGAAGGCGATTTTTATCACCCAGGTCACCGCTGGGAATATTTAGGGCTCCTCAAAGGAGAAAAACGCATCCTACGATGAACTTTTCAGTCCCTTTTCCTGATGGGTCTTGTTATTGTTCTTAATGGGAAGCAGGGCGCGATCGCTGACAAGACCGACATCTGTGGAAAATCTGTTGGACGCAGAGGAGGGTCATTCTCTAATCCCGCTTGGACAACAGCTGCTTTCCCCAAATAAGACGCCATTTGTCCGACGCATTATTTATCCGCTTTGTCATCATCAAAAGTTTTCCCACTTTCTAAGCCTGCTGTGAAGTAAGGACTTATTTTACTGTCTGGGTTTGTAGGAGAGTGAAACACATTGAGATTACTGTGAAGTAAAACTGCCAAAGGACAGTAAGAAAAGTATATGGGTGCAAAAACATTCTCTGGATGAATGTCAGAAGCATTCACACAGCCGTCACAGATTATCCCCCCTATTTTGCCTAATATGTGTATTTCCTTTGATCACCAGTGCCATCTAGTGGCCATATTGCGGGATATTTGTGATTGAGGTGTTTCAGGGAAATACTGCTATATGGCCACTAGATGGAGCTCACGATTAAAGGAAATAAACATATTAGACAAAATACAAGGATAATCTGTGATGGCTGTGACATTCATCCAGTAAATGTTTATAAATAGAGACCTTAGCCAATGTGTAGCTACATGATATAGAGGATTTTTTTTTTTTTTTACGTGTATGCTCATGCAACTTGTATTACAGGAGTAGAAGCGCACATTTTTTGGCCCCGTAGACTTATGCCACGTACACGCGATCGGAAATTCTGCCAGCAAAAGACCAATGAGAACTTTTGGTTCGGAAAATGTGACCGTGTGTATGCTCCATCTGACTTTTGCTGGCGCATATTCTCAATTTTTCAGACGGAAAAAGTTTCTATCGGAAATTCCGATCGTCTGTGGCAATTCCGACGCGCAAAATTCCGACGCATGCTCGGAAACAATTTGACGCATGCTCGGAAGCATTGAACTTCATTTTCGAGGCTCGTCGTAATGTTGTACGTCAGCGCGTTCTTGACGGTCGGAATTTGGTGTAACCGTGTGTAGGCAACACAAGCTTGAGCGGAATTCCGTCGGAAAAGCCTTGGATGGAGAATTCCGATCATGTGTACGTGCAGTGGCGTAACTACCGGGGAGGATGAGGAATGCATACTGCAGCAGCCCTCAAATGGCTATTGGCGAGCGCGGGGCTGTTTCAGAGTGGGGGCGGCGAGCGCCGCCCGCATGGTCCCCCAGCCAGGGGAAGTGAGGAGAGGAAGAGGCGAGCTGTCCGTACAAGCAGAGAGCTGTAATAGCTTTCATTTGAATGTCCTGTGTTCCCCGGGGCTCACGTCACATAGCCCCACCTCTCGGCACGGCGCCTTTGATGACGTCACATGTCCCGCTTTGGACCGGCGTTCTGTCTATCAAAAGTGCCGGGCCAAGAGGTGGGGCTATGTGACGATGAGCCCCGGGAACACGGGACATTCAAATAAAAGCTGTTACAGCTCTCTGCTTGTACAGACAGCTCGCCTCTTCCTCTCCTCACTTCCCCTGGCTGGGGGACCGTGCGGGCGGTGCTCGCCCCCCGGCAGTATGCATTCCTCCTCCCCACGGGCCCCTCTCGGCTGCGGGCCCCATAGCGGCCGCGTGTGTCGCTATGGCGGTAGTTCCGCCACTGTGTAGGTGGCATTATAAATAGAAGTGCCTGAATAATATGCTCCCATTAAAGTCTAAGGCTGTATTCACACCTGAGCGTTTTGTCGCCTGAAGCTACAAAACGCTAGAGGGGAAAAAATACATTATTCTCTATGGAGATGGTTCACATCTCCACTCCAAAAACGCCTGAAGCCCTACGCCTGAAGCTCAAACAAGTTCCGGACCCTTTTTTGTCGCTCGAATCGGGCAGATTTGGGCGTTTTTCTTCTTTTTACATTGGTGACCTTTTGCTCTGTACAAAATCACGGCAAAACGCCGCAAAAAACGCTGCAATTCGCGCAATTTTCTGCCTAAAAAACGCTACGCTCAGGTGTGAATGCAGCTTAGGCAATTAGAATACAAGCCAGTTGTAAGAAGGGACCAGTGTGTGCTAATTGGAGAAGACCACTGCGTGCGCATGCAAACGTTTCCAAGCATAAACGAATTGCAAGACATGTATCAACATGTATGCCAGATTGCTGAGTGGTCTTCAGCTAGTTCCTGATTTACCTGAGATAGGACCTACTACGTTAGCCTTTTTTATGTACAAACTGACTTGCCTTTGACCTGCCTTTGGATTTCTGTCTACCGGTTGTGACCTTGGCCTGGCTGTGAACTGACCTTAGCTTGTAACCTGACTCTGACCTGTACCTCATTGTCCGACTGTTGATGATGACCTTGGCTTGTAGCCTGATGCAGTCCCTGCTTTCTGATTAAATACTTTGTTTCCCGGCTGTTGATGACCTCTGGCTTTGTTCCTGTACACTATATGGATGCTATCATGCCTCTGTTCCTTATCCGGCGGTCCATAGTTGTCTGTATCTTGCATCCAACTGTTAGTTGATGTTATGCTTTTGGCTGTGCCAGACCCATAGTTAAACCCAGAACTCTACTGGCACCCTCAGATTTTACATGCACATAACATATGTGCATAATATTTTGTTCATAAACGACCTGGAGGAGGGGGCAAACAACTGGATAAGGACCAGAGGCAGGAATACAGTAAAGTTTGTGTCTTTTCCCGCATTTATGATGGCCAAAGAAAACCTCTCTAAGACACTTTGTTTCATGATGGCCATTGGAAAACTCTTATAGATGCTTTCTCTTTCATGATTTTTTGGCAGTTTTGGACCACCTTGAATCTCCTTTTTAGATATATCCTGCAACTATATATGTTATTGAGGGATGTGGTGCTTTAACTATGGTGTCCTGTCCATAATAAACTGTGTCAATGGAATCATGGTTGAGAATATCTGGCCCATGACATAGCAACTCTTATGCCCCGTACACGCGGTCGGAATTTCCGACGGAAAATGTCCTACAGGGGGTCCCCGAGTTACGAACTCGTTAGGGACTGCCCGCCTGTACGGAAGTCGGAAATGTTCGTAAGTCGGCCGCGCATGCGCAGACCGACAAATACGGAGATTTCCGGACATTTCCGATGTTCCGTCTATTGCCGTTCTGCGCATGCGCGGCAAATTACGGACATTTCCGGCATTTTCCGAAGCTCCGTATGGCCGCGCATGCGCAGAACGGCCGAAAGACGCTGAAAAAGACCGAAAAATGGCGGAGGGTCCCCGCAGCACCCCGTTCGTAATTAGGGGTTGTTCGTAGGTCGGTGTTCGTAAGTCGGGGACCCCCTGTATCGGACCATGTTGTCAGAAAATCCGACCGTGTGTGGGCTCCATTGGACTTTTTCCGTCGGAATTTCTGCCGGAAAAAATTTGAGATCCTGCTCTCAAATTTTCTGACAACAAAGTCCGATCGGACTTTTTCCGATCGTGTGTAGAGAATTCCAACGGACAAAAAGCCACGCATGCTCAGATCAAATTACGAGACCAAAGCTATTGGCTACTAGCCTCTACGTACTAGTTCCGTCGTACGCAACAAACGTCACCACGTTCAGAATGATCGGATTTTCCGACAACTTTGTCCGACCGTGTGTATGCAACACCAGTGTCGGACAAAATCCATCGGGAAAAATCTGGCGGATTTTGTGGTCGGAATTTCCGACTGTGTGTACGGGGCATTAGAGGTTTCCAATGGCCGTCATAAATGCAGAAAAAGCCACCAATTCCAAGGTTCCATGGAATCGTGGCTGAGAATAGCTGGCCTATTACATAATGCCTTTTTATACCAGGTCACAAGCAAAGAAGATATCTTTAATGGAGATTCAAGGTGGTCCAAAATTGCCAGGAAATCATGAAAGAGAAAGCATCTATAAGAGGTTTCCAATGGCCATCATGAAGCAGAAAGTGTCTTAAGGTGGCTTTCAGTTGCCATTAAAAATACAGGAAAAGACACAAATTTGATGTCATTAAAGGGTCATGGGTGTTTCAGCTAGGGTGACCACGTGTCCCGGATTGCACGGGATTGTACCTGAATTCATATTTGTGTCCCGGAATGAAATAAGGACACACAGCCACACTAATAAACAGCTCGGATGGGGGGGGGGGGGCGGATCTGCTTGGCTCGGGCCGGGGGCCAGGTTGGCTCAGCTTGGGCAGGTCCACTCTGTTCCAGCAGGGAACATGTCCGCTCCGCTCAGACAAGGTACACAAGCCGCCTCCCCCAGTCATCTCTATGGAGTGCTCCGTGTGCCACACTGCACACTGGAAAGTGTAGTTTCCAGCGCACCCCCGCCGATGCTCTTCTCACTGACATGGCATACAGAAGGCGCGGAGGGGACGCTCGCCTCGTCCCAGGACAGCGATGAGGAAGAAGAGTCCGTCAGGGAGAGCGCAGGCTTCAGGGAACAGCCTACTAGGAAGGAAGAAGGGAGAACCGAGAGGTCGGGGAGACAGTCAGAGACAAGTCTGTATGTGTAATGCGGCGTACACACGGTCGGAATTTCCGATGGAAACAGTCTGATGGGAGCCTTTCATCAGATTTTCCGACCGTGTGTATGCCCAATGGTCTTTTTCTGTCGGAATTTCCGACTGACTTTTAATTGAGAACCTGTTCTCAATTTTTCCGACGGAAAACCTTTCTATCGGATTCTCCGATCTTGTGTATGCAATTCCGACACGGAAAAATTCCGACGCATGCTCGGAAGCATTCAACTTCCCTTTTATAGTGCTGTCGAACGTGTTTTATGCCGCTGTGTTATTGACCGTCGGAATTTGGTGTGATCGTGTGTAGGCAACACAGCTTGAGCGGAATTCCATCAGAATTCCGTCGGAAAAAACGTCAGTTTTTCCGACGAGAATTCCGATCGTGTGTACGCGGCATAAGTGTCTACCTGTGCATCCCACTGTCCCCCTGTCCATGCCACTGTCCATCCCACTGTCCCCCTGTCCATCCCACTGTCCCCCTGTCCATCCCACTGTCCATCCCACTGTCCCCCTGTCCATCCCACTGTCCCCCTGTCCATCCCCCTGTCCATCCCACTGTCCCCCTGTCCATCCCACTGTCCCCCTGTCCATCCCACTGTCCATCCCACTGTCCCCCTGTCCATCCCACTGTCCCCCTGTGCATCCCACGGTCCCCCTGTCCATCCCACTGTCCCCCTGTCCATCCCACTGTCCATCCCACTGTCCCCCTGTCCATCCCACTGTCCCCCTGTCCATCCCACTGTCCATCCCACTGTCCCCCTGTCCATCCCACTGTCCCCCTGTCCATCCCACTGTCCCCCTGTCCATCCCACAGTCCATCCCACTGTCCCCCTGTCCATCCCAAGGTCCCCCTGTGCATCCCACGGTCCCCCTGTGCATCCCACAGCACGGTCACCCTGTGCATCCCACGGTCCCCCTGTGCCTCCCACGGTCCCCCTGTGCATCCCACGGTCCCCCTGTCCATCCCGCTGATTTTATACGCCCCTGCCCCAAAAATCGGCCAAAAAAATGTCAAAAATCATCTTGGGGGTCGGCGTGGTGTCCCTAAATGGTAGTTTGGCAATGTGGTCACCCTAGTTTCAGCCACAGTCCTCCAAGAGACAAAGAAGACAAGTGTTTACAATTTTTATCAGGAATGCAAAATGCATTAGCTTTGGGGGAGTAATGTATAAACTTCATTTTCAATTTCAGCTGATTAGTATAAGCTGTACAACGAAATAAACAGTTAAAGGCTGATGTCACATGGACAATTTACTGCTGGCGGCACATCGTTCCAAGGTCATCCAGCTCCCAAGATGAAAATGACAAAGTGTGCCCCTCCTCCCTCCCGAGTCGTGATGGATGGAGCTTACACTTCCATACATGCATCGGGCTGGGTGGTGCAGGATACAGAAATGTCAGCCACCGTTCTAGAGTTTCCATGTTTTGGTCCAAGGACAACAAAATAGGATGGGGAAGGTGGTTGGGATGTGGGGAAACCAGCAAGATTTAGTCATTATCCACATGTTGACACGGATTATTATTGTATGCAAAATGTGATTTTCCATTTTTGAACTAAAGTACGGTAGTTTATATCTCATCACAGTGCATACAATTTTCAATCTCTGACCTTTTAACCGCTTCAGCACCGGGCCATTTTTTACCCTTCCTTACCAGAGCACTTTTTGCGATTCGGCACTGCGTCGCTTTATCTAACAATTGCGTGGTCGTGCGACGTTACACCCAAACAAAATTGATGTCCTTTTTTTCCCACAAATAGAGCTTTCTTTTGGTGGTATTTGATCACCTCTGCGGTTTTTATTTTTTGCGCTATAAACAAAAGAAGAGCGACAATTTTGAAAAAAAATACAATATTTTTTTACTTTTTGCTATAATAAATATCCCATTTTAAAAAAAAACCTATTTTTTTCCTCAGTTTAGGCCGATACGTATTCTTCTACATATTTTTGGTAAAAAAAATTGCAATAAGCGTATATTGATCGGTTTGCGCAAAAGTTATAGCGTCTACAAAATAGGGGATAGATTTATTGAATTTTTTTTTTTTTTTTTTTACTAGTAATGGCGGCGATCTGCGATTTTTTTTTTTCGTGACTGCGACATTGCGGCGGACACTTCGGACACTTTTGACACATTTTTGGAACCATTCACATTTACACAGCGATCGTTGCTATAAAATTGCATTGATTACTGTGTAAATGTGACTGGCAGGGAAGGGGTTAACACTAGGGGGCGCTGTAGGGGTTAATGTGTGTCCCTATAGGATATTTTTATTAAAATTTTGACAGCTTCCAGTAAATCATAAACATACAGAAAAATAAAACAAAATATTCCAAACTGGTAAAACATAACATTACATTCTAACGAGACAAACCACAGCAAACACACATAAACACAGCACACCGCCCCACCGGTCTCGGTGACCCCCGAGAAGACCTACGGGGGTCACTGCACACACCCTACGAGGCAGGCCTAGGGCAGGAAGAAGAAGGGATGGGAGACATCCCTCGGGTTGGCCCCCGGAGCCTCCTAACGAGAAGACCCCCTACGGCCGCCCCTCATCAGGGTCTCCCATTAAAAGTGAGCCACTTCATCCATACCAACAGTCATACCACGCACGAACACATACACGCCCCCACCATGCGCATCGTATGCAGGCGGGAGCGCAATTGGAGCGCAATGTGCCCGTACTTGCTCACAAAAAATAAAACAAAAACCCTACGGGGGGGTAAAGGACAGCCAGGACCCACCACCGAAAGGAAGAGGCCCAGAAGAGTCCTTAAGGTGGCCGGAAGTGGAAACCCCGCCACAGCCGGGCACACCTCTCGCCCCCAACCCTCTCCCCCTCTAGACGCCTTACCTTCACCAGCTCGTGATATACGTCACCCACCACCTCATGCACGGACAGGGTTTTGTCCCTAGTGGACAGGAGACACCGCGCGTGCCAAGTGTAGTAAAGGCAGACTACGCTAACTAAATACAGTGACGACAAATCAAAACCTCTGTGGACTCTGAAGTTGCCGTACACCCTCTCCGGAACGGTCAAGGCCCGGAGGCGGGGATAGCCGATGGCATCCCCCACCCCCTCAAGAACCTCCGAGTTAAAGGGGCACTCGACCAGAAAATGGTCCATGGTCTCCAGCACCCCCCCGCACTCGGGACGAGGACAGCCTCTGTCCGCTAGGTTCCTGTACTTCAAGTTGGATCTCACGTAAAGCCGTCCGTGGAACGCTCTCCACGCAAGATCCCAAAACTTGAGGGGAATTCTCTTGGAATTCAGGAGGGCTAACCCCTCCACGAGGACCCTCTCCGGGCAATCCCGCAAGGCCAGTGGCTTCAGAACGTCCGAAGTCATGACCCTTGAGTACAGCTCTCGCCGACCCAAGGAGCCCACCTCCAGAGCAGTTATCCGCCACCGCCTCAACACCTTTAAGGCTGTCGGAACGTAGGAGGGTAGGTACTCATGGGATCTGCGAAGATCACCAGGGCGCCCACCTCCCTCCCAGCCACCCAAGAACAGGAGGAACCAGCCCTTGCATGAACGCTCCCACAGAGTCGGGACGTCCACAAAAATGGATTGAAGATTGAACTTCACAAAAATGATGGTGAAAAACACCATCGGATTGATCATGTCCAATCCCCCATCCCTCCTCTGCCGGTACGTGACCTCCCTCTTGATCAAATTCAGCCTGTTGCCCCACAACAGTAGGAAAAACAGGCTGTAGATCCGCGTATAGAGCGATTCTGGCAGAAGACACACGTAGCTGACATAGAGGAACTCCGGCAGCAGGTAGGTTTTCACCAGGCTAACCCTTTCCCTCAGTGACAGCTTCCAACCTTTCCAGGCGTTGACTTTCCGGGTGGCACCCACAAGCCGCCGCTCCCAGTTTTGCTTCGGGTAGTCACCCGGGCCAAATGTGATGCCGAGGATCTTAACTTCTGGCTGGGGGCGGGGGAACACGTCCGGGAGGGCGAACTGCTCACCCTCCTTCCCCAACCAGAGAACTTCGCTCTTGTCCCAGTTGACCAACGAACTGGACGCCTCGGAGTAGTCCCCGATCTGCGTTTCCACAAACCGGGCCTCCTCTCGGCTAGACACCACCACCGAGACGTCGTCCGCGTAGGCCACCACCTTGACCGCGAAAGCCGGGCCACTGCCGGGCGCCACCGCGACCCCCCTCACACGATCGCAGTCTAGCCTCCTCACGAAGGGGTCGACCGCAAAGACGTAGAGCAGGGGACTCAGAGGACAGCCCTGCCTGACACCAGAGTCCACCGAAAAGGAAGGACCCACCCAACCGTTCACAAGGGGGAAGCTCTCCGCCCCCCTGTACAAAACCTTCAGCCAATTGATAAATCGAGCGGGCAGGCCGTATTTCCCCAGGAGAAGCCAGAGGTACTCGTGGTCTACCCGATCAAAAGCCTTAGCCTGATCCAGGGCCAGCAGATACCGTCCCTCTCCCGTTGCCCTGCACCTTTTCACGGCCTCCCGGACGTTCAGGACGGCACTAAAAGTGCTCCGGCCGGAAATTGCACAGTGCTGAGAGGTGGACAGCAACTTGTCTGCGACAGCAGACATACGTAAAAACAGGATCTTCGCCAGGATCTTCCTATCCGTGGTGAGAAGGGCGATGGGACGCCAATTCTCCACCCGGGACGGATCCTTCCCCTTTGACAGCAGGATCAGGGCTGACCTTCTCATTGAGGGAGGGAGCAGACCTACCGCCAAACACTCATTGAACACCTCCCTCAAGTGAGGAGCCAAGAGGCTCTTGAAGGTTTTGTAGAACTCGGCCGTGAGCCCATCAGGCCCCGGCGACTTCTTAGGTGACAAAGAATCAATCGCCTGCTCGACTTCAGCCGTCGAGATCAACTCTGTCAAAGAGTCAGGAAGATCAGGCCCCGCCCCCAACGGGGTCTCATCAAGATATCTCCTGGCTCTTCTCAGGTCCAAAGGCCTCTTCCGAAGGATACCGGAAAAGTGGGCTCCGATGACCCCCAGGATCCCCGATCTGGACCGGACCAGGGACCCCGAGGATTCAATCAGGCCATGTACCACCTTCCCACTCACCGCTTCACCACAGCTCTTGTAGGGATCCGGGGTGGTGAATTTCCCGTAATCCCTCTCAAGGACCAGGGAAGCGAGACGGTCGTACTGGCACTCCTTCATCTGACGCTTCAGCTCTGAGACCTGCTCCTGGGGGCCACCAGAGGAGACCAGGCGATCCAATTGCCTTCTCAACCTCTGATAGGCCAGGTAGCGGGAAGCTGCCCGGTGCCTCGAGATCCTACGGAAAAAGTCTTCCGACCTTTTCTTAACCACTTCCCACCATTCCTGGCGGGGGCAGCCGCTCTCCAGGAACGCCGTTTGTTCCGTGAAGAAGGTCTCAAAGGCCTCCCTGACTTCAGGGTCCTCGAGCAGCGACCCATTCAGGCGCCACAGGCCTCGACCCTTCTGGGGGTTGTCGGCAACATTCAGAGTGACAGACACCATACAGTGGTCGGAGAACTCGACCGCAGACAGCTCAGGAGCCGTAAAGGACGAGTCCCCCTTCAAAAAAAACCTGTCTATCCTACTCCTACAACTACCTCGGGCATAAGTGAAACCAGTGCTGTTGGGGAGGTGCTGCACGTGCACATCCACCAACCCGGCCTCCCTCGCTATGCTGTTCAAAAAGATGCTATCATATCCCAGGGGGCCAGTGGCACCTGCCCGGTCCTTTGACCTGGTGACGGTGTTAAAGTCACCGCCAAAGACCACACGCTGGGACGTGAACAAGTAAGGCTTCAGTGCCGCAAGGAGTTCCTTCCTCCCCCTCTTTGACTGAGGGCCGTAGATGTTAATCAGCCGGAGGAATTCCCCCCTCACGACGACGTCCACCACGAGACACCTGCCGATCTCCACTTCAATTACTCGCCGGCAAGCCACCGGGCCGGTCTTAAAAAGGACCGCGACTCCACTACAGGGCTCGGCCGCAAGAGACCAGAGAGAGGGCCCGTGCCTCCACTCTCTCTTCGCTAGGTGCATCTCTGCCACAGATGCCAGCCAGGTCTCTTGCAAAAATAAAATGTCGACCTCAATCTGGCCGAAAAAACTGAAGGCCGCATAGCGAGCCGCTGTAGAACGCACACTTGCGACATTAATGGTCGCAAGGCGGATTGGAGCGGGTACAGCCATTTAAGTAATTGGCATTGCACTCCCCTCTACATACCACTCATTCTCAAACACCCGGATCCCCCTCGGAATCCTCCGAGGATAGGATCCCAAAGTGGCTCCACTCCCCAATCCCTCCCTCACCCCCATGACTCGGCCCCGGCCGAGAGCCACCCGCACCCACCCGTACTGGGACTTTCTTCTTCTTCCTGCCCTTTTTCTTTTGCTGGAGCTGCCAGCCGCCAGGAGGGAATCCATCTTCATCCTCCGACCGGCCGCTGACAGCATCCTTGGCCTGCCTCTTCCTCCCCGGTCCAGACAGGTCCATGGGGACCGCCTCTGAAGGACCGGGGTGTGTGGTGTGTGCAGGGGGGGGAGAAGGGGATACGGGACGGGGGAGAGTGGGAGAAGAAGGGGGGGGACAGGAAGGGGAGGAGGGAGGAGGATGGGAAGGGGAGGAGGAGGGGGGAGGAGAGGAAAGGCGAGGGGGGGGGGGGGGGGCGGGGGGGAGGGGGCTTCTTGTTCTTAAGGGGAATGACTGGGGGAGGGGGATAAACGGGATGGGCCCTATCAGGGGGCTTCTTGGCTTTGGGCTTCGGGGCCCCAGATGTCTTGGGGGCCCCACTAGGCCCTGCAGCCCCCTGGTCCTCACTAGCTGGCCCTGGAGGACCAGCACCACCCCTACTCACACCCCCATCCCCCTCTGGACCCGTCTCACCACGACTACGCCTGGGAGGCCTCTGAGGACGCGACCCCTCTTCGCCCTGGGCCCCAGGGGCGTCAGCAGCCGCCCCCGGGGCATGACCGGCCCCAGCGTGTGCCCCGGCCGGGTCGGGAGCACCCCCCGCCTCCTGCCCCCTGAAGGCCTTGGGGCATCGGCTAAAGGGGTGACCCAACTCCCCGCAAAGGTTGCAGACAATAAGTCTGCACCCTTCGGGGGAGTGCCCAAAGCCGTTGCACCGGACGCAACGCGGCATGGTGCAATCCGCGCTCAGATGGGAAGGACTGCCGCACTTAAAGCAGCGGCGGGGCTGGCCGGGGTAGAAGACCAGGATCCTGTCCCGCCCGATAAATGCGCTACCGGGCAGGTGCGCAACGGTGTTGCTGACGCGCCTCAAGCGGATCCTGGCCAACCAAGCCCCCGTCCATACCCCGCGCTCGTCCAAGACCGATCATGTGTTCCTCTGTACTGGGATCACGTGATCGGTCTCCTCTCCGCTGACAGGACGTGGAGCTGTGTGTTTACACACACAGCTCCACGGTCCCGCACGGTCCCGTTGTTTTAACGGGCAATCGCGGGTACCCGGCGGACATCGCGGCTGCCGGGGACTCGCACCGGGTCCCGAGCGATGCTGCGGGCGCGCGCGCCCCCCGGGCGGCCGGGAATCCGAGGACGTCATATGACGCCCACCCAGGATGGGAGATCCACCTTGTGGGCGTCATATGACAGCGGGCGGTATTGAAGTGGTTAAACACTGAAATAATTTCAGGCACTGAAATTATGTTTCTGATACAAAGTATTTTAATGCAGAGCTACAAAAATCAAATGCAAATTGTTTCTTAAAGGGTAACTCCACTTTCTTGGAAAAAAAATTGCTAAAAAAAATAAAAATAATATTACAGCATATATTGAAACATAAGTCATATGGTAATGGAATGCTATTACAAATGACCTTTCCTTTTTAATCTGCAGCCGCTGTAATTTTCTGCAATGCAATATGTCAACCTGAATGCATTCTGTACACAGATGGTGTACAGAACAACCCCCCCCCCCCCAGAAATGTAATTTCTTGCTTGCATAATTGGCTCACTGATTTCCCTAGAAGTCTGCACTAAGATCCAAGTCAGATTTTGGGCATCCTCTGCGACAAAAATTTAATTTTTGGTGAGATACTCCCAAAGGGAAATCCTGCATCAGGAATGCAGACCCTGATGTTTCCTTCATTAGAGCCCTGCAATTGCAGCAGCTGATTTATAATGATAAAATTACTCCCATTGGTCTTCAATTTGCACATTATTATTATTACAATACAGGATTTATGTAGTGCCACCACTTTGCGCAACGCTTTACAAAGTGAGGGCAGACAGCACAGTTACAATACAATTTAATACAGTAGGAATCAGAGGGCCCTCCTCGTTACAGCTTACAATCTGAGAGGGAGGGTCACGTGATACAAAAGGTAATAGCTGTGGGGGAGGAGCTGATGGAGAAGATTAACGTACAGTTGTTAAATGGGGGCAGAATAGGCTTCTCTGAATAGGAGGGTTTTCAGGGATCGTCGAAAAGCAAACAGAGTAAGTTAGGGTGTCCCATAGGATTGGAGAGGCTCAGGAGAAGTCCTGGAGGCGCGAATGGAAGGGGGTGACAAGGGAGTTGGAGAGCAGGAGGTCTTGGGTGGAACGACAAGAACGATTTGGTTGGTATTTTGAGATTAGATTAGTGATGTAGCTGTGAGTGCACAGGACAGCTCCCTATCACATGTGAACTGGTGGGAAGCTCCTCTGTCTGTGTTGTGTAACCGTAAAGAGACAAATATACAAGATAGAGTTAAGAGTTTGA
This sequence comes from Lithobates sylvaticus, assembly GCA_028564925.1. Taxonomy (NCBI): domain Eukaryota; kingdom Metazoa; phylum Chordata; class Amphibia; order Anura; family Ranidae; genus Lithobates; species Lithobates sylvaticus. Next base: position 268,071,466 of record CM053032.1, read on the forward strand.
ACATCTTTGGGGACCAAAGAGTAAAAGAAGGGGGAGTGTGTAGCGCTGGTATCCTTGTCTGCTGATGTGTATTAGCATTTACAATGAAAGTCTATGGACGTTTCTATGGCTTAGTGTTTGGCGCCATCTAGCGGCCAAACACTGATAGTGGACTTAAATGATTTTTGCTTTTACAAAGCACTGAACTATTTACAGGAAGTGACTATTATTTACCTTGGAGAGTTGACCTTTTTACCCAGGATGCCAGGTGACCTACCCATGGACACCCTCTCTGACAGTTCAAGCTGTGTAGGACATAAAAGGAGACCAAGTGGCCATTTTAGGTCTCTTGGGAATGCATGGCCTGCCTGTAAGGACTTGTGAGGAGGCCTCCCGGAGGAAGCGGCCTACAGCCATTGCGGAGCGCAACCCTGCTCGATTGTGTGAGTGACCTGACGGTGACAGAGACACAGTGACCAGATTGGGAAGATCGGGTCCACATATCGGAAGGGAACGGAGACGGCTAACATAGAAGCAAGCTGCAAACACCGGACCAGAGCTTCCGATCCAGTTGGTGAGCGGGTTGCGGCCCACAGATTATTAACTTTTGCACCTAGTCAGACTTATATACAGGCCTCGCTGGGATCCATAGTCCTATGGAGGAGGAGTATAACAACTGACACTAGGCAGGCATAAGGCCTATCTGCTATTGTATCTAAAGCCTTGTATCATAGTTACTGAAGCAATACCAGGATCATCCTTAACTCAGCTTTAATCACTTTAACCCTTGGATTACAAATCATAAGGAATTATCCTAGCTAGCGAAGACAAGAAGACTAAGGACTGAGTACTTTAAGTGAGATCTCACAAATAGCTATACAAGTAGGGGGAGCTCCCTGGTAATTATATTGTTTGTAATTGTTATGTCAAAATTCATTGTCCTGTCACTCTATGTTGGGGTGACAGCACAATTACTGTAATCACCTGTTTGCCAATATATATAGTAAAATATACTTTGGTTAAGTACCCCGTTGTGTGGAGTATTGTTTTCTCCCAGCAGGTTGAGCCAGTGAATCCTGAGAGGACAATACAGGTAGATCGTGTTATATGATATTGTACTGTTTTGTTTTGCACCACAGCCCCTTCAGCAAGGGGACTGAATCAAGTTAGTGGGGTTTATTAGCAGAGTGCAGGCCCAAATCAAATCAGCAGCTCCTTCTGGGTCAGTGCTACACATATAATAGCCAAACGCTAAAGCTATGTGGATATGTCCTACTCCAAAGATAAACCTATTGTGTAATATATCAATGACACTGTGCCCCCAGGAGCCCCTCAATTGGTCCCTTATTCAGAGGAAGGAAAGGTTCCCATCCCAGCTGCACCCTCCCAACAATGACGAGTTATGCCGCGTACACACGGTCGGAATTTCCGATGGAAACAGTCCGATGGGAGCTTTTCATCGGATTTTCCGACCGTGTGTACGCCCATCGGTCTTTTTCTGTCGGAATTTCCGACGGACTTTGGATTGAGAACCTGTTCTTAATTTTTCCGACGGAAAACCTTTCTATCTGATTTTCCCATCGTGTGTATGCAATTCCGACACGCAAAATTCTGACGCATGCTCGGAAACAATTCGACGCATGCTCAGAAGCATTAAACTTCCCTTTTTATAGTGCAGTCGAACGTGTTGTATACCGTGGTGTTATTGACCGTCGGAATTTGGTGGGACCGTGTGTAGGCAAGACAGTTTGAGCGAAGTTCCAGCGGGAAAACCATCAGAGCTTTTTCCGACGAGAATTCTGACCGTGTGTACGCGGCATTAGGTGCTTCTTCTACCTTGAGCTGGTCTTGCCTAAGTATAACCGTATATTAGCCAAAACCCTGAATTTGTGTGAAAATTTCCTTTGACAAAACATATGGTGCAGGCAATACAACATGCCAAGAAATTCAAAGCAAAACCTCTGCACTAAATACCGCTTACCCATTTTACCTTATTGAATAAGCTTCATGATGACTCAGTCTAATAGGAAGATTGAACCTCACACATTTTCCTAAAAGTAAGTCAATCTCAATTCCCCCTAAAGCCTTCTCCAGCAATTTCTCTCCAGTGACCGTACTCCAAGCCCCCTTCAACTGCAAAGTAATTGCAGCTTTTTTTTTTTTTTTTTTTCATTAGCTCTATAAACCAGAAAATGATTGGATTAAGCTGTTAATAAAGTTATAGTACTATTGTGGGTACATTTTAATTCGAAATGTATCTAAATCTTGGCTCGGGCGGCCATGACAAAATATGACCTCTGAGCTCCAAAGCAAATATTTCACATTACAATGAGTTTGGCAAGAGGATGGTATTAGGATTTGGGATGTTTCTGAAAGTATTCCGGCTCGAAAAAACATGACCTCACATGGTGCTCATTCCTGGAAGCGAGAACGTACACATTGCAAAATGGCAAAACACCAAGAACATATACGTTGTGATGAGTTTAAAAACGTAGAGAGCGAAAAAGGGGTTGCCGTGGACCAGGGCCGGGACAAGGGGTGGGCAGGAGGGGCGGTTGCCCTGGGCACTGTGGTATCATGTGAGGTGGGGGGGGGGCACAACAAGGAGATTAGGGGGAGGGAATTTGTGTTAAAAAGGGGAATTTGGGAGCTTCAGGGGGTAAGAATTGTTTTAGGAGGGCAAATTTAGGGAGGGTGTGCTAGGAGTTGTGATTTGGGGGTATTTGTGTTGGGAGTGGGGATGGGACACTTAATGCCCATACATCTTGGGGGGGGGGGGGCACAATTTGGCATGTTCGCCCTGGGCTCTAAATGACCTTGTCCCGCCACTGCCGTGGACCTGTCACCCATTTTCTGTTTGTACAGCTAGTTTGTAGCCTCAACCAAACACACGTAAGAGGTGCCATTCATGACATAAAACAGTCCTTCCAAACCTGTCCTCTCAAGCCAGTATATTTAACTGATATTAGTTTTTACAGGACCACACATCTGCTGTAAGTTGGGATTGGTCTTGCAGTGGGAGTGGCTGCCCTGGGCAGCAGTGGGAGGTGTTCAGCTGAAGCAGGAGGACCAATGCCAAAGCACCAGGGCCGTCTTTAATATTGATTGGACCCTGGGCAAAAAATTTCTTGCCCCCCCCCCCCCCCCCCATTTCACTCTCCACCTGCTCGGAGACATACAATAAATAGCAGCTAGACTTAAAATCAGTTTACTGTATCAGATCTGGCAGCAATTGGTTTCCAGTGGTTACAGCATATCATTACTGCTTACTGACTGGTTGCTAGAGGTTACAGCACACATTACGGCTCACTGATTAGTTGCTAGAGGTTACAGCAAATGATTTATGCTTGTTAATTGGTTGCTAGAGATTACTGTACAGTAATACTGCTCACTGATTGGTTGTGTGTCGGAGATTTTGAATATTTAAAATGGAATTGGATTGTCAGGCCCCATCGGATGTATAAATATATATCAGGGAGATGTGTGTGCGGGGATGTGTATATGAATTTAGCTGGTAATATTATTTCTGTTAAGGGTTAATTTAGCTGTAAGACTTTGCCAGTTGGAATATGTAATCCAATTAACAGCTCCTTTTGTGTACAGGTCGGCTAAGGGTGTGTTGTAGAGATGCCCTGTTTTGTTTACCTAACTTAATATTCAAAGGACCAGGTGTAGTCCGTACGGAGCCGAATTCATTAGCTAATAAAGGCTTTTGTACTCTTCCGTGCTAACCAGAGGCGTAACTAGAACCTTCAGGGCCCCGGTGCAAGAAACCATGAAGGGCCCCCCTGACCCCGGGGCGACCCAGCCCCATATTTCAAGGGGCCCATGTGTCACCCCTGTACACCTGGATAGGAAGAACGGCGGTGACGGCATATAGAGGACCCCATCCCCTCCATTTTCTTCCTGCAGCCATGACTTCAGGAGGAAAATGGAGGGTATTGATTCCTCTATATGCCGCCCGCTACCCCTCCTATCCAGGTGTACAGGGGTGACACATGGGCCCCCTGAAGCATGGGGCTGGGATGAGTGGCAGTGAGCGGTGGTGGCAGTGAAGGGGGAATGGGATGGCATAAGTGGTGGCAGTGGTGGGGGGTTGGATGGGATGGGATGAGTGGCAGCAGTGGTGGGGGATGGGATCAGTTTTGGCTGTGAGGGGGGCTAGATCACTGGCAGTGGTGAGGATGAGGGGGGTGGGATCAGTGGTGGTGTGGGGGACGGGATCAGTGGCGGGGGTGGTGGGGGTGGGATCAGTGGCGGCGGCAGTGGTGGTGAGGGAGGTGGGATCAGTGGTGGGGGTTGGTGGGATCAGTGGCGGTGGCGGCAGCGGTGATGGGATCAGTGGTGGGGGTTGGTGGGATTAGTGGCGGCGGTGATAGTGGTGGGATCAGTGATGGTGGTGAGGGGGGGTGGGAGCAGTGGCAGTGGTGGTGCTATCCTCCCCCACCACCACCTCTGCCTCATACTGATTCCATCCCCCCACCACCACCACAGATCTCATCCCTATCCCATGGGGGGATAGGGATAAGATCTGTGGTAGTGACGTCAGTAAGAGCCAGAGGTTGGGATTAGTTGCACTGACTATTTTGTCACTTACTTTGTCAGTCGCTGCCTTCTCCTTCATTATTACTCCGTACCTCCAGGGATGTTATGGGATCTCCTGCACAGGGGAGAGCTCCTCCCCCTTCACTGCATTGGTGTCAGCCGGTCAGCTGACTTTCCCTTCCAGCGTCTGCCCCTGGACAGCGGAGGACTTGAGGATGGGCCCCTGGACGGGGGAGGACGTGAGGGCGGGCCCCTGGACGGGGGAGGACGTGAGGGCGGGCCCCTGGACCGGGAAGGACGTGCGGGCGGGCCCCTGGACGGGGAAGGACGTGCGGGCGGGCCCCCGACGGGGAAGAACATGCGGGCGGGCCCCTGGACGGGGAAGGACGTGCGGGCGGGCCCCTGGACGGGGGAGAACGTGCGGGCGGGCCCCTGGACGGGGGAGAACGTGCGGGCGGGCCCCCGATGGGGGAGAACATGCGGGCGGGCCCCTGGACGGGGAAGGACGTGCGGGCGGGCCCCTGGACGGGGGAGAACGTGCGGGCGGGCCCCCGACGGGGGAGAACGTGCGGGCGGGCCAGTGGGCCCCCCCAACAGTGACGGAACTTCAGGGCCCAGTCGCAAGTGCGACTGATGCGACCCTGGTAGTTCCGCCACTGGTGCTAACCAACTAGTTATCCATCTCAAAGGGTGTTTGATATGCTTAGCATATTCCTTTTGACTTGTTCAGGAAGGAACACTTTAACCCAGCTATGATTGCGCATAGTTAAGTCCCCTATTCACGAGAAGATCTCCTTTTTAATTAAGTTGCCTTCAAACGAATTACCACTAGCCCGTTGATACGAAAGAGGAGGTGCTATTGATGGGAAATTGAGTTACAAGGAAATTAACCAATCAGAGAGTTAGTCCAGAAGAGCCAATGAACATTGAGACTCGAGAAGGGGGCCTTTTTGGCATATAAGCAAGCTTGGAGCTGGATGCTCAGTCTCTGGAATCCCACACCATCGGATGGAAGTGTAATGTATTTTGTGTATCCCTAACCTATTTTTATTTCTAATCTATCTTCTCTCCTAGGACTTGTCTTGATGTTTTGATAACCATATTGATCTGTTGTAACCATATGGCCTTAAATATCTTCGAAGCCTAAATAACACTGTGCCTGTACCATCACTTAATTTTATGATAAGTCCTAAATTATTCTGACGTTCCTTTCCTGTCTTAATAAATGTGATTGTTTATCTTTTCGCACTGTTATCGTACGTTTATATTCTTATACAGACAAAGGTTTAATCACTTTAATCGCTTTAATCACTTTATTATTTTTGTATCTATAATCATTTAAGTAAGCTATAAATTCAGCTATAACAGTTGCTAGAGGTTACAGCACATCCTCTCCTCACTGCAGGGGGCATGATATACATATGAATGCCGCCTTTATTTACATATCAATGCCACCGGCCGCAGCTATTTACTTATGAATGCAGCTGCTATTTACATATGAATGCCGGTTATTTACATGTAAACACAAGGTCTGCAGGTGAGTCATCTGTACACAACAATAGGGCAGAGCTGGGCAGCATTAGTACCAGCACTTCAAACTGAGATATCGGGACACAGCACAGGACTAAAACTTCAAGGGACAAGGGAATTTTAACTGGCATAGTTGGCAAGTATGAGGCAGCTGCTTTGGGCCCCACAACAATGACAGGGCCCAGGACAGCTGCCCCGCCCCCTTTTGCCCTGCCTTAAAAACGGCCCTGCAAACCACCCAAAAATGGATAGGAACTAGTGGAATGGACTACAGACCAGCTTATTGTATCTAAAAACCTCAGTAATGACATTTTCTGCCTTCAACCCTTCCTTAAATGCCATAGTAAAGGTGAATCTCTCTTGATAACTGGATTCTCTAAACGTCAGCTCTTCTGTATGAAGTTTACTGGGGAAGGTGATATCATCATGATATAGGAATAGGAATCATGGATAGGAAACTGGTTGCAGGAGCGAGTCTAGAGGGTGGTGATTACTGGCATATTTCCTGAATGGTCTAGAGTTGTGAGCGGGGCGGCCAGGGCTCTGTTCTGGGACCAATTCTGTTTAACTTGTCCATAAATGATATACAGGTTGGAATAAATCAACCAATCTTGGTGTTTGCTGATGATACAAAGCTAAGCAGGACAATAACTTTGCAGCAGAATATACACTACCTACTTTACAAGAAGAACTTGAGAAAATAGAGGGGGGAGGGCAGCTTTATGGCAGTTGAGGTGCAATGTAGGGAAATGTAATGTAATGCACTTGAAAGCTGAAAGTTGCATGCTAGGGGGAGCACCTCTGAGGGAATTGAGAATGGAAAAGGATCTGGCGGTCCTGGTAGATCACGGACTCGTCAATAGCATGCAATGCCAACCTGCAGCAAGCAAGGCCAGCAGACTATTAGCATGCATTAACCGCTTGCCGACCAGAATGGCACGTGTAGCTGAACTGCCATCATGTTACGTCGCTCCTTTAGGTGGCCACTAGGGGTGCGTGCCGCCAGAGCCAAGGCGAGTGCCCGGCGGTCTCGATGACCGCCGGGCTCCCGCGATCTCTTGTAACACGGCGAGAACAAGGATCTCTGTGTCTAAACACAGAGATCCAGATTCTCTGAGGGGAGAAGTGACAGATCGTCTGTTCATGGATGGATGTGCTGGACCTGGAGAAAATCCAGAGAAGTGCAACAAGGCTAATAAGAGGGCTGGATGACCTTAATTACGAGGAACAACTACAAACATTAACCACTTTGTGCCCGCGCTATAGACGGAAGACGGCTACAGCACGGGCTTCCTTTGCCAGGAGGGCATCCATGTACATCCTCCAGTTCTCGCACCGCCCGTGCACCCCAGGGACTGAGACCCGGCTGATCACAGAGCAGGGTAAAGGGCCCTTTACCACGTGATCATCTGTCAGCAATTGACAGCTGATCACGGAAGTAAACAGAAGCTGGTTTCCGGAAAAAAAATTCTTCATGCTGTCAGCATGCAGAAAAGAAGCAAGCCGTTAACTGGCTTCTGTTAGAAGGACAAAGGTCCCCTTAGTAAACACTAGTGCTGCAAATCAGTGCCCCTCAGTGCAGAAAATCAGTGACCACCAGTGCCCCCTATCAATGCCCACCAGTACTGCTAATCAGTGCCCACCAGTACTGCTAATCAGTGCCCACCAGTACTGCTAATCAGTGCCCACCAGTGCCACCTATAAGTGCCCATCAGTGCTGCCAATCAGGGCCCATCAGTGTCTCATCATCAGTGCCCACCATTGCCGCCTATCAGTGCCAATCAATGCCGCCTATCAGTGCCACCTCTCCGTGCCGCCTATCAGTGCCCATCAGTGCCACCTATTAGTGCCACCTATCAGTACCCATCAGTGCTAGATATCAGTGCAGCCTCATGAGTGCCTCCAGATCAGTGCCACCTATCAGTGCCTATTAGTGCAACCTCATCAGTGCCTATCAGTGCTGCCTCATTAGTGCAGCCTATTAGTGCCCATCAGTGCCACCTCATCAGTGCCCATCAGTGAAGGATAAAAATTACCTGTTTGAAAAATTTTATAACAAGATATGATAAACGTTTTGTTTTAGTAATATTGCTTTTCCTTTCCTCCTACTTTAAGTCTTTATCGGGTGGCTCCACCGTCATTCCTAGGAACTAGGGGCATCACGGTTGATCGAGGCTCTGGATTAGATATCGCTGCAATTAAAAACAAAACGGCAATTCGTTTAAAAAATCTGATTACACTCATACTGTGTTTCCTTCCTGTGAAATCACATCCTCTGGAATACAGAGGAAGTGTTTTATCTAAAGCTCAGGTTATGAAGATAGCTTCTGATTATTTGATGGAGGTGTTCCTGGCACATCGGAAAGGTCGTTTTATAAATTACGCCCGCTGATAAGATTCGGGACAACCTGAGCCATGCCAGAGAGGAAAGCGGAGTATTCCTGAGATGCCGGTGTGATGTTCTTCTTTCTATGCCAAGTTAAAGCTGAACTCCAGGAACGTTGATTGGACTAGCCTAAAAAAAACAAATTGGTGCTAAAGTAATGATTTTTTTTTTTCCATACACTGCTAACCTGTACCTTGTGAGTATTAGTTAATCACCACTAGGTTTTTTTTTTCTTATTTCTTTTTTTGATATATAAACAAAAAAAGCCAAAACATTTTGAACAAAATAGCTTTTCTTTGTTTCTGTTATATTATTAAATTTTTTATATATATACATATATATATATATATATATATATATATATATATATATATATATATATATATATATATATTAATATAATATAATATATTATTTATATAAAATTTTACAAACAAATAATCTTTCTTCATAAATTTAGGCCAAAATGTATTCTGCTACATTTATTTGGTAAAAAAATAAAAAAATAAATAAACAAAAACCCCCCCAAAAAAACAAATCATTGTATATTATTTAGTCTGTAGGAAAACTACAGTCTAAAAGGTTCAGTCTACAAACTAAAAAAAAAAAAAGCATTTTTTTTACAATTGTGCAAACTTTTTTATTATTTTTTTATTTTTTACATACTGTGACCAGAGCAGTACAATGCTGACACTGTACTACTCTGGGGAAGAGATCAGGATTTCTTTTTAACACTGATTTCTTATAACAGTGATGGTCACTGTTATAACCAATCATTTTTATGAACGGCATCCATTTATTCATTCATTAGGTACTAATATGAAAGCTGTGCTTGGCCACAGCTATCACATGGTACAGATGCACTGTGAATGGCCCTGTCTGTACCATGTGCTCGCTGTGACCAATCACAGAGATCAATGAATATAATGAGAACTTTCTATGGGCCACATTTAAATCTATAAGACTAGAGAGTAGGAGGAGGTCCAAGTGAGGATAAACATCCCCAATAGGACACCTAAATGCGGACTTTATAGGCACACCATAAGACCCAAAAAATGTGATAAAGAACCCACTCATAAAATTGAATACCCTCTACTGGATCGGTACTCAAAAGCCTGAACATTAATGAATAAACAAAGCAATACAGTAAAACCTCGGATTGCGAGTAACGCGGCTTACGAGCGTTTCGCAATACGAGCTGTTTTTTTTAAATTTTTTTTTTAAATCCTGACTAGTTTGCGAGCGTTGTCAAGCAGGATTCAAGCCACCGGGGTGTGCAGTACCGCATTTGGCCAGAGGTGCAGGGGCTCAGGAGCTGCTCAGAGACACTCGGAGACACACAGAGACACTCGGTTCCCAAGTGTCTCCGAGTGGTCTCCGAGCTTCTCTGAGTGTTTCTGAGCGGCTCCGAGTGTCTCCGAGCGTTATTAGTACAGTGACAGTGCATATTTTTAGCACTGATCACTGTATTAGTGTCAATGGTCCCCAAAAAGTGTAATTTAGTGTCCGATTTGTCCACCGCAATATCGCAATCCTGAGTCGCTGATCACCACCATTACTAGCAAAAAAAAATGAAAATAAAAATATCAAATTATTTGTAGACGCAATAACATTTGCGTAATATAGTCAGCTTCAAAATAGGGTGGGCTCGGGGCGCACTCTCTGCAAAATTAATTTTCGCTATTTTTATACTGTTTTTCCCTGCCAATCAGGAGGCAGGTCGTCATACCTGTTTCCAGATTGGCCAAAGCACCAGGCGATCTTATTGAATGCCTGGTGCTTAGGAAGAGGAGGCACGAGCAGAGAAGACACGTGCTGGGCTTGAGGAAGGACACCCCCCCCCACCGCTGCTGCTCTGTAGAAGACAGTCAGGAGGACTCGGTGAGGACACCACAGCCTGTCGGTAAGTGCCGGGCCTCCTGCGGAGGGCAGGGGGGGGGTGCTGTCAGTGCCCATCTGTGAGGCTGAGCTGTATTCCCTGATCTGTGATGCTATATAATGGGAAAAAAAAAAAAACGCCGCTCCAGGTGAGATAAGGAAGCCTAATGATGCAGCAGGTGCTCGATCCAGGTGCTCGCCATTACCGTGTAATGACTAAGCGCACGTGAAGTGTGCGAAATGAATCCACCCAGCATTCTGATGCCTGTAATTGGATGTCCAAATAAAGAGAATTTTGATCTACAGTGGTATGCAGCCATTTCTTCTAATTTCATTGTGATGCTATATACCCTGACCTGTGATGCTATATACCCTGACCTGTGATGCTATATACCCTGATCTGTGATGCTATATACCCTGACCTGTGATGCTATATACCTTGATCTGTGATGCTATATACCCTGATCTGTGATGCTATATACCCTGATCTGTGATGCTATATACCCTGATCTGTGATGCTATATACCCTGACCTGTGATGCTATATACCCTGGTCTGTGATGCTATATTCCCTGACCTGTGATGCTATATACCCTGACCTGTGATGCTATATACCCTGACCTGTGATGCTATATTCCCTGACCTGTGATGTTATATACCCTGACCTGTGATGCTATATACCCTGACCTGTGACGCTATATTACCTAATCTGTGAGGCTGAGCTGTATTTCCTGACCTGTGATGCTATATACCCTGACCTGTGATGCTGTATACCCTGACCTGTGATACTATGTACCCTGATCTGTGATGCTATATACCCTGACCTGTGATGCTATAGACCCTGATCTGTGAGGCTGAAATGTATTTCCTGACCTGTGATGCTATATACCCTGACCTGTGATGCTATATACCCTGATCTGTAATACTATATACCCTGATCTGTGAGGCTGAGCTGTATATCCTGATCTATATACCCTGATCTGTGAGGCTGAGCTATATACTCTGTCCTGTGATGCTGAGCTGTATACTCCTGACACTATGGGTGGATACAAGTGGAATACAGGGGATGGAGTGGGTGGATTATATAAGGAGCGGAGCTTATGAGAAGCGAGAGGGGTCAAAAAGGAAGGGCGGGGTCAAAAAGAAAGGTCGGGGTCTGGCCCCCCATCCTAAAACTTCACCAGCCGCCCCCGATTGCACCTCCATTTATTTGCTAACACATGTATTTCCACACATGTCAAAACGCAAGGTAGCACCGCACATTGGTTTCGGTGTGGCTAGATTTTGCAAAAAAGTCAGGGACTTTCGCGTATTTCTTGCACTTAGGGCAGCCCATTAAAATTAAAGGCAGACGATGCACAGGAACGAGCAGAAACACACGAATTCTCTGTTGCACCTGCATGGTGGGAACAAAGCTGTAGGGTAGCCCATTAAAAAAGAATGGGTTGCCCAACGTGCGGCGCGTGGACACATGCCGAAACGCGTGGAACCGCACGCCCGCTCCAGTGGTATGAACTGAGCCTTAGTCTGAACTCTTCTGTTACAAGGACTGCAAGACACCAATAACAAGTTCCGCATTACAATTTGTTTTTCACATATGGGTTCAGATACACTTTGGCTGAAGAATCTCTGGGTACCATTAGCAGCACACCGGCTGATTTTCACTTTCTGCCTTGAGCTGCTCTTTAAACAAATACAGATGGACGTTCTTCGCGTTCACAATCCTTCTTTTTATTTTTTTTAGTAGATCCATCCTAAGCCGTTTCTGCGGCCCACATGACAAATACAGGAATTCTATTAGCGAGAGTTAAAAACAAAATATGAAAGTGGTCTAACCTCCCGCTGAACCTTCACCCCTCTGGCGAGGCGCACTTCTCTGACATTTTTCGGAGGGGAACGCCGGGCCTTTGGAGAAAGTACACAATCAGGATCTTGTCTGCTGCATTCAATGCGTGACTTGCGGACGATCGCCTCCATCTCAGGAGGGCGTCCAGATTTGGCGGGCGCTGTTAATGGGTTGCAATGCCTGCTGTACTAAATACATTATTTTTTTTAATTATCTTTGGGGCTTTGTGAGAAGATTTTTCTTGGTAAGAGATAAAAACTTTGGACCATTGACAACTAGAGTAGAACCTCACAGTATGCTGGAATGAGACTTATGAATCATTTATAGCTTTATCTGTGCTTTTTTGGGGAGGTGTGCAGGTACTCTCCCCCTCCCCTGAGTAACCCCTTGTCTCCACCCCCTACCCACCTCTGAGCATTGTCCCTTGTCTCCGCCCCCCACTAACCTCCCAGCACTGCAGAACCAAGTATCATTTTGTGGTGCTAAATAATGTGTATGGAATTTTCTTAATGACAAGAAAAGCAGTACAATAGATCGCCTTCAGCCAGCAACAACTGACCCCCAAGCAATAATAGACCCCCCCCCCAGCAACAAACGATCCTCCCCAGCAACACTACACCCCCTGGAACAAAATATCCTGTCTAACAAAAATAGATCCTTTACCATCAACAATAGACACTCTCAGCAACCATAGATTCTCCCCAACAACAACAGACCCCTCAAGAAACAAAATACCCCTGCACAGGGCCGTTTTTAAGGCAGGGCAAAAGGGGCAGCTGCCATGGGCCCTGTCATTGTTGTGGGGCCCAAAGCAGCTGCCTCATACTTGCCAACTATCCTGGTTTAAATTCCCTGGTCCCTTGAGGTTTTAGTCCTGGGCTGTGTCCCGATATCTCAGTGTGAAGTGCTGCTACAAATGCTGCTCAGCTCTGCCCTATTGTTGTGTACAGGTGACTCACCTGCAGACCCTGTGTTTACATGTACATTACCAGCATTCATATGTAAATAGTGGAAGGCAGCGGCATTTATATGTATATCATGCCCCCTGAGGTCATATCCACAGTAATTTCTAACAACCAAACAAGCAGAAATACTGTGCTGTAACCTCTAGCAACCAATCAGTGAGCCGTAATGTGTGCTGTAACCTCTAGCAACCAATCAGTGAGCCGTAATGTGTGCTGTAACCTCTAGCAACCAGTCAGTGAGTGGTAATGATACACTGTAACCTCCGGCAACCAATCGCAATAGCTGCCTGATCTGATTCAGTAAACTGATTTTGAGTCTAGCTGCTATTTATTGTATGTCTCAGAGCAGGTGGAGAGCAAAACTGCATGGGGGGGGGGGGCCCACGAAAAGTTTTGCCCAGGGTCCAATCAGTATTAAAGATGGCCCTGACCCCAACAGTAGACTCTCCCAGCAATAAGGGGTCTTTCACACGGACGGACCGTATGTCCGTTTTTCATCCTTCCGTTTTTGGATGAAAAACGGACATACAGGTATCCCTATGGGATAGCGGGTGTCAGCGGATGAGCATCCACTGACACCCGCTCTCGTCCGTGCCCGCTCTGCTCCGTTTCTGCAGACGGAGGAAAACCCGATCCCTCATAGGGAAGAGCAGCGCTCTGACAGGTCCGTCCCTGCGCTGTGTGCTGATACGGACCTGTCATCTTCCTGCTCAGCGGAGATCGCTCCGGCGATCCCCGCTGAGCAAGCGGCTATCCACGGGGCGGATCTGCACTGATCCGCCCCGTGTGAAAGAGCCCTAAGAGACCCTTGTTGGCAACAGTGGACCCCCCTGCAGCCATCATCAATAGGCTGTCTAGCAGACTCCCCCCCCTCAACAGTAAACCCCCCCAGAAACATAAGATCCCACACTCAAGAGTAGATCTCCTCCCCCCCCCCCCCCAGCAACCGTACATTCCCCAGCGACAATAGATCCCCCAGTAGCCAGCATCAATAGACCTTCCATCACACCCCAGCACCCCTGGCCAACGCATCCATTCATTGCCGGGGGTGCGTACCACCGCGTTCCTGGTAACACAAAGCCCCAGCTTTTGTCTGCTACCGACTACTGTAAACATTGGAGCAGGATGATTTATGGCGCCGAAATTCACCTAAAAGCCTGATTAAAATTTCACCTTTGTCTACAGACGGGAGATTTGATTAAAAGCTGAAATAACCATTATTTATCCAGAGATTGAGTCTGGAACCAGGAACACAGCGACTCGCTGTCAGCAGAATTAAGTTAATTGAAAAGCTACTTCCATTCTTTTTCTGGTAAACAGCTTGACCTTATTTCTTTTTTTCCTATTATTGAAAATGTAAGACTATTTGCTCTTGGGAAGCCGCTGGCCATCGCACACAATGTCTAAGACTTTCTTGGAGACGGATGGTGTTTTTTTTTTTTTTTTGTTCCCTTTAAGTTTGCGCGATGGCAGTTTTATGGCCCGAAGCGCGCGGTGTATGATCTGAGGCTGTTGATCTCATGTACGGCTCTGAGTTTTGGTATGCTGCCTTTTCGGTGCTGGCAGATTTATGCTGCTCAGCTCTTGAGAATTCGTGCCAACGCGGGACCAACTGTACACGGGATAGGGCGGCCGGGGATTCGGAGGCGCGGCCTAGGGTTTGGCGGTGAAACGCAATCTCGCTGATAATGGGAGGTTGAAAGCTTGTAAGACTTACCTGAAAAGTCTCTGAAATAACTTTATATTGCCATAGAATTGCTTTTTATTAACAGAAGGGGAAGAGGGGTGGGGGCCTTCAGAGCGGTACATATATAGACACATGAAAGGGATTTGTTACATTTAAATAACTAATGTCTATTACTAGACATGTGCAATTTGTTTCGGTTTTTTTTTAGTTTTTTCGTTAAAATTCGTTATATTCGTTCATTCGTTATCGTACGAATGAACGAATGATTCGCTAAAAACTTTAACGAATAACGAATTATCGAATCGAACGAATACGAAAAACAACGAAAATCCGAAATAACCAAATTAGAAACAACTAAACTACGAAAGAAGAAAATCCGAAAAACGAAAACAGAAACAACGAAAATCAACGAAAAAATTCGTAAAATTTTTTTTTTTTTGAACGAAAAAATTCGTACATTCGTAACTTTTTTTATTTTGTTGAATTGGTATTTTTACGTGTCTCTTACAATGGCGCTGCTTAACGTGCTTCGAATGGATTAAACGAAAAAATTTGTACATTCGTAACTTTTTTTTTTTCGATTCGTAATTTTCCGCGTCTCTTACAATGTAATAATAGCATACACATTACATAAAATTATGAATTAGGCTCCGATTACGAATCTACGAAAACAATGTTACAAAAGTACGAATAAATCAATCTAACGAAAAGTACGAATGTAACTAAATCTACGAAAATACGAATGCGTCCGAATTTAGGATAAACGAAAATTAAACTAACGGAAAAACAAATCAACGAAAAAAAAAAACTCTTACGAAAATACGAATCGTTACGAATACGAACACCGACGACTTACGAATTTACGAATCAATGGAAACGAAAGAAACGAAACGAAAATAAATGAATTTTTCTATTGTGCACATGTCTATCTATTACAGTGTATGTCTGGGCAGAATGATATACATATGCAGCACATTTCTGGAATACATGTACATACAGTATCTCAAAAAAGTAAGTACACCCCTCACATTTTTGTAAATCTTTTCTTCTATCTTTTCATTGTGACAACACTGAAGAAATGACACTTGTCTACAATGTAAAGTAGTGAGTGTACAGCTTGTATAACAGTGTAAATTTTCTGTCCCCTCAAAATAACTCAACACACAGCCATTAATGTCTAAACCGCTGGCAACAAAAGTGAGTACACCCCTAAGTGAAAATGTCCAAATTGGGCACAACGTGTCAATATTTTGTGTGGCCACCATTATTTTCCAGGCTTAACCCTCTTGGGCATGGAGTTCACCAGAGCTTCACAGGTTAACACTGGAGTCCTCTTCCCCTCCTCCATGACGACATCACGGAGCTCCGAGCTGGTGGATGTTAGAGACCTTGCGCTAGACATGTGCACAACAAAAAAATTTGTTTATTTTCCTTTCGTTTTTTTCGTTTCCGTTGATTCGTAACGATTCGTAAATTCGTAAGTCGTCGGTGTTCGTATTCGTAACGATTCGTATTTTCGTAAGAGTTATTTTTTCGTTGATTCGTTTTTTCGTTAGTTTAATTTTCGTTTATTCGTTTATTCGATTCATACATTTATTCGTACATTCGTAGATTCGTAATCGGAGCAGAATTCATAATTTTATGTAATGTGTATGCTATTATTACATTTTAATAATTTATGAATCGAAAAAAAAAGTTACAAATCGAAAACAAAAAGTTACGAATGTACGAATTTTTTCGTTCAATCCATTCGAAGCACGTTAAGCAGCGCCATTGTAAGAGACATGGAAAATGACCAATCGAAAAAATAAAAAAAAAGTTACGAATGTACGAATTTTTTCGTTCAATCTATTCGAAGCACGTTAAGCAGCGCCATTGTAAGAGACATGGAAAATGACCAATCGAAAAAAATAAAAAAAAAGTTACGAATGTACGAATTTTTTCGTTCAATCTATTCGAAGCACGCGCCATTGTAAGGGACACGGACAATTACCAATTCAACAAAAAAAAAAAGTTACGAATGTACGAATTTTTTGTTCATTTTCGTTGTTCCTCTTTTCGTTTTTCGGATTTTCTTCATTCGTACATTCGTTGTTTCTAATTAGTTTTTTTCGGATTTTCGTTGTTTTTCGGATTCGTTCGATTCGAATGATTCGTTAATCGGATTCGTACGATTCAAACGATTCGTTATTCGGATTCGTTCGATTCGAACGATTCGTTCATTCGTACGAAAACGAACGAACGAAAATAACGAAAAAAAACGAAAAACGAAAAAAAACAAAACAAATTGCACATGTCTACCTTGCGCTCCTCCACCTTCCGTTTGAGGATGTCCCACAGATGCTCAATAGGGTTTAGGTCTGAAGACATGCTTGGCCAGTCCATCACCTTTACCCTCAGCTTCTTTAGCAAGGCAGTGGTGGTCTTGGAGGTGTGTTTGGGGTCATTATCATGTTGGAATACTGCCCTGCGGCCCAGTCTCTGAAGGGAGGGGATCATGCTCTGCTTCAGTATGTCACAGTACATGTTGGCATTCATGGTTCCCTCAATGAACTGTAGCTCCCCAGTGCTGGTGTTCTGTCGAGAAGTGCCCGGTATGTACTGTACATGCACCATACAGAACAGCACAACAGCTGATTTGCCGATCAGCTGGGCTGACGTAACCAGGGCGCATGCGCACATCGTAGGAGGTTTCTCTCAATGGGAGATACCATTTCACAGGCACAATTTAAACCTATACAAACAGCGGGGGAGACCGTAGTTCTCAGATTGTGCATCGCTGCTGCTGGAGGGCGGCTAGTGGCTGTGTTGAAGAGCTGGTTTTGTCTATGTTGCCACCCGCCCTTTCACACAGGCAAAACCGGCCGTTCAACACAGCAAACCCGCCCTGCAACACAGACAAAACCGGACCATCAGCACACTGTAAAGCCGCCCTGCAACAGCGAGGCACAATGTGAAAACTACGGTCTCCCCTCTGCTGTTTGTATAGGTTTCAATTGTGGCCGTGAAATGGTATCTCCCATCGAGAGAGGCCTTTCTACAATGTGCGCATTGCCCTGGTCACGTCACTCTAGCTGATCAGCAAATCAGCTGAAGTGCGGTTCCGTCCTGCGCATGCGCGGGCACTATTCGATGGGGGTTCACTTCTCGACAGAACACCGGCAGCACTCATGCAGCCCCAGACCATGACACTCCCAACATGCTTGACTGTAGAAAAGACACACTTGTCTTTGTACTCTTCACCTGGGTGCCGTCACACACGCTTATTTTATGAGCACTGATGTCACCAAATGGTCTATAGGCTTCTCTATGCAATGCAGACAGATCACGGTGGGCTGGTGGGAGGGGCCGGCAGGGTGCTGTACATTCTTCTACACTACAGCAGTCGGTCTTGGTACACCACTCCGATGCAAGCTGTGGGGTGGCTGTTGGGAGAAGTTATGCAATTGTGAAAGTGACGGGTGCAGGGGCGGACTGACAACTCATGGGGCCCCCGGGCAATAGGAGATTATGGGGCCCCCAGGCAATCAGAGATCATGGGGCCACACAGTATACACACACACACAGTATACAATCACACAGTATACACAGACATGTACACACAGTATACACTAGGGGTGCAACGGATCGTCGCCGATCCGTGATCCGAACGGGTCACCCAGTTCGGATCGGCACACCCCGCGATCCGTGGAGCGCTCCGCGGCCTCGGCCTTAGGAAAGGCCGCGGCTTCAGCCTAGCTCCGGAGCGGCGGCCATCTTGGTACACCCGGCGGCCTTAGGAAAGGCCGCGGCTTCGGCCTAGCTCCGGAGCGGCGGCCATCTTGGTACACCCGGCCGCTGTTTACAATGTGATCGCTCCGTCAAATGACGGAACAATCACTTGTAAACAAACTCTGCATTACCCAGCCAATACCCTGCATTACCCAGCATATACCCTGCATTACCCAGCATATACCCTGCATTACCCAGCCAATACTCTGCGATACTCTGCATTACCCAGCCAATACTCTGCGATACTCTGCATTACCCAGCCAATACTCTGCGATACTCTGCATTACCCAGCCGATACTCTGCGATACTCTGCATTACCCAGCCAATACTCTGCGATACTCTGCATTACCCAGCCAATACTCTGCGATACCCTGCCAATACTCTGCGATACCCTGCCAATACTCGGCCATACTCAGACAATACTCTGCGATACCCAGCCAATACTCTGCGATACCCTGCCAATACTCTGCGATACCCTGCCAATACTCGGCCATACTCAGACAATACTCTGCGATACCCTGCCAATACTCTGCGATACCCTGCCAATACTCTGCGATACCCTGCCAATA
The DNA here is from genome assembly GCA_028564925.1 of Lithobates sylvaticus. Lineage (NCBI taxonomy): Eukaryota > Metazoa > Chordata > Amphibia > Anura > Ranidae > Lithobates > Lithobates sylvaticus. Next base: position 268,090,621 of record CM053032.1, read on the forward strand.
CTCGGCCATACCCTGCCAATACTCGGCCATACTCAGACAATATTACAGTGTGGGAGATGACGTGGATATTACAGTGGGGGAGATGACGTGGATATTACAGTGGTGGAGATGACGTGGATATTACAGTTGGGACTATATGGTGGCGGAATTTTCACAGGTTTTTGCAAATTCAATTATTATTTGCTGATCTGAAAAATGATCCGATCCGTGACTCTGATCCAAGGATCGATCCGATCCGTGAGTTTTTTGATCCGTTGCACCCCTAGTATACACATATATGTACACACAGTATACACAGACATGTTTCTATTGGCTGAGAAGGTACTGGAGAGGTGGGGTAGTTATAATCTCAGGATTTTTAGACCAAAAGGATGTCGATAAGGGACATTTCAGAGACAGATGTAAAAAAAAAAAAAACACAGATTTTTACATACTGTCCCTGGTTTTACTGAGGCTGGCAACCCTGATGGGGCCCCCTAGTGGCCCGGGGCCCTCGGGCAGTGCCCGAGTGGCCGAATGGTCAGTCCGCCCCTGGACAGGTGCATGTCAGTCTGCAGGATTGGGAATTCCTATAATCAGGCTGTATTTGCATGCAGACCACCCTAGGTAATGCTGATATTTGATGCTTAGCCTCTGTAATTGAGAGAACTGAAAATGAATAAAAGGGGTAAGCCAGAGACAGTCAGGCTGTGGAGGAAAAACTATAGATGATGCCGGACGTCCTCCAACCAGGAAATGAGGAGGGGCTCTATCTGACTTTCTGCAGCTTCTAATGCACATTGTGAGAAGCTCGCAGTGTGCAGTGAAATCAGACGAAGCCATTTCAGTCCGGGAGAGGAGCCGCTACAACTGTGAAAAGACCGGAGCACAGCTTTACGCTTTCTGATTGTACTCCGTTATGGACAAATATGAAAGACGGATCCAAAGCTCAGAGATGGGAAGAGGGACAAAAGATCATAAAACATGTTCTAGAATAGATTAGAGGCTGGAAAACAACTTCATAGTTTGCAATAAAAATGTCGACTTTCTCCAATAAAACCCGTTAAATGCCTATAGATCTCATCCGTATGGAATAAAGGCGCACAAACAAGGACGGCGGTAAAGTCCCCACTTCATAAATCCTGATCCGTGGCATCCAATATTCTCCTGTTATTTGTTTTCACCAGAATAATATTTACAGAGAGATTATCGGGCCGAGACCTAATGGGGGAGTCGTAGAAAAGTTTACACAGCGCGCGGAGGATGGGCGCGCTTTTCATGAGTTGGGGGGGGGAGGGTGTTTACTTCATATGTCCGATTATTTTATAACACGAGTGAGATGAATGTTTTCAACTTTCACCGCCATTCGCAATGTTTAGGATTCTTTTAAGGCTAAAGATGGGCAGGGTGCAAAATGTGGTCAAAACTCCACTTTCCATAGACTGAAATACAGATTACCGCACGCCACATCGCCGGTCAGAACATCCCCCTATTCATGTCACTGACATATTTATATCACCCAGCAATATAGAAAGCAAGGAATACCTATGACTTTACCTATCGCCTTTTCTCTGTCTCTGATTGGAAGTCACTGGGTGAGTGGGTGGGCATTAAGATTCCAGTAATCAGCTGTATGAGGGTCTAAAGCAGTGGTCTCCAAACGGGTGTGGACCTTTGCTTGCCTTTATCCAGCCCATGGCAAACTATTCTATTCACTGACACCAACAATGGGGCACTATTCATCTCACTGACACCAACAATGAGGCACTATTCCTCCCAACTGGCACCAACAAGGGCACTGTTTCTCCCACTGACACCAACAATGGGGCACTATTGCTCACACGGACACCAACAATGGGTCACTATTCCTCCCAACTGGCACCAACAAGGGCACTATTCCTCGTACTGACACCAACAATGAGGCATTATTTCTCCCAACTGGCACCAACAAGGGCACTGTTTCTCCCACTGACATCAACAATGGGGCACTATTTCTCCCAGGGACACCTACAATTGGTCACTATTTCTCCCAACTGGCACCAACAATGGGGCACTATTCCTCCCACTGACACCAACAATGGGGCACTATTCCACCCACTGATATCAGACATGGGAAACTAAATCTGCCACTGACACCAATGATGTAATTTTTTAAACAGCCGGTGACGCCTAAACCTATGTAATTGTTTATTCCCACTTTACATAGGCCGGCCCCTCTAATGTTTGAAGAGCGGTAAACTGGCCCTTTAATTTGAATGTTTGGAGACCTCCTGGTCTAAAGAAACCCATTATCAGTGCACATCATGGGTTAGTGAGCTTCCCTACCCTTTGATCCCTATCTGTCTTTTTTCCTCCCCCTGCTACTCTTACTGATCCTTTTTTTTTTTCTTCCTCTTCTCTCTCCTTCCTTCTTTTTTTTTTATTATTTCCTCCTTCATTTCTGCCTTACTACTTTTTTCTTTCCTTTTTATTTCCTCTTTGCTTCCTTCCTTCCCTTTTCCTCCTCCCTTCCTTTCATTCTTTTTTCCTCTTTTTTTCTTTCCTTTTTTTCCCTCCTTCCTTCCTTCCTTTTTCCTCATCCCTTCCTTTCATTCTTTTTTCCTCCTTTTTTTCTTTCCTTTTTTTCCCTCCTTCCTTCCTTCCTTTTTCCTCATCCCTTCCTTTCATTCTTTTTTCCTCGTTCCTTTCTACTTTTTTCTTTCCTTTTTTCTCTTCCTTCATTCCTTCCTTTTTCCTTATCCCTTCCTTTCATTCTTTTTTCCTCCTTCCTTACTCCTTTTTTCTTTCCTTTTTTCCCCTCATTCCTTACTTATTTTTTGCTCCTTCTTTCCTTCCTTTAATTCTTTTTTCCTCCTACCTTCCTTACTCCTCCTTTTTTCTTTCCTTTTTTTCCCTCCTTCCTGCCTTCCTTCCTTCCTCCCTCCTCCTTTTTCTTTCCTTTTTTTTCCTCCCTCCTTCCTTTTTCCTCCTCCCTTCCTTTCATTCTTTTTCCCTCCTTCCTTCCTCCTTTCCTTTTTCCTCTTCCCTTCCTTTCATTCTTTTTTTCCTCCTTCCTTGCATCTTTTTCTTTCCTTTTTCCCCTCCTTCCTTCCTTTTCCTCATGCCTTCCTTTCATTCTTTTTTCCTCCTTCCTTACTCTTTTTTCTTTCCTTTTTTCCCCTCCTTCCTTACTTCTTTTTTGCCCTTTCTTTCCTCCCTTTAATTATTTTTTCCTCCTTCCTTTATCACTCCTCCTTTTTTCTTCCCTTTGTTTTCCTCCTTCCTGCCTTCCTTATTTTTTTCTTCTTTTCTTCCTTTCTCCTTCTTTTTTCTTTCCTTTTTTCCTCCCTCCTTCCTTTTTCCTCATCCCTTCCTTTCATTCTTTTTTCCTTGTTCCTTCCTACTTTTTTCTTTCCTTTTTTCTCTTCCTTCATTCCTTCCTTTTTCCTTATCCCTTCCTTTCATTCTTTTTTCCTCCTTCCTTACTCCTTTTTTCTTTCTTTTTTTTTTTCCTCCTTCCTTACTTATTTTTTGATCCTTCTTTCCTTCCTTTAATTATTTTTTCCTCCTACCTTCCTTACTCCTCCTTTTTTCTTTCCTTTTTTTCCCTCCTTCCTGCCTTCCTTCCTCCCTCCTCATTTTTCTTTCCTTTTTTTTCCCTCCTTCCTTTTTCCTCCTCCCTTTCTTTCATTCTTTTTCCCTCCTTCCTTCCTTCCTTTTTCCTCTTCCCTTCCTTTCATTCTTTTTTCCTCCTTCCTTACTCTTTTTTCTTTCCTTTTTTTACCTCCTTCCTTACTTCTTTTTTGCTCCTTCTTTCCTTCCTTTAATTATTTTTTCCTCCTTCCTTTATCACTCCTCCTTTTTTCTTCCCTTTGTTTTCCTCCTTCCTGCCTTCCTTCTTTTTTCTTCTTTTCTTCCTTTCTCCTTCTTTTTTTCTTTCCTTTTTTCCTCCCTCCTTCCTTTTTCCTCATCCCTTCCTTTCATTCTTTTTTCTTCCCTCCTTCCTAACTCCTTTTTTCTTTCCTTTATTTTCCTCCTTCCTTCCTTCTTTTTTGCTCCTTTTTTCTTTCCTTTAATTGTTTTTTCCTCCTTCCTTCTCATTTTTTCCCCTCCCTCCTTCTTCCTTCCTTTTTCCTCATCCCTTCCTTTCATTCTTGTTTCCTCCTTCCTTCGTTCCTTACTCCTTTTTTCTTTTATTTTTTTCCTCATTCCTTCCTTTCATTCTTTTTTCCTCCTTTCTTCCCTCCTTACTCATATATAGTTACATAGTAGGTGAGGTTGAAAAAAGACACAAGTCCATCAAGTCCATCCTATGTGTGTGATTATATGTCAGTATTACATTGTATATCCCTGTATGTTGCGGTCGTTCAGGCGCTTATCTAATAGTTTCTTGAAATTATCAATGCCCCCCGCTGAGACCACCGCCTGTGGAAGGGAATTCCACATCCTTGCCGCTCTTACAGTAAAGAACCCTCTACGTAGTTTAATGTTAAACCTCTTTTCTTCTATCTATAATGAGTGGCCACGAGTCTTGTTAAATTCCCTTCTGCAAAAAAGTTTTCTTCCTATTGTGGGGTCACCAGTACGTTGTTTATAAATTGAAATCATATCCCCTCTTAAGCGTCTCTTCTCCAGAGAGAATAAGTTCAGTGCTCACAACCTTTCCTCATAACTAATATCCTCCAGACCCTTTATTAGCTTTGTTGCCCTTCTTTGTACTCGCTCCATTTCCAGTACATCCTCCCTGAGGACTGGTGCCCAGAACTGGACAGCATATTCCAGGTGCGGCAGGACCAGAGTCTTGTAGAGCGGGAGAATTATCACTTTATCTCCTTAAAAAGATGCCCCTTTTAACCACTTCAGCCCCGGAAGATTTGGCTGCTCAATGACCAGGCCATTTTTTGCGATACAGCACTGCGTCACTTTAACTGACAATTATGGGGTTGTGCGACGTTGCACCCAAACAAAATTTACGTCCTTTTTTTCACACAAATAGAGCTTTCTTTTGGTGGTATTTGATCATCTCTGAGGTTTTAATTTTTTTGTGCTATAAAACAAAAAATGCGACAATTTTGAACAAAAACACAATATTTTGTACTTTTTGCTATAATAAATATCCCCAATTTAAAAAAAAAAAAAGATACCTTTTTCCTCAGTTTAGGCCGATATGTATTCTTCTACATATTTTTGGTAATAAAAATCGCAATAAGCGTAAATTGATTGGTTTGCGCAAAATTTATAGCGTCTACAAAATAGGGGATAGATTTATGGAATTTTTATTTATAAAGAAACAGGGCCAGAGTTCCAGCCAGCAACACAGCTCCCAGTCCAGTCTTCCACCTAGCACTTCAAGACCCCTTTCAGGACGCCGGATGCATGGATTCCTATGGCGTGGGTGGGAGGGGGTGGTACTTTTTGAAGAACCCGATTAGAGCCAGAGGCTCTAAAAGGGCTTCAAAATATGGGGCGCAGAGAGTGCACCCTGATCCCACCCAATTGTGTGACGATAGCAAATACATTTTCACTATTTTCACACTAACCTTCCCCTCCGCCAATCAGGAGGCAGGGCACCAGACCTGTTTACTGATTGGCCAAAGCACCAGGGCACCCTATTGGATGCCTGGAGCTTAGGAAGAGGAGCAGAGGATACACACGCTGGAGTGGAGGTCGCCGCCGCTCTGGTGCACTTGGAGGAGCTGCTGCCTGGCGGTAAGTGCCAGCCAGAGGGTCTGTCAGAGCCGCGTGGGGGGGTGCTGCCAGAGCCGTGCCCCGCGAGTGGGGGGGCGGTGGGCACAAGTGGCTGCATTTGATGGGCACAAGTTGCAGCATATAATAGGCACAAGTGGCTGCATATAATGGGCACAAGTGGCTGCATATAATGGGCACAAGTGGCTGCATTTGATGGACAAAAGTGACTGGGTTTGATGGGCACAAGTGGCTGCGCTTGATGGGCACAAGCGCCGCCCCCCCCCCCCCCCCCTCCAGGCAGTCACAAAAAACAAACAAAAAAAACTGTCCATTAAAAAAAAAAAAAAAAAACTGAAAAAAAGGTCCTTAAGTGCACTGTGTTTGGACGCCGGACACAGTGCACTATGGGAAGCAACAAGTCTATGCAATCTTGAGATTGCAGGCGCGACGCTTCATTTGTGGGCTTTTGTCCTGCATTGTGGCACATTCTGAAGCGCCGAGTAGCTTCCACCTGGCGCCCGTAGTATTTTCTACTACGGCCGGGTGGTTTGATTGACATCCGAGTTAGATGTCACTTACGGTTTTCCCTCTCCCATTGCGCCCGAGAGAGAAAATCAGAAGTATGAGGAGCGGACTCCTCCATCGCTGCTGCCAGTGCCCACTGAAGGACACACAGCAGGAAAGGACACCACAGCAAGGTAAGTGCCGCTGTGCCGGTCCGGACCTCCTGCGGAGAAGGGGGTTTGATGGAACACAGGCTGCATTTGATGGGACAGCGACGCTGCATTTGATGGGACACAGTCTGCATTTGATGGAACACAGGCTGCATTTAATGGGACAGCGAGGCTGCATTTAATGGGACACAGGCTGCATTTAATGGGACACAGGCTGCATTTGATGGGGCACAGGCTGCATTTGATGGGACACAGGCTGCATTTGATGGGCACAGGCTGCATTTGATGGGGCACAGGCTGCATTTGATGGGAAAGCGAGGCTGCATTTGATGGGACAGCGAGGCTGCATTTGATGGGGCACAGGCTGCATTTGATGGGGCACAGGCTGCATTTGTTGGGACACAGGCTGCATTTGTTGGGACACAGGCTGCATTTGATGGGACAGTGAGGCTGCATTTAATGAGACAGTGAGGCTGCATTTGAGGGACAGTGAGGCTGCATTTAATGGGACAGTGAGGCTGCATTTAATGGGACAGTGAGGCTGCATTTGATGGGACAGTGAGGCTGCATTTGATTGGGTGCAGTGAGGCAGCATTTGATGGGCACAGTGGCTGCATAAGATGGGCACAGTAGCTGTATTTGATGGCACAGTAGCTGTATTTAATGGCACAGTGGGAGCATTTGATATGGCACAGTGGCTGCGTTTGATGGGCACAGTGGCGGCAATTGATGGGCACAGTGGCTGCGTTTGATGGGCACAGTGGCTGCGTTTGATGGGCACAGTGGCTGCAAATTATGTTTTTTTTTTCAGAACTTGTTTGCGCCCCCCCCCCCCCAAAAAAAAATTTTGAGCACCAGCCGCCACTGGTTCTGTCCATACATGAAATCTCCCATACTGGAGATGACAGTCAGGAGAGGAGAGGCTGGCACTGTCTGGGAAGTATTCCTAAAGTGGGGAACATTAATTGATTATTATTGGCCCTGCAGCATTATGTTCACCCAATCCAGCAAAGTAGAATACAATCATTTGGTTAATGGCGGCTGCGCAGGGCATCAGTATAGACGTGTTTCTGACATTTCTGGCTCTCGTAACTCCCATTATTCAGACCAGGCAACCCAGATAACAACATTGCAGCACCATGCGTGATCTAGGAGTACAGGTCTGTAGAATCGGAGACAGAGATTGTTTATATAGCAGAGACTGATAATGGCCCAAGGTATGGAATTCCACAGATACATAGGCAGAGTCTGCTCAGAATAACCCAACCAGATATGACAAGACGTGTGGAGGGGAGAGACGGTTTATAAGAACATTCCCAATGTATTATGCACAGTAAACTCTCAAGAATTATAGCAAGTTTCTAGGAAAATGTAATAAAATCAATTACATTCAGAGGCAACTCCAGACTAACAAACATATATCATTGAGCCCCGGTATATATTTATTTAAAAATAATTATAAAAGCCTTGAGGCACACGCAGGGAACCCGGTGTGCCTACCACGATACTACAAGCCCCATAGAACTTTCAGTATAAAACCCGCTTCCGACCAGCCGCCGTCATTATACTGCGGCAAGGTGGCACGATCCTGCGAATCGTCGTAGCTGTACGTCAGCTCGGGAACTCGCTTTTGTGGGTGCGTGTGCGCTCCCATTAGTTAGCCAATCAGTGGGTCCGGCGGACTCGAAGTCCACCAGCCGCCCGCGACCATTCCCCCCGCAGTAACAGAACGGGGATCTGCCTGTGTAAACAAGGCAGATCTCCGTTCTGACAGGGGAGATTACACAGATCCGGTCTTTCTGCTAAGCAGGAAGGCAGATCTGTGTGTTGTCCCAGTGAGCCCATCCCCCATACAGTTAGAACACACCTGCAGTGAACACATTTAACCCCTTGATCGCCCCTGATGTTAACCCCATTCCCTGCCAGTGGCATTAGTATAATCATGCCCCGTACACACTGTCGGAAATTCTGACCACAAAATCCGTCAGATTTTTTCCGACGGATTTTGTCCGACACTGGTGTTGCATACACACGGTCGGACAAAGTTGTCGGAAAATACGATCATCCTGAACGTGGTGACGTTCGTTGCGTACGACGGAACTACGTAGAGGCTAGTAGCCAATAGCTTTGGTCTCGTAATTTGATCTGAGCATGCGTGGCACTTTGTTCGTCGGAATTCTCTACACACGATCGGATAAAGTCAGATCGGACTTTGTTGTCGGAAAATTTGAGAGCAGGATCCGACGGAAAAAGTCCGATGGATCCCACACACGGTCGGATTTTCCGACAACATGGTCCGATAGGACATTTTCCGTCGGAGGTTCCGACAGTGTGTACGGGGCATAACAGTGCATATTTTTAGCATTGATTACTGTAACAATGTCACTGGTTCCCAAAAAAGTTGCAAAAATGTCAGTTAGGTGTCTGATTTGTCCGCCGCTATGTCGCAGTCCCGCTAAAAATCACTAGTAAAAAAAAAAAATAATAATAAAAATGCTATAAATCTATCCCCTATTTTGTAGACACAATAAGTTTTGTGAAAACCAATCAAAATACGCTTATTGCGATTTTTTTTTTTACCAAAAATATGTAGCAGAATACATATCTTCCTCAACTGATGAATAAATTTTTTTTTTTTTTCTTTTTTTCTTTTGGAAATGTTTTATAGCAGAAAATAAAAAAATGTTTTGTTTTTTTCAAAATTGTCACTCTTTTTTTGTTTATAGAGCAAACAAATTTAAAACGGCAGAGGTGACCAAATACCACCAAAATAAAGCTCTATTTGTAGGGGAAAAAAAGGACATCAATTTTGTTTGGGTGCAGCGTCACACGACTGCGCAATTGTCGGTTAGATTGACGCAGCAGCGTATCGCAAAAAACGGCCTTTGTCAGGAAGTGGGTAAATCCTTCCGGGGCTGAATTGGTAAATAAGCTATAAAGCCCTTTTAGGCAGGTGCAGTTAACCTTCCCACCTGTGGGTGGCTGCATGCCATTATTGAATGGGAAGGGAAGTCTTGTAAGGGAATTGACCCTTTAGTGATTCTGTACAGGACCTGGAAGTAGTCTGATTGGCCACTGAGAGACTTTGGCGGCCATCTTGGGTAAGGGAATCTTTTAAATAAGGGATTCCACATCATTTTGGCATGCTTCTGGCGAGGGTCAGGTTCCAGACGAGGAGGGACAATGCTGGGAAGGATCCTTCCTCACTTTTTACACTTTGGATAATTCGTAACTTCGGATAAATCCGTATTCGTTACGTTCACTAATAGCCAAATTTGAAAGGAATTTCCAATACCTATAACTTTATAGTTACCGTATTTATCGGCGTATAACACGCACTTTTTTTCCCCTTAAAATCAGGGGAAATTCGTGGGTGCGTGTTATACGCCGATCCCCGCCGATCCCCCGCTGATTGTTATGCAAAGAGCGAGCGGAGCCGAGATACAGAAAGCCCAGAGTACTTCGGCTATTCTCGCAGTCCCGCCCACCTCCACTGATTGCGAGAAGAGCAAGCGCCGCTGACATACAGAAAGCCGAGAGTACTTCGGCTATTCTCGGCTTCGTTCGCTCCTCTCCGCTCACAAATCAGCGCCAAATTTAAAATAGGGAAAAGCTGAAGAGACTGGCAAGGCTGCAAAGGCACTGGGCAAGGCTGCAAAGGCACTGGGCAAGGCTGCAGATGGACACTGGGCAAGGCTACAATGATGGACAAGGCTGCAGATGGACACTGGCCTAGGCTACAATGAAGGACAAGGCTGCAGATGGATACTGGGCTAGGCTACAATGAAGGACAAGGCTGCAGATGGATACTGGGCTAGGCTACAATGAAGGACAAGGCTGCAGATGGATACTGGGCTAGGCTACAATGAAGGACAAGGCTGCAGATGGATACTGGGCTAGGCTACAATGAAGGACAAGGCTGCAGATGGATACTGGGCTAGGCTGAAATGATGGACAAGGCTGCAGATGGACACTGATAAAGCTGCATTGATGGGCATTTAAATGTAAGTTTTTATCCTTAAACTTCCCTCCTAAAAGTTTTTTCCCTTAAAATTCCCTCCTAAACTTGGGGTGCGTGTTATACGCTGATAAATACGGTAGTTATTATTGCAGATTTTTGAATTTTTTCGGGCTTTCAGATCTTTGAATTTATGAATTTACGTATATTCGGAAAAATCTTTTAAACGGGTTTTCCTTAATTCGGATGTTTCCGAATTAACGAATTTACCGAAATTCGTTAAAAAAAACGAATTCGGAACGAAACTAATTGCACGTGTTTCATTTGCACCACTGAATATATTGCGTTTGGTGGACAGTACCAACGGGGAAACAATTTGCGGTGCCAAAGAGTGTAGAAGCCGTGGCATATGTCCCGCCCCCCCCCCCGCACCCCCCCCCCCCCCCCCCCCCCCCCCCCGTCTGTTGCCTTTACAGCCTAATGCCACGTACACACGGTCGGAATTCTCGTCGGAAAAAGCGCTGATGGTTTTCTTGTCGGAATTCTGACGGGATTTCGCTCAAGCTGTGTTGCCTACACACGGTCACACCAAATTCCGACAGTCACTAACACCACGACATACAACACATTCGACGGCACTATAAAAGGGAAGTTTAATGTTTCCGAGCATGCGTCGTATTGTTTCCGAGCATGCGTTGGAATTTTGCGTGTCGGAATTGCATACACACGATCGGAAAATCCGAAAAGTTTTCCGTCGGAAAAATTAGGAACAGGTTCTCAATCCAAAGTCCGTCGGAAATTCTGACAGAAAAAGACCGATGAGCATACACACGGTCGGAAAATCCGATGAAAAGCTCCCATCGGACTGTTTCCATTGGAAATTCCGACCGCGTGTACGCGGAATAACAGGGAGCGATTGGGAGGGGGAAATGTGGCTCCATTGCGTGTTTTTACCGCCTCCCAAATGCAAGTGTAGATGAGACTTTCTATGTATTTTAGCTGTATAGTGAGCTGTTTGCCTGAAGTTGCGTTTTAAAATGACAGAATCCATACACAGGTAATCGTTTTGTGAAACTCAACCCATCATCCAGCGGGAGTGGGTGTCAGAGTCCATTAGCGCTCACAAATCATGGACTTTTTCCTTATTTTGTGTGATAAATGATGAAGCTGCGGGCAGCCGGTGGAACAGCAGGCTCTGTCAGTCAGTTCATCAGTGAGACAACCGCCTTCCTGCCGTGACAGCCCAGTGCAGGGAGTGCAGCCGTCAGGGGCTCATTATCCGTCGCTCAATATTTCTTACCCCCCGTGACATCACCTCTTCGGAGATCCGTGCTCCGCGCAGCTCACTAACAGAATGTCTTCCGGGCCAAATCATCACTAGATTTGTCTTGTCAAAAAAAATGCTCGTATTCATTCCAATGAAGAAAACAGATCCCTTCAAATATCTTGTATTATTAGAGCAACGCTCCTCAACCTTTTTGGTCTTGGCACCCTGTGAAAGTATAGAGAATCTCCAGGTTCCCCCGACTAGAATGGAAAAAGTGTAAATGTTATTTATCAATAGGAGGCCTGAGGGACCAGGGACGCCTTGACCGCCTTGATGAAGTTAACTTCACATCAGAGGTCCCCCTATCATATGAAAGCCCCTCTTCACATCAGAGGTCCCCATATCACATTAGAGGTCCCCCTATCATATGAAAGCCCCCCCTTCCTGTCAGAGGTCCCCCCTTCACATCAGAGGTCCCCCTATCATATGAAAGCCCACCTTCACATCAGAGGTCCCCCTATCATATGAAAGCCCCCCTTCACGTCAGAGGTCCCCATATGATATCAGAGGTCCCCCTATCATATAAAAGCCCCCCTTCACGTCAGAGGTCCCCCCTTCACATCAGAGGTCCCCCAATCATATGAAAGCCCACCTTCACGTCAGAGGTCCCCATATCACATCAGAGGTCCCCCCTATCATATGAAAGCCCCCCTTCACATCAGAGGTCCCCCCTTCACATCAGAGGTCCCCTATCATATGAAAGCCCACCTTCACATCAGAGGTCCCCCCTTCACATCAGAGGTCCCCTATCATATGAAAGCCCACCTTCACATCAGAGGTCCCCCCTTCACATCAGAGGTCCCCCTATCATATGAAAGCCCCCCTTCACGTCAGAGGTCCCCCCTTCACATCAGAGGTCCCCCTATCATATGAAAGCCCACCTTCACGTCAGAGGTCCCCATATCACATCAGAGGTCCCCCTATCATATGAAAGCCCCCCTTCACGTCAGAGGTCCCCCCTTCACATCAGAGGTCCCCCTATCATATGAAAGCCCCTCTTCACGTCAGAGGTCCCCATATCACATCAGAGGTCCCCCTATCATATGAAAGCCCCCTTTCACGTCAGAGGTCCCCCTATCATATGAAAGCCCCTCTTCACATCAGAGGTCCCCCTATCATATGAAAGCCCCCCTTCATGTCAGAGGTCCCCCCTTCACATCAGAGGTCCCCCTATCATATGAAAGCCCACCTTCACATCAGAGGTCCCCCTATCATATGAGAGCCCTCCTTCACGTCAGAGGTCCCCATATGACATCAGAGGTCCCCCTATCATATAAAAGCCCCCCTTCACGTCAGAGGTCCCCCCTTCACATCAGAGGTCCCCCTATCATATGAAAGCCCACCTTCACGTCAGAGGTCCCCATATCACATCAGAGGTCCCCCCTATCATATAAAAAAGCCCCCCTTCACATCAGAGGTCCCCCCTTCACATCAGAGGTCCCCCTATCATATGAAAGCCCCCCTTCACGTCAGAGGTCCCCCCTTCACATCAGAGGTCCCCCTATCATATGAAAGCCCCTCTTCACGTCAGAGGTCCCCATATCACATCAGAGGTCCCCCCTATCATATGAAAGCCCCCCTTCACGTCAGAGGTCCCCCCTTCACATCAGAGGTCCCCTATCATATGAAAGCCCACCTTCACATCAGAGGTCCCCCTATCATATGAAAGCCCCCCTTCACGTCAGAGGTCCCCATATCACATCAGAGGTCCCCCCTATCATATGAAAGCCCCTCTTCACGTCAGAGGTCCCCCCTTCACATCAGAGGTCCCACTATCATATGAAAGCCCACCTTCACATCAGAGGTCCCCATATACCATCAGAGGTCCCCCTATCATATGAAAGCCCCCCTTTACATCAGAGGTCCCCATATGACATCAGAGATCCCCCTATCATATGAAAGCCCGGAGGATGCTGGGACTGTGACATCATAGGGGGGGGTGGGGTCACCATGTGACATGAGCATGTGACCCTGCTCCCTTGTCCCTATATAAGTCTCAACACAGCGCGGCTCTGCCATTCCGGCCAGAGAGAGCGACGAGTCAACATCAGAAGAAGAAGAAGAGGAAGAAAGAAGAAGAAGAAGAAGAAGGCAGCGGCGCAGAAAGCGACGACAGCGGCAAGAACAGAAGAGACCCCGGAAGACCCCCGAAGGCGGATCGAGACCCCCAGACGACGGCGGCGACGACGAAGAAGGTAGCTGGGCTCATCTGCTCGGTAAAAGAGCTAGGTAAAATAGCGGAGGAGTCTGGTGAGAAGACCCCCCAAGACGGAAGAAGACCCCCGGAGCAGTGCAATAAAATATTTTTTAAAAATTGTGTGTTTTTTTTTATTTACACTTTACACCTTAGGTTAATGGGTAGGGGTACATCGTACCCCATACTCATTCACATAGGGTGGGGGGCCGGGATCTGGGGGCCCCCTTATTAAAGGGGGCTCCCGTATTCCGATAAGCCCCCCGCCCGCAGACCCCGACAACCAACGGCCAGGGTTGTCGGGAAGAGGCCCTTGTCCTCATCAACATGGGGACAAGGTGCTTTGGGTGTGGGGGGCCGCACGGCCCCCCTTTCCCCAGGGCACCCCCCATGTTGAGGGCACGCGGCCTGGTACGGCTCAGGAGGGGGGGGCGTTTGCTCGTCCCCACCCCTTTCCTGGCCGGCCGGGCTGCGTGCTCGGATAAAGGTCTGAGATGGATGCCAGGTGACGGGGCTAGCGCGGCGGCATTCACTGCCTTCGCTAGCCCCGTCTACCTGAAGTCACGTTCTAAATGAACGGACTTTCCGATGATCGGCAAGTCCGTTCATTTCCAAAAGTCCGGCGGACTAGCATACTAACCGCGGGATTGTCCGCCGGACTGCCAAGTTCAGCGGACAATTTGAAAACAAAACTTCAGACTTAGTCCGCCGGACTTTTGGCGCCAAAAAGTCCGCCGGCGCCCACACACGGGCGGATTGTCCAGCGGTCTTCAGTCCGGCGGACATTCCCGCGGGAAAGTCCGCTCGTGTGTACGAGGCATAATTGTCAGGAGTTCACGGTGCCTGAGTTTCTTCACCCATGCTCTCTGTTCCCATTTGAGACTGAGTTTGTTGGATGTTACCCCTGCAAATAAAAAACCTTCAAAAAGGACTTTTATGGTGTCAGCATCCGAAGTTGTTGGGTACTAGCCCTGGGAACCCCCTAGACATGGAAGAACAAGCCAAGCGGAGGTAACCGGTAAGCCCAAAAGTCAAGGCCGCCCCATCGAGGGTTATGGCTGCTACATATCTATACCTGGAATTCATTACATTAGATCGCCATGTGATGTATGTCTAATTTTGGAAGTAATTAAATAAAATATCGAGTAAAAGCCCTTTCGTTTTTTTTTTTTTTTTGCAGCTGGAAAAAGTCACACATCAGCGTCTCCTTGACAGGACAATTAGTGAAGGCTCGCTGATTCCAATATATAAACAGCGACCATTTAATCCCGGATGTGATACCTCCCTGCTAACGAAAACCCTGCGCACTTCGGATCCGGCCTGCGAGCAATTAAAAGCTACGCTTGTCAACGAGAAGATTGGCGACTTCCACGATGAACAGAGCCCCGTGAACTGGGCGAGCGATGGGATGCCGGTGAATATCCTCTCTGGTTTCTGATACATTTGCGCAAACAAACCCCCCCGATTCCCCCGGGCGATATTTAGTAACACGTCGACTGAAAATAATTTGCACGCTAATGCCGCTGATGTCATGATGAATCATTAAAAACCACTTAGCAGGAATTCCTAGAAATAGCTGGAGCGGGGTTTCGGAGTGGGTATTGAGCGGAGCGAAAGGCCATCCCGCCGAGGTATCCAGGATATTCCTGGCAGGTCCACGCGGTCGATTCTCCGCGGGTCTCCGGGTTCGGCGTATTGCAGAAAAGGTCAACGGTGTTCAGATTTATACGACTTTAGTATTATGCAGAAGAGCTGGCCATCATCCAAACACATGTATGATTCCCCCCTCCTCGGGCCCAGGTCCTCCATCACCGGGGACCACGCGCTTTATTCAATTTGTATCTGAACTGACAGCCTGTTGTATCGCCCCACGCTGAGTCCTGCGCTCGCTTCTCCTGTCATTTTCAGCTTCCATCTTTCAAACGGCTCTTATTAATATCGCATTAAAATGAATGCCGTTCCTGTCCTCTGCATGAATCGCAATTATTAAAACTGCATTTCAAAGATCATTTGCTGCTTTTTAGCAGTTGGCTTGTATTCAGGTGCAGTTATCTAGTCTGCCACTAGGGGGATCTGTTCCAGAATTGTGTCTGGTTACAAAAGTAATGTCATCAGGTGCTAGGCCCATTTTAGGTGGAGCCCTCCTGCAGTGAGTCAGCACACCTCCCAACTTTTTGAGATGGGAATGAGGGACACCTATCGGCAAAAGTACGCAGGCATAGGACACACACCCCTGCCACGCCCCCTTAAAGGAGAATTGTAAAAAAAAACAAGATTGGTTAACCACTTAAAGCGGGATTCCACCCTAAAGTGGAACTCCCGCTTTTCGGAACCCTCCCCCCCTCCGGTGTCACATTTGGCACCATTCAGGGGGGAGGGGGGTGCAGATACCTGTCCACTTCCGGGCATAAACTCCCACTGGAGTTTTACGCCACTTCCTGTCCTGGCGCAATGTCTGCCGGGACACACACGTGTCCCGGCAGACAGCGCTGACGACAGCGCTGATGGTTCCCTGCGCAGTAGGGAACCGGGAAGTGAAGCCACTTCCTGATTCCCTCACTGAGAATGGCGCCGGCAGCAGCAGAGAGACGATCGTTTGATCGGCCTCTGCTGCCCACATCGCTGGAACCTGTGACAGGTAAGTGCCCATTTATTAAAAGTCAGCAGCTGCAGTATTTGTAGCTGCTGGCTTTTAATTTTTTTTTTTTTCAGGTACCGTCCCGCTTTAACCCCCGGGGCCAATTTGTAGGTAAAGGACCAGGCCCCTTTTTTGCGATTCGGCACTGCGCCGATTTAACTGACAATTGCGCGGGCGTGTGACGTGGATCCCAAACAAAATTGGCGTTCGTTTTTTCCCACAAATAGAGCTTTCTTTTGGTGGTATTTGATCGCCCCTGCGGTTTTTATTTTTTGCGCTATAAACAAAAATAGAGCGACAATTTTGAAAAAAATTCAATATTTTTACTTTGTGCTATAATAAATATCCCCAAAAAATATATAAAAAAAATTTTTTTTCCTCAGTTTAGGCCGATACGTATTCTACATATTTTTGGTAAAAAAAAATCACAATTAGCGATTATTGATTGGTTTGCGCAAAAGTTATAGCGATTACAAAATAGGGGATAGTTTTATAGCATTTTTATTAATATTTTTTTTTTACTAGTAATGGCGGCGATTAGCGATTTTTATTGTGACTGTGACATTATGGCGGACACATCGGACATTTTTGACACATTTTTGGGACCAATCAATGCTATTTAAATGCACTGATTCCTGTGTAAATGACACTGGCAGTGAAGGAGTTAACCACTAAGGGGCGGGGAGGGGTTAAGTATGTCCTGTGTGTGTTTTTTTTACTGTAGGGGTGTGTGGCTTGGCGTGTGACATCACTGACAAAATATAGATTGCTTAGCCCTGGGGTGGCAATCAAAGCACCCAATTTGGCATGTGCCACGTCCTAATGATTGACGTAACGTTGTGTAACATCACTGATCGTCTTTCCCTATGACAGGAAACAGACGATCAGTGACAGTGTCACTAGGAAGCACGGGAAGATGTTTGTTTACACAGACCTCTCCCCGTTCTTCAGCTCTGTGACCGTATCGCGGGGCACCGGCGGCGATCGGGTCCGCGGGTCCCGCGGCCAAGGTCACGGAGCTCAAGACCGGGTCACGAGCGTGTGACCCACGGCTGGGCTCTTAAAGGGCCATGTACCTGTATGTTGATGTGCCCAGCCGTGCCATTCTGCCGACGTAAATGTGCAGGAGGCGGTCCTTAAGCGGTTAAACCCACAAGTTTTTTTTTACCACTACTATTCCTTTATATTGGCTTTTGGAATTTACAAATTCAGCAATTTAGAAATCAGATGAAAGGTTTAGCACTGGAAAACACTTTTTGATAGATAAAAAGTGCATTTTATATACAACTATATGGATCAGACCAAAATGAGGGACAAATGAGGAGGAATGAGGGACAGAGGGACATTTCCCAAATCAGGGACAGTTGGGAGCTATGATTCAGTGCCCAGTTATAAGCCAGGTTGGGAGGAGCCCTAGGGCACATGGGACATGGAAGCCAAACACCCCACACCCATAGCTCCCAACTCTCCCTGATTTGAAGCAATGTCCCTCTGTCCCTCATTCCTCCTCATTTGTCCCTCATGTTGGTCTGATCTATATAGTTGTATATAAAATGCACTTTTTATCTTTCAAAAAGTGTTTCCAGTGCTAAACCTTTCATCCAAATTCTAAATTGCTGCATTTGTACATTTTAAAAGACAATATAAAGGAATAGTAGTGGTAAAAAAAATCCCTTGTGGATTTAATCAACTTTTTTTTGTTTGGTTAATTCTCCTTTAACCACTTGCCTCCCGCCACATTGCAATATGACATTGGCAAAGTGGTTGCGATATCCTGACCAGACGTCATATGACGTCGCCAGGATATCAAGCTGCTGTGCGCCCCCGGCGGCGTGCATTGTGGCGATCTTTGTTACGGTGTGTCAGTCTGACACACCGCAACTCCGATCTAGGTAAAGAGTCTCTGATAGAGACTCTTTACCACTTGATCAGTTGTGTCCAATCACGGCTGATCACAGTGTAAACAGGAAGAGTCCTCTACTTTCCGTCTGACAGACGCGAGTAGAGGAGAGCCAATCGGCTGCTCTTCTGAAAGGGGGGGTCTGTGCTGATTGATTATCAGTGCAGCCCCCCTGAGGATGCCCACACTGGACCACCAGGGACGCCACCAGGTCTACCAGGGATGCCCACCACTAGTCACCACCAGGCATTCATATGTAAATAGCGATGGCATTCATATGTAAATAGTGGAAGGCGGCGGCATTCATATGTATGAGGTCATATCCACAGTAATCTCTAACAACCAAACAAGCAGAAATCCAGTGCTGTAACCTCTAGCAACCAATCAGTGAGCCGTAATGTGTGCTGTAACCTCTAGTAACCAATTAGTGAGCCGTAATGTGTGCTGTAACCTCTAGCAACCAGTCAGTGAGTGGTAATGATACACTGTAACCTCCGGCAACCAATCGCAATAGCTGCCTGATCTGATTCAGTAAACTGATTTTGAGTCTAGCTGCTATTTATTGTATGTCTCAGAGCAGGTGGAGAGCAAAACTGCATGGGGGGGGGGCCCCACGAAAAGTTTTGCCCAGGGTCCAATCAGTATTAAAGATGGCCCTGACCCCAGCAACAGTAGACTCTCCCAGCAATGAGGGCTCTTTCACACGGACGCACCGTATGTCCGTTTTTCATCCTTTCCGTTTTTGGATGAAAAACGGACATACAGGTATCCCTATGGATAGCGGGTGTCAGCGGATGAGCATCCGCTGACACCCGCTCTCGTCCGTGCCCGCTCTGCTCCGTTTCTGCAGACGGAGGAAAACCCGATCCCCCATAGGGGAGAGCGCTGCTCTGACAGGTCCGTCCCTGCGCTGTGTGCTGAGACGGACCTGTCATCTTCCTGCTCAACGGAGATCGCTCCGGCGAACCCCGCTGAGCAAGCGGCTATCCACGGGGCGGATCTGCACTGATCCGCCCCGTGTGAAAGAGCCCTAAGAGATCCTTGTTGGCAACAGTGGACCCCCCTGCAGCCATCATCAATAGACTGTCTAGCAGACTCTCCCCCTCAACAGTAAACCCCCCCAGAAACATAAGATCCCACACTCAAGAGTAGATCTCCTCCCCCCCCCCCCCCAGCAACCGTACATTCCCCAGCGACAATAGATCCCCCAGTAGCCAGCATCAATAGACCTTCCATCACACCCCAGCACCCCTGGCCAACGTATCCATTCAGTGCCGGGGGTGCGTACCACCGCGTTCCTGGTAACACAAAGCCCCAGCTTTTGTCTGCTACCGACTACTGTAAACATTGGAGCAGGATGATTTATGGCACCGAAATTCACCTAAAAGCCTGATTAAAATTTCACCTTTGTCTACAGACGGGAGATTTGATTAAAAGCTGAAATAACCATTATTTATCCAGAGATTGAGTCTGGAACCAGGAACACAGCGACTCGCTGTCAGCAGAATTAAGTTAATTGAAAAGCTACTTCCATTCTTTTTCTGGTAAACAGCTTGACCTTATTTCTTTTTTTCCTATTATTGAAAATGTAAGACTATTTGCTCTCGGGAAGCCGCTGGCCATCGCACACAATGTCTAAGACTTTCTTGGAGACGGATGGTGTTTTTTTTTTTTTTGTTCCCTTTAAGTTTGCGCGATGGCAGTTTTATGGCCCGAACCGCGCGGTGTATGATCTGAGGCTGTTGATCTCATGTACGGCTCTGAGTTTTGGTATGCTGCCTTTTCGGTGCTGGCAGATTTATGCTGCTCAGCTCTTGAGAATTCGTGCCAACGCGGGACCAACTGTACACGGGATAGGGCGGCCGGGGATTCGGAGGCGCGGCCTAGGGTTTGGCGGTGAAACGCAATCTCGCTGATAATGGGAGGTTGAAAGCTTGTAAGACTTACCTGAAAAGTCTCTGAAATAACTTTATATTGCCATAGAATTGCTTTTTATTAACAGAAGGGGAAGAAGGATGGGGGCCTTCATAGCGGTACATATATAGACACATGAAAGGGATTTGTTACATTTAAATAACTAATGTCTATTACTAGACATGTGCAATTCGTTTTTCGTTAAAATTCGTTTTATTCGTTCATTCGTTATCGTACGAATGAACGAATGATGCGCTAAAAATTTTAACGAATTATCGAATCGAACGAATACGAAAAACAACGAAAATCCGAAATACCCAAATTAGAAACAACGAACTACGAAAGAAGAAAATCCGAAAAAACGAAAACAGAAACAACGAAAATCAAAATGAATGAAAAAATTCGTACATTCGTAACTGTTGTTTTTTTTTTGAATTGGTAATTTTCCGTGTCTCTTACAATGGCGCTGCTTAACGTGCTTCGAATGGATTGAACGAAAAATTCGTACATTCGTAACTTTTTTTATTTTTTTTCGATTCGTAATTTTCCGTGTCTCTTACAATGGCGCTGCTAACGTGCTTCGAATGGATTGAATGAAAAAATTCGTACATTCGTACCTTTTTTTTTCGATTCGTAATTTTCCGTGTCACTTACAATGTAATAATAGCATACACATTACATAACATTATGAATTATGCTCCGATTACGAATCTACGAAAACAATGTTACGAAAGTACGAATAAATCAATCTAACGAAAATACGAATGTAACTAAATCTACGAAAATACGAATGCGTCCGAATTTAGGATAAATGAAAATTAAACTAACGGAAAAACGAATCAACGAAAAAATAACTCTTACGAAAATACGAATCGTTACGAACACGAACACCGATGACTTACGAAATTATGAATCGTTACGAATCAACGGAAACTAAAGAAACAAAACGAAAATAAACAAATTTTTCTATTGTGACATGAGGGATTCAACTGTCAGCACTTCTGTGTGATGGGGAAATCGTGCAAATTTATTTTCTGCAACCCGTGGTTGCAGAAAACAGGTGTAAAATACATCTTGTAAAAAGCTTAAACGGCAGTTTCCCTTATGCTGAGCAATCTAGTTCATTTACGGAGGTTTGTTATACAATCATCCCAGTCCTCTATGTAGAGATCAATGTTACAGCCCCATTCCCATTTGTGCATACTATATAGTAATTTATCCTGGGGATCTGTACTCACTAGACAATGATAAATCTCCGAAATAAGACCCTGTCCCCTCGGATCTTTAAGACAGATAGATTCTGGTTTGAAAAAAAAAACAGAAATGCTCTCTATGGGGGATTTGATATGAGGTCTGAAGAGAGGAAAAATAAATAAATGTAGTGTTTTAAAAAAAAAATAGTAAGCCATTTGCAATCCATCATGAAAAGTCCAATGGTGCATGCAGGGGCGGACAACAACCATTCATATTTTTCGTTCGTTCGTTTTCGTACGAATGAACGAATCGTTTCGAATCAAACGAATCCGAATAATGAATCGTTCGAATCGTTACAAATCCGATTAACGAGAATCATTCGAATCGAACGAATCCGAAATACAACGAAAATCCGAAAAAAACTAATTAGAAACAACGAATGTACGAATGAAGAAAATCGAAAAAAAAAACGAAAAACAGGAACAACAAAATGAACGAAAAAATTCGTACATTCGTAACTTTTTTTTTTGTTGAATGGTAATTTTCCGTGTCCTTACAATGGTGCTGCTTAACGTGCTTCGAATAGATTGAATGAAAAAAATTCGTACATTCGTAACTTTTTTTTTTCGATTCGTAACTTTTTTTTCGATTCGTAACTTTTTTTTTGTTGATTTGGTAATTTTCCTTCCGTGTCCCTTAAAATGGTGCTGCTTAACGTGCCTCGAATGGATTGAACGAAAAATTTTTGTACATTCGTAACTTTTTTTTTTCGATTCGTAACTTTTTTTTTCGATTCGTAAATTATTAAAATGTAATAATAGCATACACATTACATAAAAATTCTTGAATTATGCTCCGATTACGAATGTTACGAATGTTACGAATAAAATACAAATGCGTCCGAATTTCAAATAAAACGAATAAACGAAAATGAAACTAACGAAAAAAAAACGAATAAATCAACGAAAAAAATAACTCTTACGAATGTACGAATCGTTACGAATACGAACACCGACGACTTACGATGTACGATTCGTTGACGAATCAACGGAAACGAAAAAAACGAAAATAAACAAATTTTTTTCGGAAACGAAAAAAACGAAACGAAAATAAGCAAATTTTTTTGTTGTGCACATGTCTACACAGTATACACACACACAATATAAAATCACACAGTATACACGGACAGGTTTCTATTGGCTGAGAAGGTACAGGAGAGGTGGGGCAGCTATAATCTCGGTAAGGGACATTTCAGAGACAGATGTAAAAAAAACAAACAGATTTTTACATACTGCCCCTGGTTTTACTAAGGCTGGCAACCCTGATGGGGCCCCCTAGTGGCCCGGGGCCCTCGGGCAGTGCCCGAGTGGCCGAATGGTCAGTCCGCCCCTGGACGGGTGCATGTCAGTCTGCAGGATTGGGCATTCCTATAAGCAGGCTGTATTTGCATGCAGACCACCCTAGGTAATGCTGATATTTGATGCTTAGCCTCTGTACTTGAGAGAACTGAAAATGAATAAAAGGGGTAAGCTAGAGACAGTCAGGCTGTGGAGGAAAAACACTAGATGATGCCGGACGTCCTCCAACCAGGAAATGAGGCGGGGCTCTATCTGACTTGCTGCAGCTTCTAATGCACATTGTGAGAAGCTCGCAGTGTGCAGTGAAATCAGACGAAGCCATTTCAGTCCGGGAGAGGAGCCGCTACAACTGTAAAAAGACCGGACAGCTTTACGCTTTCTGATTGTACTCTGTTCTGGACAACTATGAAAGACGGATCCAAAGCTCAGAGATGGGAAGAGGGACAAAAGATCATAAAACAAGTTCTAGAATAGATTAGAGGCTGGAAACCAACTTCATAGTTTGCAATAAAAATGTCGACTTTCTCCAATAAAACCCGTTAAATGCCCATAGATCTCATCCGTATGGAATAAAGGCGCACAAACAAGGACGGCGGTAAAGTCCCCACTTCATAAATCCTGATCCGTGGCATCCAATATTCTCCTGTTATTTGTTTTCACCGGAATAATATTTACAGAGAGATTATCGGGCCGAGACCTAATGGGGGAGTCGTAGAAAAGTTTACACAGCGCGCGGAGGATGGGCGCGCTTTTCATGAGTTGGGGGGGGGTGTTTACTTCATATGTCCGATTATTTTATAACACGAGTGAGATGAATGTTTTCAACTTTCACCGCCATTCGCAATGTTTAGGATTCTTTTAAGGCTAAAGATGTGCCGGGTGCAAAATGTGGTCAAAACTCCACTTTCCATAGACTGAAATACAGATTACCGCACGCCACATCGCCGGTCAGAACATCCCCCTATTCATGTCACTGACATATTTATATCACCCAGCAATATAGAAAGCAAGGAATACCTATGACTTTACCTATCGCCTTTTCTCTGTCTCTGATTGGAAGTCACTGGGTGAGTGGGTGGGCATTAAGATTCCAGTAATCAGCTGTATGAGGGTCTAAAGCAGTGGTCTCCAAACGGGTGTGGACCTTTGCTTGCCTTTATCCAGCCCATGGCAAACTATTCTTTTCACTGACATCAACAATGGGGCATTATTCCTCTCACTGACACCAACAATAGGACACTATTCCTCCCACGGACACCAACAATGGGACACTATTCCTCCCACGGACACCAAAAATGTCCGGGTCACTATTCCTCCCAACTGACACCAACAATGGGGCATTATTCCTCCCACTGACACCAACAATTGGGCACTATTCCTCCCAACTGGCACCAACAATGGGGCACTATTCCTCCCACTGACACCAACAATGGGGCACTATTCCTCCCACACACACCAATAATGGGTCACTATTCCTCCCACTGACACCAACAATGGGGCACTATTCCTCCCACTGATATCAGACATGGGAAACTAATTCTGCCACTGACCCCAATGATGTAATTTTTTATACAGCCGGTGACGCCCAAACCTATGGCATTGTTTACTCCCACTTTAAATAGGCCGGCCCCTCTAAAGTTTGAAGAGCGGTAAACTGGCCCTTTGTTTTGAATGTTTGGAGACCTCCTGGTCTAAAGAAACCCATTATCAGTGCACATCATGGGTTAGTGGGTTTCCTTTTTATTTCCTCTTTGCTTCCTTCCTTCCCTTTTTCTCCTCCCTTCCTTTCATTCTTTTTTCCTCCTTTATTTTATTTCCTTTTTTCCTTCCTTCCTTCCTTTTTTCCTTATTTTTTTTCCTTTTCATTCTTTTTTCCTCCTTCCTTTCTCCTTTTTTCTTTCCTTCTTTTTTTTCCTTATTCCTTACTTCTTATTTGCTCCTTCTTTCCTTCCTTTAATTATTTTTTCCTCTTACCTTCCTTACTCCTCCTTTTTTTTTTTCTTTCCTTTTTTCCCCTCCTTCCTGCCTTTCTTCCTTCCTCCCCCCTCCTTTTTTTTTCCTCCTCGCTTCCTTTCATTCTTTTTCCCTCCTTCCTTGCTCTTTTTTTTCTTTCCTTTTTTCCCTCCTTCCTTCTTTTTTCCTCATGCCTTCCTTTCATTCTTTTTTCTTCCTTCCTTACTCCTCCTTTTTTCTTTCCTTTTTTATTTATTTTTTTTCCCCTTCCTTCCTTCTTTTTTGCTCCTTCTTTCCTTCCTTTAATTCCTTTTTCCTCCTTCCTTCCTCACTCCTCTTTTTTTTTCTTTCCTTTTTTTTCCTCCTTCCTGCCTTCCTTCTTTTTTCCTTCTTTTTTTTCTTCCCTCCTTCTTTTTTATTTCCTTTTTTTTCCTTCCTTTTTCCTCATCCCTTCCTTTCATTCTTTTTTTCCTCCTTCCTTCCTTACTCCTTTTTTCATATGATGGGCACAAGTGGCTGCATATGATGGGCTCAGTTGGCTGCATATGATGGCACAGTGAGGCTGCATTTGATGGGGGGGGTTTCAGTATTTTTTCAGTTTTTTTTTGCGCCCCCCCCCAAAAATTTTAAGTACCAGCCGCCACTGGAAAGAGAGTACCGTATATACTCGAGTAAAAGGCGAGTTTTTCAGCACATTTTTTTGTGCTGAAAGTGCCCCCCTCAGCTTATACTGGAGTCAAGCACTTATCTGCAGCAAAAAAAATAATTTTCGACCCGACTTTGGGGCCCACGTATCTTGGGGTCACTTAGTGCTTAGTGCTAGGAACTCCAGATTTGGTATGCCAACTCAGTGGACCTAGCCCTAAGTGGCCCCGAGATCCGGGGCCCCAAAGTCGGTTCAGAAAATGTTATTCTCTGCTGCAGAAAAGAGCTTGACAATTTCTGACCCGAATTTGGGGCCCCGTATCTCGGGGACCCTTGGTGCTAGGAACCTCAAATGTGGTATTCAAACCCAATGGAACTAGCACTGCAACATATCCAAAGATGGGGGTCCTAGCACCAAGTGACCCCGAGATACCGGGCCCCAAATACAGTCAACTGTGTCCATCTGCAGCAATGTCATTTCGGGACCCTTAGGGTCCAGAGACCCCCAAATTTTGGCTGTAGCTAGGGGGCATTTAGGAACCCTTAACTATCACGTTTGAATCAAGTTTGGGGGACCTATGGCTGCAAATAGGCACAGTGAGGCTTCAAATGGGCATTGTTGACCCTCTTTTTCACTTACAGTAGCTGCGCATTTCTCACCCTAGGCTTATACTCGAGTCAATAAGTTTTCCCATTTGTTTGTGGTAAAATTAGGCTTATATTCGGGTCGGCTTAAACTCGAGTATATATGGTATTCCTTCCTCAACAGTTGACTCTGAGGAAGATGGGGGGGAAGAGGAGACGAGAACGTCTAGATATAAACTAAAGAGGTGGATGACTTACTAAAAGCGTTCTATACTTTGGAAATTCAAGAAGAGAAATCCCAGCTATCATTACATGACAAAATGTATCAGGGGCTAGAGGAGGCAAAACATAGTTTTTCCTGTCCATAAAGTTCTGATGATACAATTAAGAAGGAATGGAAGGATCCAGAATAGACAGTTTTATTTTCTAGAGCCCTCAAAACTAGGTTTCTTTTTGAGGAGGATGAAGCGTTGGTGTGGAATAAAAGACCAAAAATGTATGCCGCCTTTTCCCAAGTGTCAAGACGGACCAATCTAGCATTTGAGGACATGGGCGTACTTAAAGACGCCATGGACAAAATAGCAGGCGCACAATTAAGAAAAGCCTGGGACTCGTCCTTATCTAACCTAAAGCCGGCGATGGCTGCTACAGTAGTAGCCAGAAACATGGAATGCTGGCTGGAACAGCTTAAAGGCCACGTGGTAGCACCGTAGCAGGCACCTCTAGGAAAGATTTGCTAGAGTCCTTCCCTACCCTTTTAAGAGCGGTCAAATACATGGCAGACGCCTCGGCGCAATCCATCAGGATGTTGGCCAGATCTTCAGCCCTAGTTAATTCAGCCAGGAGGGCTCTTTGGCTTAAGACCTGGTCAGCGGGCTCCGCTTCAAAGGTAAAGTTGTGCAGAATTCCCTTTACAGGAGATCTTTGGGCCAGAGTTAGAGACCGTTCTTGATAGAACGGCAGATAAGAAGAATGTTTTTCCACAGAAAAAGAAAGTGGTGCAACAAAGGAAGAATTTTTCATCCTTTTTTAGCAAGCCCATAAAGAAAAAAGATCAGACCCAGAAAAGACCCTGGAATCCTCAAAGGGGGAGAGGCAGAGGAGGGGTGCTCTTTAGACCCCCCCGAACAAACCTTAAAAAAGCAATGATGACCATCTACCAGTAGGCGGGAGGTTGCAGGCCTTTCTGCCAGGTTGGGGAAAAAAGCAACAAAAAGCCTGTTTGTTCTGAATCTAATCAGTCAAGGCTATCAGCTAGAAGTTTATATATGAGAATTGAATAGGCTATGGGGGTACCTCATCCTAGAGATATTTTAAGAGATAGAACTGATATGATGGACTTGAACAGTACCAGTAAATGTGGACAAAAATAATACTTAATGTCTTTATTATAAAAGATAATGATTATTTTTTTTAAACATAAAATCATTAGAAAATGACTTAGGTATCAAATCAATACCGTTACCGGTAAGTCTAACTAAGGTTTTAGTTAGTTCCCTCCTTCCTTCTTTCCCATCCTATCATATATGTCCTTCCCTCCTTCCTTCTTCCCCACCCTATAATATCTGTCCTTCCCTTCTTCCCCCACCCTATCATATATGTCCTTCCCTCCTTCCTTCTTCCCCACCCTATAATATCTGTCCTTCCCTTCTTCCCCCACCCTATCATATCTGTCCTTCCCTCCTTCCTTCTTCCCCACCCTATCATATCTGTCCTTCCCTCCTCCATTCGAAGCACGTTAAGCAGGACCATTGTAAGGGACACGGAAAATTACCAATTCAACAAAAAAAAAAGTTACGAATGTACGAATTTTTTCGTTCATTTTCGTTGTTCCTTTTTTCGATTTTTGTTGTTTGGTTTTTCGGATTTTCGTTGCTTTTCGGATTCGTTCGATTCGAACGATTCGTTAATCGGATTCGTACGATTCGAACGATTCGTTATTCGGATTTGTTCGATTCGAACGATTCGTTCATTCGTACGAAAACGAACAAACGAAAAAAAAACAAAAAACGAAACGAATTGCACATGTCTAATCGCGGGTATCACCACGGCGCGGCGGGAAAAAAAAGGGACGTACCTGTACACCCTTATGCCTGTCCGCGCCATTCTGCCAACGTACATCATCGTGCGTCGGTCGGGAAGCGGTTAAAGTTCATGTGCGTGTAAAGGCAGGTGTGCCAATACTTTTGAAAATATAGTGTGTAGATATATATATATATATATCCCAAAAGGAAAAGAAAAACGTTTGCTGTAACTGTTTTTAAAGTGTGAGCTGGAGTTTGGCTTCAATGTGTTACTGTATTTAAATCCGCTAATACATTTAACACTCCCCCCCCAAGACTGACAATGCTGCTGTCCGATGTGCCTCCTGTGCACATTCCTCCAAAGTGGTGTCTCACTAATACAAGAGGTGTGTTACTGGCCAGATCACCGGGTGAAAAACAGAGGGAAAGAAGCCTAAAAAAGAAAACGAATGCAGCCACCACATCTAATGATTTTTGGTTTTGGGTTTAATATCGCTTTAAGGATGATGAAATCGGCTTCACTTTCCCGACTTACTCATATTGTTGAGAAAGTCCATCTGTCACAAGAGCAACTTTCACCGGCTGAGTAACCATCTCATTATTTAAGTGGAGAAGCTCTCAGCTCCCTATCCCGGGGATTTCTCGGGAATTGGTTGGGAAATTCCGGATGAAAGAATGTGGATTATCAGGAGAGGAATCGGGAAATGTGGGGAGGGGGGTTTACAGTAAGCAGCATCCCAACTCTGTGCAATCTTCTTTCTACTTAAGAAAGTCATTATGTGCGGCTCTCCCTGCGGCGTACACATGAGAGTGATTCAAAACGAGGGAAAGTGGCCGTGACCTCGGAGGGCCAAGCAACAATTAGAAGTGGAAATTAAGATCGCTGGAATCCCGAGCATTCCCCTGAAGAAATCTAAAATTCTATGCGGTGCTTTGATGGTTGGCGTTTCCCAAAGATGTGACGTCAGCAGACCATGGGATTGCTGTAAGATCTCGCATGCCATGTTCCCAAACTTATCATTGCTGCTGCACGTCAGCAAGACTGAATAACTCAATTGAATAAACTAGAGGAGGAATAAATCACGATCGTGCGGTTGGATCACCGACCCACCTGCAAGCACAGACATTTCTGCAATCGCATAACTGCCACTTATGAACCTCTCTAGCTGATGGTCAATGCCTGTGGTGTGGCCCAGTGACAGGGAGAGCTTTACACCTCTCAGCAGTCTTTTCTATCTCTCAGGAACTCTACTAGTGACATCCATGCACCAAGTTTCCAGGTCTCCACACCTACTGTATTCCTTGGTCCTGCTGTATCCTACTGTGTCCATTATGAGGGGTTCCCGCCATCCCTGTGCTGAGTTCCCGGGTCTGTACACCTACTGTGCCCATTATGAGGGGTTCCCGCCATTCCTGTGCTGAGTTCCCGGTCTGCACACCTGCTGTGCCCATTATGAGAGGTTCCCGCTATCCCTGTGCTGAGTTCCCGGGTCTGTACACCTGCTGTGCCCATTATGAAGGGTTCCCGCCATCCCTGTGTTGAGTTCCCGGGTCTGCACACCTGCTGTGCCCATTATGAGGGGTTCCCGATATCCCTGTGCTGAGTTCCCGGGTCTGTACACCTACTGTGCCCATTATGAGGGGTTCCCGCCATTCCTGTGCTGAGTTCCCGGGTCTGCACACCTGCTGTGCCCATTATGAGGGGTTCCCGATATCCCTGTGCTGAGTTCCCGGGTCTGCACACCTGCTGTGCCCATTATGAGGGGTTCCCGATATCCCTGTGCTGAGTTCCCGGGTCTGCACACCTGCTGTGCCCATTATGAGAGGTTCCCGCTATCCCTGTGCTGAGTTCCCGGGTCTGCACACCTGCTGTGCCCATTATGAGGGGTTCCCGCCATCCCTGTGCTGAGTTCTTGGGTCTGTACACCTGTTGTGCCCATTATGAGGGGTTCCCACCATCCCTGTGCTGAGTTCCTGGGTCTGCACACCTGCTGTGCCCATTATGAGAGGTTCCCGCTATCCCTGTGCTGAGTTCCCGGGTCTGCACACCTGCTGTGCCCATTATGAGGGTTCCCGCTATCCCTGTGCTGAGTTCCCGGGTCTGCACACCTGCTGTGCCGATTATGAGGGGTTCCCGCCATCCCTGTGCGGAGTTCCTAGGTCTGCACACCTGCTGTGTCCATTATGAGGTGTTCCCACCATCCCTGTACTGGGTTTCCAGGTCTATACACCCGCTGTGCCGATTATGAGGGGTTCCCACCATCCCTATGCTGGGTTCCCAGGTCTGCTCACCTGCTGTTCCCATTATGAGGGGTTCTCACCATCCCTATGCTGGGTTCCCAGGTCTGTACACCCGCTGTGCCCATTATGAGGGGTTCCCACCATCCCTATGCTGGGTTCCCAGGTCTGCTCACCTGCTGTGCCCATTATGAGGGGTTCCCACCATCCCTATGCTGGGTTCCCAGGTCTGTACACCCGCTGTGCCCATTATGAGGGGTTCCCGCCATCCCTGTGCTGGGTTCCCAGGTCTGTACACCCGCTGTGCCCATTATGAGGGGTTCCCACCATCCCTATGCTGAGTTCCCAGGTCTGTACACCGGCTGTGCCCATTATGAGGGGTTCCCACCATCCCTGTGCTGGGTTCCTAGGTCTGTACACCCGCTGTGCCCATTATGAGGGGTTCTCGCCATCCCTGAGATGAGTTCCTAGGTCTGTACACCCGCTGTACCCATTATGAGGGGTTAATTTTGTTTATTGAAAAATCTTACAAACAACAACTTGTATACAAAAAAACATAATACATAAATAAAACATATTTACAAAATAATTGAATATGACTATACAAAACAAGAACATAATAAATGGTGCAAACCAAATTGCGCACAACAAATTTGTATCCACCACTGCCCTCCTATGCAGAGGAATTCCTCTACCCTCCCATTAAAGTTGAGCAACATTCCTCCTTTTAAACAGGGAGGAAGATAAAACATTTCCATGCTCCTTCCCTGCTTGCTCCCCCTTCCCAGATCCTGTAGCAGCAACACCAGCATAAGTTTTTCTTACTCCACCAGTAATTGCAGTCTTGTCCTTAGACACATTCAAACCTGCTGGGATAGCAGTCTTTGGATTAGCAGAGGCAGGACCCGCCCTCTCCCTCTGCTCTGAACACTCAGCTTCTTTCCTGGGTTCAATCACAGTCTTGGCTACTGCAGACTCCTGGAGAGTTGTAGCACTACTGCACCCAGCACCTCCTCCATTATTCTGAGAAACAGCCGCTGTGTCTGGTCCAGGCAAAGTCTCTGCATTGTCTATGGCGCTCCTCTCTGCAGACTGAAGCTGACAGTGATCCCCAAACACTCTCACCAATTTCTTTTAAATCTGAAACTTTGTTTTCTCCAGATAAATCAGACTACATTGCATTCTGTCCATTGTCTATCGGTCTGGGCTGGCTGCTCGTAGCACTACAACCCGCAGCAAGCCCGTTGTCATTAAAGTTCACACCACCATCTTGCACACACACTGTACATGCACTTGCTTGCTGTGCTGTTACTTCTGCAAGGTTATGGCTGACGGTGGGATCAGATTTCCCCCCAGTTGTTGCAGACTTCATGGTGGATCTTGCTCTTTCCACAGGTCTCTCTTCCACAGGGCTAGGAATGATATCCATTAGACATGTGCAATTCGTTTCGTTTTTTCTTTTTTTTTTCGTTATTTTCGTTCGTTCGTTTTCGTACGAATGAACGAATCGTTCGAATCGTACGAATACGAATAACGAATCGTAAAGAATCGTTCGAATCATACGAATCCGAATAACGAATCATTCGAATCCGAAAAACAACGAAAATACGAAAAAAACTAATTAGAAACAACGAATGTACTAATGAAGAAAATCCGAAAAACGAAAACGAACGAAAAAATTCGTAACTTTTTTTTTGTTGAATTGGTAATTTTCCGTATCCCTTACAATGGTGCTGCTAAACGTGCTTCGAATGGATTGAACAAAAAAATTAGTACATTCGTAACTTTTTTTTCGATTCGTAACTTTTTTTTTCGATTCGTAACTTTTTTTTCGATTCGTAACTTTTTTTAAATTTTTTTTTCGATTTGTAATTTTCCGTGTCTCTATTGAACCAAAAAATTCGTACATTCGTAACTTTTTTTTCGATTCGTAACTTTTTTTTTTTCGATTCGTAACTTTTTTTTTCGATTCGTACCTTTTTTTTTTTTTTTTCGATTTGTAATTTTCCGTGTCTCTATTGAACCAAAAAATTTTTTAACTTTTTTTTTTCGATTCGTAACTTTTTTTTTTTTTTTTTTTTCGATTTGTAATTTTCTGTGTCTCTATTGAACAAAAAAATTTGTAACTTTTTTTTCGATTCGTAACATTTTTTTTTCGATTCGTAACTTTTTTTTTCGATTCGTAAATTATTAAAATGTAATAATAGCATACACATTACATCAATTATGAATTATGCTCCGATTACGAATCTACGAATGTACGAATGTACGAATAAATACGAATGTGTCCGAAAATTAAACTAACGAAAAAACGAATCAACGAAAAAATAACTCTTACGAATCGTTACGAATACGAACAACGACGACTTACGAATGTACCAATCGTTACGAATACGAACACCGACGACTTACGAATGTACGAATCGTTACGAATCGACGGAAACGAAAAAAACGAAACGAAAAAAACCCGAAAAAAACTAAACGAAAATAAACGAATTTTTTGGTTGTGCACATGTCTATTATCCATCTTCTCATCATCATCCGGGGAAGCTGCACCCGGAGGGGATTCCAGCTTAGAGATGAACTCCAGCATGCCAGTACCTTCCTCAACCTCCTGCTCAGAGGTTCCATATTGCTGCGGAGGGAGGGGGACAGAGGCCTCCGCCATTGAGGGCTCAGCAGATGACTGAGGTGTTAAAGAGCTGGGCTCATCCTCCGGGCCCACTTTCTCACTCTCTGCTGACTCTGTCGGTACCTGCATCTCCTCACTGATTGGGTCGCTTTCCATGCAGGAAGCGGCTCCTCTTCTCATTTGGCTAAACCGTTCCTCATTCCTATATTTCTCTTTTAAATGCACCACTAATCTCCTTCAGAGAACTCACCAGTTCTTTCTGCTTCCTCACAGCTTGCTCCAAGTCCTTCAACTCAGGCCTCAGAGCCGGACTCTTCTTGCTGAACACTTTGGCACAAACCAGCTTTTTCTTCTTAAATTCAACTTTCAAAGCTACTAATTTCTCCTCTTCTTTCTCAATCTGCTTCAGCGTTTCAACAAATCTCCGTCTAAAGGCAGACAGAGATTCATCTCTCCTTGGGCCAGGTCCAGTATCTTCCACAGGCTGAGGCCTATCTAGGTGGCCCCCCGCCAGGGTCCTCCCCAGGATCCAGCATTCCTCCTGGGGCAGAGAAGCAACTCTAGCCCCTGGTCTCTGGAAACACAGGAGCTAAGGAACCAGCAACCTCACACCTCACTGTCAAGGAGCAGAATGGCAGTTTCCCACCATCCCTGTGCTGAGTTCCTTGGTCTGCACTTCTGCTGTGCCCCATTATGATGGGTTGCCACCATCCCTGTGCTGAGGTCTTGGGTCAGTACACCTGAGGAGCCCACTATTATAGGCTCCCACCATCCCTGTGCTGAGTTCCCAGATCTTCACACCTTCTGTGTCAATTATGGGGGGTTCCAACTATCCCCGTGCTGAGTTCCCGGGTCTGCACACCTGTTGTGTCCGTTTATAAAGTGCTCCCACCATCCATACATTGAGTTTAAGACTTGACACCTGTTGTGCCTATTATGAGGGGACACCCACAATCCCTCCACTGAGTTTCTAGCTCAGGTGTTACATCATCGGTGGCTGCCTAATGGGCAAAGCAAGAAGATTTCAGATCCCGGGAGAGGAAAAGGCAGTGGCGGTCAGGTAGGGGTGGGGACATCTGACTTAGCTCCGCTTGGACCTTGCACAATCCTCTGAGAAAAGCCATAATTTGCAACTTTGCAGTTTGGAGCATACAGCTAATGCTGGACTTTCTCCCTGTACTTTGATTTGGCTTTACCACCAAATACAACAGTGAGGCCAATATATTATTATCATCATTATTATTATTATTGTTGCTTTATTTTTATTGCTACTATTATTTTATCCAGAGGAGTGGAAAGTCAACATCTCATCTGTGAAATGCCCCCCCAGGCCAAAGGGGACAAGCTGCATTTCAAAAGTGCCAACTTGCTGCCAGCCTAATCCTGGTCTCATCAAAGCCACCTCCTCCCCCCCATTCTACTGATTTATCGTTCTTATGTAACCCATGGACACCCATTACCAGGCTCCCTGCTCCAGGCTCTGTAGCTTTTTTGATCCACCTGTAGAAAGGTGAAAGGGCTGAACCCAGGGACAGGAGAGGTGAGGAATGCGGGAGGATGGACGGCTAGACAGATGGAAGGCATGATGAGCGGGAAAAGACTCATTAATCAGTCAGTACCAAATATGTGCAACCTCATCTAGCTGTGGAATGGCCTCATTTATTAAATGTGACAGGAAGAGCAGATGTCCACCTAACGTGAACCTGTCACAAGTATGCAGATCAAGAAGGTCACAAGTCCTTATACTTGTTCTAGGTCAGTGACTCAAAGCATTGAAACCTGTTACCCATGGAAAGTAAGTAGAGCAGCCTTTCTTAGCCTTTTTACCCCAGAAAAGTGAATTCATTGGGGAGAAGAATGGCTCCCTTAGACTGGTGGTCAAAGGAAAGAATGCCCCTTACATTGGTGATCAGTGAGAAGAATGTTCCTTACATTGGTGATCAGTGGGAAGAATGTTCTTACATTGGTGATCAGTGGGAAGAATGTTCCTTACATTGGTGATCAGTGGGAAGAATGTTCCTTACATTGGTGGTCAGTGGGAAGAATGTTCCTTACATTGGTGGTCAGTGGGAAGAATGTTCCTTACATTGTTGGCCGATGAGAAGAATGTTCCTTACATTGGTGGTCAGTGGGAAGAATGTTCCTTACATTGGTGATCAGTGATCAGTGGGAAGAATGTTCCTTACATTGGTGATCAGTGGGAAGAATGTTCCTTACATTGGTGATCAGTGGGAAGAATGTTCCTTACATTGGTGATCAGTGGGAAGAATGCTCCTTACATTGGTGATCAGTGAGAAGAATGTTCCTTACATTGGTGATCATTGGGAAGAATGTTCCTTACATTGGTGATCAGTGGGAAGAATGTTCCTTACATTGGTGATCAGTGGGAAGAATGTTCCTTACATTGGTGATCAGTGGAAGAATGTTCCTTACATTGGTGATCAGTGGGAAGAATGCTCCTTACATTGGTGATCAGTGGGAAGAATGTTCCTTACATTGGTGATCAGTGGGAAGAATGTTCCTTACATTGGTGATCAGTGGGAAGAATGCCCCTTACATTGGTAATCGGTGAGAAGAATGTTCCTTACATTGGTGATCAGTGGGAAGAATGTTCCTTACATTGGTGATCAGTGGGAAGAATGCCCCTTACATTGCTGATCAGTGGAAAGAATGTTCCTTACATTGGTGATCAGTGGGAAGAATGTTCCTTACATTGGTGATCAGTGGGAAGAATGTTCCTTACATTGGTGATCAGTGGGAAGAATGTTCCTTACATTGGTGATCAGTGGGAAGAATGCCCCTTACATTGGTGATCAGTGGGAAGAATGTTCCTTACATTGATGGTCAGTGGGAAGAATGTTCCTTACATTGATGGTCAGTGGGAAGAATGTTCCTTACATTGGTGATCAGTGGGAAGAATGCCCCTTACATTGGTGATCAGTGAGAAGAATGTTCCTTACATTGGTGATCAGTGGGAAGAATGTTCCTTACATTGGTGATCAGTGGGAAGAATGTTCCTTACATTGGTGATCAGTGGGAAGAATGCTCCTTACATTGGTGATCAGTGAGAAGAATGTTCCTTACATTGGTGATCAGTGAGAAGAATGTTCCTTACATTGGTGATCAGTGAGAAGAATGTTCCTTACATTGGTGATCAGTGGGAAGAATGTTCCTTACATTGGTGATCAGTGAGAAGAATGCCCCTTACATTGGTGATCAGTGGGAAGAATGTCCCTTACATTGGTGATCAGTGGGAAGAATGCTCCTTACATTGGTGATCAGTGAGAAGAATGTTCCTTACGTTGGTGATCAGTGAGAAGAATGTTCCTTACATTGGTGATCAGTGGGAAGAATGCTCCTTACATTGGTGATCAGTGAGAAGAATGTTCCTTACATTGGTGATCAGTGAGAAGAATGTCCCTTACGTTGGTGATAGGGGGGAAGAATGTTCCTTACATTGGTGATCAGTGAGAAGAATGTTCCTTACATTGGTAGAATTTGGAATTGGAAGAATTGGTTTGTACAGCACAGAATGACCAATCTATATCCCCACCCAGGAAGAGGTCTTGTCCCATCTACCCGATGGGGTCCTTAAGAATCCCTTATAACTATAATATATATATATATATATATATATATATATGAATTGAGTGGGCTCTCTGTATTCAGCACAGCTGCATCTTTTCTGCATAGCACAGAGGGTTTTGCGTGCTGCCTGATGTTGCTTTTTAAGTATGCTGACTCATGAATACTTCTAGGGGTCCTCTGGAACTGGGAGGTGAACGTGCTCCTGCCAGTAAGTGGGATGAGCTCCAAGTCCTTTGCCAGAACAGCAAAATCGCAACTAATGAAAACTAAACAAACAGTGCCAGGGGAAGGGATACATCATTTCATGCACAGAACATTACAGGGTCCCGGAGGAGGGGGAGGAGGGTGTACATTAGGGAGTCTTTGATCTTACACAGAGCGCAGCCCTGGTTAGCGAGGCAACAACATCTTTCCAAAATTAAAAAAAAAAAAATGCATTTGATGAGGCGGACAAAACTTATGGCTCTGCTGGGGAGCTACGTCAACTTTTGGTGAAAAATGTGAATTTGATTGGTTGCTGGGAGGTAATACAGACAGCAAACGTGATTTACAAAGGCAACGATCAATCGTTATGGTACCAGAGCATCGCAGGACCGCATATCCGCAAACAAATCAATGGCAGACACCGAAGGCTCATATATAACGAGACACTCCCAAAAAAGTCGATCTCATGAAAAGTTAAACAAAAACAAGAAGCAAAAAAGAGCACCTCACTAATGATCAAAGAGTCCACAGTTACTGTATATTTTATTCTTAGTGAAACAAACGCATTTCCGACACACCTGCATTAGAGGCTTGTATAGTGAATTAAACTGGTAGCGGCAGATTTACATGGTATATGTTTAATGCCATTCCCTTTCATTTTAAATACGTCCAGCCATATCAGAAAACATAAATACACAAGCCCTGATGAAGGGGGAGTCCGCCCCTGAAACACGTTGGCTGTTTTTCTAATTTTACTCAACAATGTAATTTTTGGCTATTTGACCATTAGTGTGATATAGTAAATACAGCGCTGAAGCCGTGCATGCACTGGTGTTTATCATCGGAATCTCTATTCTGAGCACCAGTGAATAAAATCTTGTATTCATCGCATACACCTTTTTTATGATTTCCTGAAATATCTCAATATTTAGTCAAATAAATTAGTAATAAAATCTTTTTTTCCCTTTTTCATTTTTTTTTTAAATTTGACTTTTTTTAAAGACGTCTGTGAAGTGTGCGGAGTACGTTGGCTTTTGTCAGTTTGATGGATTAACATGGTATATGTTTACAGCCATTACCTTGTAATTTAATTAAGTCCAGCCATATCAGAAATCAGAAATACACAAGCCCTGATGAAGAGGGAGTCCGCCCCCGAAACACGTTGGCTGTTTTTCTAATTTTACTGAACAGTATAATTTTTGGCTCTTTTGACCTTTAGTGTGATATAGTAAATACAGCGCTGAAGCCGCGCATGCACTGGTGTTTATCATCGGAATCTCTATTCTGAGCACCAGTGAATAAAATTTTGTATTCATCTCATACACTTTTTTATAATTTCCTGAAATATCTCAGTATTTAGTAAACAAAAAAAAAAAAAAATAGCGATAAAATCTTTTTTCTTTTTATTTTTTTTATTGTCTTTTCTTTAAAAAGACGTCTGTGAAGTGTGCGGAGTACGTTGGCTTTTGTCAGTTTGATGGATTAACATGGTATATGTTTACAGCCATTACCTTGTAATTTAATTAAGTCCAGCCATATCAGAAATCAGAAATACACAAGCCCTGATGAAGAGGGAGTCCGCCCCCGAAACACGTTGGCTGTTTTTCTAATTTTACTGAACAGTATAATTTTTGGCTCTTTTGACCTTTAGTGTGGTATAGTAAATACAGCGCTAAAGCCGTGCATGCACTGGTGTTTATAATCGGCATCTCTATTCTGAGCACCAGTGAATAAAATCTTGTATTCATCCCATACACCTTTATTATGATTTCCTGAAATACCTCAATATTTAGTCAAATAAATTAGTAATAAAATCTTCTTTTTTCCCTTTTCATTTTTTTTTTTTTTAATTTGTCTTTTTTTAAAGACGTCTGTGAAGTGTGCGGAGGACGTTGGCTTTTGTCAGTTTGATGGATTAACATGGTATATGTTTACAGCCATTACCTTGTAATTTAATTAAGTCCAGCCATATCAGAAATCAGAAATACACAAGCCCTGATGAAGGGGGAGTCTGCCCCCGAAACATGTTGGCTGTTTTTTCAAATTTTTTTGAACAACGTAATTTTTGTCTCTTTGACCTTTAGTGTGGTATGGTAAATACAGCGTTGAAGCCCATGTATGATCAGGTGTTTATCATCGGAATCCCTTTTTCGAGCACTAGTGAATAAAATTTTTGTATTAATTTCATACACTTTTTTATAATTTCCTGAAATATCTCAGTATTTAGTTAAAAAAAAGAAAAATAGTAATAAAATCTTTTTTCCCTTTCATTTTTTTTTATATAGTCTTTTTTTTTTTTTTTTTAAAAGACGTCTGTGAAGTGTACGAAGGATGTTGGCTTTTGTTAGTTTTATGGATTCATATGGTATATATTTACAGCCATTCCCTTGCAATTTAATTAAGTCCAGCCATATCAGAAATCAGAAATATGCAAACACTGATGATGAAGGGGAGTCCGCCCCCAAAACATGTTGGCGTTTTTTTCAAATTCTATTGAACAACGTAATTTTTGTCTCTTTGACCTTTTTTAGGTGTGGTATAGTAAATACAGCGTTGAAGCCCATGTATGTTCAGGTGTTTATCATCGGAATCCCTATTCCGAGCACCAGTGAATAAAATTTTGTACTCATCTCATACACTTTTTTATAATTTCCTGAAATATCTCAGTATTTAGTAAAAATAAATAAAAAAATTTTATTAAAAAATAAATTTTTGGCTCTTTGACCTTTTAGTGTGGTATATTAAATACAGCGTTGAAGCCGTGCATGCACTGGTGTTTATCATTGGAATCTCTCTTCTGAGCAGCAGTGAATACAATTTTGTATTCATCTCATACACTTTTTTTTATTTTCCTGTATCTTTTTTTTTTTTTTAAAAAGACGTCTGTGAAGTGTGCGGAGGACGTTGGCTTTTGTAATTTTGATGGATTTACATGGTATATGTTCACAGCTTTTCCCTTGCATTTTAATACAGTCCAGCCATATCAGAAATCAGAAATACGCAAGCCCTGATGAAGGGGGAGTCCACCCCCGAAACATGTTGGCTGTTTTTTCAAATTTTATTGAACAAGGTCATTTTTGTCTCTTTGACCATTAGTGTGGTATAGTAAATACAGCGCTGAAGCCGTGCATGCACTGGTGTTTATCATTGGAATCTCTCTTCTGAGCACCAGTGAATACAATTTTGTATTCATCTCATACACTTTTTTACAATTTCCTGAAATATCTCAGTATTTAGTAAAAAAAAAAAAAAATTGTAATAAAATCTTTTTTCCCTTTTATTTTTTCTTATATTGTCTTTTTTTTAAAAAAAGACGTCTGTGAAGTGTGCGGAGTACGTTGGCTTTTGTCAGTTTTATGGATTAACATGGTATATATTTACAGCCATTTCCTTGCAATTTAATTAAGTCCAGCCATATCAGAAATCAGAAATACGCAAGCCCTGATGAAGGGGGGTCCGCCCCCGAAACATGTTGGCTGTTTTTTCTAATTTTATTGATCAATGTAATGTTTGGCTCTTTGACCTTCAGTGTGGTATGGTAAATACAGCG
Organism: Lithobates sylvaticus; assembly: GCA_028564925.1. Lineage (NCBI taxonomy): Eukaryota > Metazoa > Chordata > Amphibia > Anura > Ranidae > Lithobates > Lithobates sylvaticus. The sequence continues at coordinate 268,130,843 of CM053032.1, forward strand.
TTGAAGCCCGTGTATGTTCAGGTGTTTATCATCGGAATCCCTTTTTAGAGCACTAGTGAATAAAATTTTGTATTAATCTCATACACTTTTTTTTATAATTTCCTGACATAGCTCAGTATTTAGTAAAAAAAATAAAAATAGTAATAAATACTTTTTTCCCATTTCATTTTTTTTTGTATTGTCTTTTTTTTTAAAGACACCTGTGAAGTGTGCAGAGGACATTGGCTTTTGTCATTTTGGTGGATTTACATGGTATATGTTTACAGCTTTTCCCTTGCAATTTAATACAGTCCAGCTATATCAGAAAACAGAAATACACAAGCCCTGATGAAGGGGGAGTCCACCCCCGAAACATGTTGGCTGTTTTTTCAAATTTTATTGAAAAACGTAATTTTTGGCTCTTTGACCATTTGTGTGGTATATTAAATACAGTATTTAAGCCCGTGTATGCACAGGTGTTTATCATCAGAATCCCTATTATTCCGAGCACCAGTGAATAAAATGTATTCATCTCATACACTTTTTTTTATAATTTCCTGAAATATCTCAGTATTTAGTAAAAAATAAATAAAAAAATAGCAATAAAATCTTTTTTCTTTTTCATTTTTTTTTATTGTCTTTTCTTTAAAAAGACATCTGTGAAGTGTGCGGAGGACATTGGCCTTTGTCATTTTGGTGGATTTACATGGTATATGTTCACAGCTTTTCCCTTGCAATTTAATACAGTCCAGCCATGTCAGAAATCATAAATACACAAGCCCTGATGAAGGGGAGTCTGCCCCCGAAACATGTTGGCTGTTTTTTCTAATTTTATTGAACAACGTAATTTTTGTCTCTTTGACCATTAGTGTGATATAGTAAATACAGCGCTGAAGCCGTGCATGCACTGATGTTTATCATTGGAATCTCTCTTCTGAGCACCAGTAAATACAATTTTGTATTCATCTCATACGCTTTTTTATAATTTCCTGAAATATCTCAGTATTTAGTAAAAAAAAAAAAATAGTAATAAAATCTTTTTTCCCTTTTATTTTTTTTATATTGTCTTTTTTTTAAAAAAGACGTCTGTGAAGTGTACAAAGGATGTTGGCTTTTGTCAGTTTTATGGATTAACATGGTATATATTTACAGCTTTTCCCTTGCAATTTAATTAAGTCCAGCCATATCAGAAATCAGAAATACGCAAGCCCTGATGAAGGGGGAGTCCGCCCCCGAAACATGTTGGCTGTTTTTTTCTAATTTTATTGAACAATGTAATTTTTGGCTCTTTGACCTTTAATGTGGTATGGTAAATTCAGAGTCGAAGCCCGTGTATGTTCAGGTGTTTATCATCGGAATCCCTTTCTAGAGCACTAGTGAATAACATTTTGTATTAATCTCACACTTTTTTTTAGAATTTCCTGACCATTAGTGTGGTATATTAAATACAGCACTGAAGCCGTGCATGCACAAGTGTTTATCATCAGAATCCCTTAAAATTCCGAGCACCAGTGAAATAAATTTTGTATTAATATCATACACCTTTTTTTATAATGTCCTGAAAAATCTCAGTATTTAATAAAAAAAAAAAAAAAAAATAGTACTAAAATCCTTTTTCCCTTTTCATTTATTTAATTTTTTTGTCTTTTCTTTAAAAAGATGTCTGTGAAGTGTGCGGAGGACGTTGGCTTTTGTCAGCTTGATGGATGCTCTGCTGCCGGCTTAATTAAAGGTCGCTTTCTCTCTAACGATTAGACAGGAACAAGATTAAAGCTTGTCTGAGATACACAAACACAGCAAATGAAAAAAGTTACTCCTTCCTCTAAAATTCCCTTAGTCGGAGCACCAATAAATGCAGTGATGTATGAGTTTAACCACTTCAATACCGGGGGACACTTAGACACCTTCCCGCCCAGGCCAATTTTCAGCTTTCAGCGCTGTGGCAATTTGAATGACAATTGCGTGGTCATGCTACACTGTACACAAACAAATTTTTTATCATTTTGTTCCAACAAATAGAGCTTTCTTTTGGTGGTATTTGATCACCTCTGCGATTTTTATATTTTTGGGCAACAAACAAAAAAAGACCGAAAATTTGGCAAAAAAAAAAGTTTTTCTTTGTCACTGTTAATTTTTTTTGTAAATAAGTGCGTTTTCTTCTTCAATGACGGGCACTGATATGGCTGCACTGATGGGCACTGATAAGGCGGCACTGATGGGCACCGATGAGGTGGCACTGGGCACTGATGGGCACTGATGGGCACTGATAGGTGGCACTGGTATGCGGCACTGATGGGCACTCAGGTGGCACTGATGGGCACTCAGGTGGCACTGATGGGCACTCATAGGCACCACTGATGGGCACTCATAGGCACCACTGATGGGTACTTATGGGTGGCACTGATGCACACATATAGGTGGCACTGATAGGTGGCATGGATGGGCACTGATGGGCACTGATAGGTGGGCATGGATGAGCACGGATGGGCACTGATAGGTGGCACTGATGGACGCTGATGGGTGGCACAGATGACACTGATGGGTGGCATTGCTGGGCATCCCTGTTTTAAAACATAAATATGATGTGCCAATCAGTGGCCATCTGTGGGCACTGATTGGCATATTTTGTGCATTTTTTTTAACATGTGGATGGCCATGGGGGATGTACCTGGCCATCCACATGCTGGGGGCTTCCCTGGTGGTCCTGGGGGCTTCCCTGGTGGTCCAGTGTGGGCATCTGAGGGGGGGCTGCGCTGATAAACAATCAGCGCATACCCCCCCCCCCTGTCAGGAAAGCCGCCGATCGGCTCTTCTCTGCTCGCGTCTGTCAGACGCGGGTGAGGAAAAGACGATCAACGGCTCTTTACCGAGATCAGTGTAGCGGTGTGTCAGATTGACACACCGCTCCACCGATCGCCGCGATGCGCGCCCCCACGGGCGCGCGGCGGCTGTTATCCTGAAGGACGTCATATGATGCCCAGTCAGGATAACGAAACCACTTCCCGGACGTCAATCTGCAATTGACCGGGCGGGAAGTGGTTAAACAGTGCCTTGCAAAAGTATTCACCCCCCTTGCATTTTTCAGGCTTTGTTGCCTCACAGCCTGGAATTAACATGGATTGTTTGAGGGTTTCCATTATTTAATTTACAGAACACGCCCACAAACAAGATTTTTTATTTTATTTTTTTATTGTGAAGCAAACAACAAATAGGACAAAAATAACAGAAAAGGTCAATGTGCATAACTATTCACCCCCCTAAAGTCAATACTTAGTAGAGCCACCTTTGCGGCTATCACAGCTCCAAGTCACTTTGGATAAGTATCTATAGCCCCATACACACGCTCGGATTATCCGAGGACCAGGTCCGTCGGATCATGTCCGTCGTACTTTGTCCGATGTTGGTGTTGCATACACACGGTCGGACAAAGTTGTCGGAAAATCCGATCATTCTGAACGTGGTGACGTTTGTTGCCTACGACGGGACTATATAGAGGCTAGTAGCCAATAGCTTTGGTCTTGTAATGTGCTCTGAGCATGCGTAGCACTTTGTCCGTCGGAATTCGCTACACACGATCGGAATTGGTGTGATCAGACTTTGTTGTCAAAAAATCTATCCAGCAGGAGATAGGACTTGGTCCGTCGGACAATCCGTTGAAAACTGTCCGATGGTGCCTACACACGGTCGGAATTTCCGACAACATTGTCCGATAGGACAGAATCCATCGGAAAATCCGACCGTGTGTATGGGGCTTATGAGTCTTGCCACATATTACCACTGGGAATGCCCATTCCTCTTTGCAAAACTGCTCCAGCTCCTTCAAGTTGGATGGTTTGCGCTTGTGAACAGCAATCTTTAAGTCTGACCACAGATTTTCTATTGGATTGAGGTCTGGGCTTTGACTAGGCCATTCCAACACATTTATATGTTTCCCCTTAAACCACTCAAGTGTTGCTTTAGCACTGTGTTTGGGGTCATTGTCCTGCTGGAAGGTGAACCTCCGTCCTAGCCTCAAATCACACACAGAGTGCTACAGGTTTTGCTCAAGAATATCCCTGTATTTAGCACCATCCATCATTCCCTCAACTCTGACCAGTTTCCCAGTCCCGACCGCTGAAAAACATCCCCACAGCATAATGCTGCCACCACCACGCTTCACAGTGGGGCTGGTGTTCTTTGGGTGATGTGATGTGTTGGGTTTGCGCCAGACATAGCGTTTTCTTTGATGGCCAAAAAGTAAAATTTTAGTCTCATCAGACCAGAGCACCTTCCTCCATACATCAGAGCAGAGCACCTTCCTCCATCCATCAGACCAGAGCACCTTCCTCCATACATCAGAGCAGAGCACCTTCCTCCATACATCAGAGCAGAGCACCTTCCTCCATACATCAGACCAGAGCACCTTCCTCCATACATCAGACCAGAGGACCTTCCTCCATACATCAGAGCAGAGCACCTTCCTCCATCCATCAGAGCAGAGCACCTTCCTTCATACATCAGACCAGAGCACCTCCCTCCATACATCAGAGCAGAGCACCTTCCTCCATACATCAGACCAGAGGACCTTCCTCCATACATCAGAGCAGAGCACCTTCCTCCATACATCAGAGCAGAGCACCTTCCTCCGTACATCAGAGCAGAGGCACCTTCCTCCGTACATCAGAGCAGAGCACCTTCCTCCGTACATCAGAGCACCTTCCTCCGTACATCAGAGCAGAGCACCTTCCTCCGTACATCAGAGCAGAGCACCTTCCTCCATCCATCAGAGCAGAGCACCTTCCTCCATACATCAGAGCAGAGCACCTTCCTCCATACATCAGAGCAGAGCACCTTCCTCCATCCATCAGAGCAGAGCACCTTCCTCCATCCATCAGAGCAGAGCACCTTCCTCCATACATCAGAGCAGAGCACCTTCCTCCATCCATCAGAGCAGAGCACCTTCCTCCATCCATCAGAGCAGAGCACCTTCCTCCATACATCAGAGCAGAGCACCTTCCTCCATACATCAGAGCAGAGCACCTTCCTCCATACATCAGAGCAGAACACCTTCCTCCGTACATCAGAGCAGAGCACCTTCCTCCATCCATCAGAGCAGAGCACCTTCCTCCATACATCAGAGCAGAGCACCTTCCTCCATACATCAGAGCAGAGCACCTTCCTCCATACATCAGAGCAGAGCACCTTCCTCCATACATCAGAGCACCTTCCTCCATACATCAGACCAGGGCACCTTCCTCCATACATTTTGGGAGTCTCCCACATGCCTTTTCGCAAACTCAAAATGCGCCATTTTGTTTTTTGCTGAAAGTAATGGTTTTCTTCTGGCCACTCTGCCCTAAAGCCCAACTCTATGGAGCGTACGGCTTATTGTGGTCCTATGTACAGATACTCCAGTCTCTGCTGTGGAACTCTGCAGCTCCTCCAGGGTTACCTTAGGTCTCTGTGCTGCCTCTCTGATTAATGCCCTCCTTGCCCGGTCCGTGAGTTTTGGTGTGCGGCCGTCTCTTGGCAGGTTTGCCATTGTGCCATGTTCTTTCCATTTGGTTATGATAGATTTGATGGTGCTCCTAGGGATCATCAAAGATTTGGATATTTTTTTATAAACCAACCCTGACTTGTACTTCTCAACAACATTGTCCCTTACTTGTTTGGAGAGTTCCTTGGTCTTCATGGCAGTGTTTGGTTAGTGGTGCCTCTTGCTTCGGTGTTGCAGCCTCTGGGGCCTTTCCAAAAGGTGTGTCTATGTAATGACAGATCATGTGACACTTAGATTGCACACAGGTGGACATCATTTCACTAATTATGTGACTTCTGAAGGTAATTGGTTGCACCAGAGCTTTTTATGGGCTTTATAACAAAGGGGGTGAATACATACGCACGTGTCAATTAGCCACTCGCAGCTGGGTACTTCAATGCCATACAAACCTCTAGCCAGAGGTATGACAGCCAACAATGTGATCCGGAAACTTGCAAAAAGTTTTTGACACAGAATAAACTTGTAACCGAAGCTGAATAGGAACCTTTCCCACAGTACCTGAAACTTTCTCTGTCTCCTTGGCAGTACTGTGGGAAGTGTGGATTCTTTAGTGTCCATACAACTCAGTTCCCAGGCTCTTACTGAGATGCCAGCTTGTTGGCCCTCCTCCGAAGAGTCCTCCCCGGTCACTTGTATGAGCTGTGGTGCCCCTCCAATACTGAGAGCACACCGGGACGCCTTGAATCCTCCTTCAGTTACTGGGCCTTGGGCTAACCGGCTCCGAGACTCGGGAGCAGACGGATCCCTTCCCCAGACCATGCGGGTCTATGGGGTTAGTCAGACTGACCATGTTTGCGGGACCCCGGTCCAGAACCAGGAAACAGGACTGCGGCTGAACCCCAAACACGTGACTTCAGCACCTTAAAGTGGTGGGACACCCTGAAAACAAAAACTTGAAAAAATGTTAGTAACAATTTAAAATGAAAAAAAAAATAAAAATTTTTTTTTTTACTTACCAGAAATGGCTGTTGCTAGGCAGATCGTCCTAATCTGCCTCCTCCAGCGCCGCAGTGATCTTCTCTCCTTCCGTCTTCTAGTGAATGGGGCGCGGTGTGTTATGGGAACTGTGTCCCACAACACACCGCATTCCCCATTCACAAATAAGACTCGCGCATGTGCAGTAGGCCGCGCGCCGACTCGCGCATGCGCAGTAGTCCGCGCGCCGACTCGCGCATGCGCAGTAGGAAACGGGAAGCCGTTTCCCTTACTGATGATGGCGGCGCTGGATCCGGATCGCCGAGGGACATCTCGGCCTCCACGAACGACATCGCGGGCGCCCTGGGAGGGTAAGTGTACTTATTAAAAGTCAGCAGCGACTTTTTTTTTAGCTGCTGCCTTTTAAATTTTTTTTTTTTTCAGGTGAAACACCCCTTTAAGTACCCTTCCCCAGACTACACAGTGGGGCCAGGCGGGGAAGACTGATACCTAAGACGTAAAACAGTATATATATTTTTTTCTTTTCAGTTGTTTCATTGAAAAACTGTCCTTGAGCTCCAGTCCAGTAGCTCTGCCTAGGCTGAGATGATGTCATCAGCATGCTGTAGTCAGGAGGAAGCGTCTCCTCCTCCCAAGTGTACATCATATGGGCATGCGCGGGTAAACGCTGAGCGCATACAGCCATTCAACTCTATGGCCAGCTGCACTAGCCATGGCTCTCTCTTCGGCTGCAGTGAAATGTCAGGATATTTAGGCCTGACCAAAACGGGAGCCTCAATACGTTCGTGTGAAGAAGGCCTTAACCCTTTCACTTCCAGAACCTTTTTTCGTGTTTTTTTCACACATGTTAAAAAAATACTTTTACGCCCGAAGATTAAAAATTTCATTTTTTTTTGTGAGATACTCCCAAAGGGAAATCACGATTTGATTAAAATTCCTAAAAAAAATAAATAAAAAAACATTTGGAATTATTTTTTTAACTCACCTCTAAATGCCTGTTGCTAGGGGTTCCTTTGTAGTCTGCCTCCTTCAGTGCCTGGGCTGGTGACATCACTTCCCCTCGACACAGGAAGGGCTTAGCTCTGCCCCCTCCCTCCTGTCAATCATCTGGGACACGTGACAGGTCCCAGATGACTGCACGGCCAATCACGGTGCGCGGCGCCGCTCGCGCATGTGCAGTGGGTGCCCGGCTGTGCCCACAGTAAGAATGCCGGCGCCGCCGAGCGGAGCGGGGAATGAGCGGGGCTTCGTTCCCCCGCATTGATTATTAAAAGTCAGCAGCTGCAGTATTTGTAGCTGCTGATTTTTCATTTTTTTTTTTTTTTTTTTAATTGGAACTCCTCTTTAAAATCCTTGTAATGTACACAGGTCACCCAGAGGGGAAGGGTTTTTTTTCCTTAACAAAAGTGCAGTTACTCTTTAAAATTCCCAAACATAATATTATTTCTGAAAGCAGTTGCCCTGGAGAATAAAATAATGGCAGTTCAAATTTTTTCAGTGTTTTACTGGCAGTTTACAAGCGCCTCAGTGTGAAAGAGGCCTTAGGGGAAGGAATAGTGCCCCATCATTGGTGTCAGTGGGAGGAATAGTGCCCCATCATTGGTATCAGTGGGAGGAATAGTGCCCCATCATTGGTATCAGTGGGGGGAACAGTGCCCCATCATTGGTATCAGTGGGAGGAATAGTGCCCCATCATTGGTATTATTGGCACAAATAGTGCCCCATCATTGGTGTCAGTGGGAGGAATAGTGCCCCATCACTGGTGTCAGTGGGAGGAATAGTGCCCCATCATTGGTGTCAGTGGGAGGAATAGTGCCCCATCATTGGTGTCAGTGGGAGGAATAGTGCCCCATCATTGGTGTCAGTGGGAGGAATAGTGCCCCATCATTGGTGTCAGTGGGAGGAATAGTGCCCCATCATTGGTATCAGTGGGAGGAATAGAGCCCCATCATTGGTGTCAGTGGGAGGAATAGTGTCCCGTCATTGGTATCAGTGAGGGGAATAGTGCTCCATCATTGGTATCAGTGGGAGGAATAGTGTCCCATCATTGGTATCAGTGAGGGGAATAGTGCCCCATCATTGGTATCAGTGGGAGGAATAGTGTCCCATCATTGGTATCAGTGAGGGGAATAGTGCCCCATCATTGGTATCAGTGGGAGGAATAGTGCCCCATCATTGGTATTATTGGCACAAATAGTGTCCCATTGTTGATGTCGAGGGGGGGGGAATAGTGCCCCAAGGGCCAGATAAAGTCAAGCAAAGGGCCCCATCTGGCCCCGTTTGGAGACCTCTGGTTTAGAGTTACCCGCGAATAAAGAGCTTAAAACGATTGCTCTCACTCCGGTGTGCGAGGCAATATGTAACATATGTATTGCAATCAACGTTTCCGCATGTAGGCGCCCCCAACGTTTGTATTTACGTTCATACTGGTGTGTATGTGGGGGCTCAAAATTTTTTGGAGAGGTTTAAGTGCTTGGGTAGAAGTTTTCTACGCTTTTATAAAAAAAGAAATTCCGTTATTTTTCATCACATAGGGGCACAACGTCCCATATATGATGATTTTTTTTGGTGACAGGTTCTCTTTTATGAGACATCAGGGTTTGATGTCTCACCTGCCCTCCAATGAAGCGCAGATTGTGCTCCATCGGCCTCTTCCCTGGCCTTACTGGCTGGGGAAAGTGACACCAGGACTCGGAAGGGGAGAACCTCCATTTGTGATCTCTGTTCCCTCTACTAGCGGCACCCTGGGTCCTCCAATGGGCTCCCCTGATGTTTGTATTTGCATTCATACATGTGTGTGGGGGGGGGGGGGGGTTAAGTGCTTGGGTGGAACTTTAATTTTTTTACAATAATTTTTTCACTAAACATTATTTTTTCATCACATAGGGGACAAAAAGTCTTCTATGTGATGACTTTTTTTGGTGATAGGTTCTCTTTACAGTATCGAGCAAAAAGGGGTCTAAAAGACCCCTGATGTCTCAGCTGCCCTCTAATGAACTGTAAATTGTGCTCCATTAGCTACTTTCCTGCCCATACTGGCTGGGCAAAGTGACACCAGGACCCGGAAGTGAGGTTTTACACATTCCTTTTAGGTCATTAGAAGGAAGGGGAGAACTTCCGTTTGTGACCTCTGTCCTGGAACACCCGCCACGCTGGTCCCCGGGTCCGCCAACGGGCGCACGGAGCCCAGGAGATAGCATGGTCCGACAATTGTGGGCACAGCCACCACAGTTTGAATGATTGAGTCATCCCTGAGTTTAGGAAGTAGTTGGTGACCCTGAATGATGCCTGAACAAAGATGGTGCCATCCTTCTGCAGAGAAAAGTGGTTGTCAGGAGGAATACTGACACATTACTGACCATGCATGTTCTTAACATGAAACATATATGACGGTAGGTCCACTTTAAGAGTTTTAAATATACCCTCCACTGGAAATTCTTTGGGCCCCCCCCCACTGGAAATTCTTTGGGCCCCCCCCACTGGAAATTCTTTGGGCCCCCCACCACTGGAAATTCTATGGGCCCCCCACCACTGGAAATTCTTTGGGCCCCCCCAAATGAAAATTCTTTGGGCCCCCCCACTGGAAATTCTTTGGGCCCCCCCCACTGGAAATTCTTTGGGCCCCCCCCCACTGGAAATTCTTTGGGCCCCCCCACTGGAAATTCTTTGGGCCCCCCACCACTGGAAATTCTTTGGGCCCCCCCCACTGGAAATTCTTTGGGCCCCCCCACCACTGGAAATTCTTTGGGCCCCCCACCACTGGAAATTCTTTGGGCCCCCACCACTGGAAATTCTTTGGGCCCCCCCTCTGGAAATTCTTTGGGCCCCCCCTCTGGAAATTCTTTGGGCCCCCCCTCTGGAAATTCTTTGGACCCCCCTCTGGAAATTCTTTGGGCCCCCCCCCCACCACTGGAAATTCTTTGCCCCCCCCCCCATGAGGTTATGGGCCCTGGACTACCGACAACCTTGCCTTGTTATAATCCATGTTGCACCACCCCCATGGCTAAGAAAGCTACACAAGGTAACACTTTCTTTGTCAGTTTATATTTCTAAGCCTTAGCGCTGTGCGTCGGTTGTGACCGGGGGTCTCCCTCTACCTCCAGCCGCCCCCCTAATCGCCGTGCCTCGGTTCAGTGCGGGGTCAGACATCACAGAATCCGTACTTTGGCTGCAGCTCTCCCCCGTCAGATCTTGTTCGGTGATTAGCACAGATCGAGTTTCCACTTTTGCACATTAAAGGAGAAAACCTTTAAAAGGGTCCCTTTGTGGAGCTCCCAAAACAGCCCCGGCCGCGTTCGGCGTTCCCTTTTGAACAAAATAACAGTTAATGGCTCAGAACTGGTAAATGGCGAGCTAAAATTAAAGAGAAAACACGCCCGCCGTTTTTTTTTCGAGGCGTAATGAGGGCTGTCCGCGGGTCATTAGGGGCTCGGCGCTACATTAAAGGCATGGAGCAAAGTGCATAGAGAATATTTGTTTAGTGAATCGGCCGCCTCAGAGATGTGATGGGAAGGGGGGGGGGGGGGCAGAGGGTCCCGCAAAGCACTTGTTGTCCTTACATCTGGAGCTGTGCTCACCGACATCTGGAGGTGATGTGTGGGAGATAAGCCTGGGATCTTCCAAATTCGAAATGTCGGATTTTTTGGACTCATTCACGTCAGCTCCATTGGATTGCATTGGGAAACATTGCTCAATGCAGCTTCAATGCAAGAAGCTTTGCTTTACCTAGGGACTGTCCACACCAATACACTGCTCCCTCTTCAACCTCCGGTCTTCAGTCGTATTGTAACTCTACTGTCTTCCTATATGTTCTGTTTGAAGTGCCGTTTTATGCATTGACATACCTCCTTAGACCCAGTCTGTCCGGACAGTATGGTCACTTGCTGACTCGCCACCATCCACAGGCAGCTTAGCTATTCCCAGCCCAGGCCAATTCTGGCATTTCTCTAGAATTTTTGTGCTAGAAAATTACTCATTACTCATCAATTAAACATTTTATATACCCGAAACTAGGGATGCACCGATACCGGCCATTTTCGCGAGTATCGGTACTCGTGAAAATTCTCCGATACCGGAAACCGATACCGGCAGTGACGTTGCTTGGGAGCGATGCCTCCTCCTCCCATTGGCATCGATAGGTGCAGGCCCGCCCATCCTTACAGCCCTCAAGCGTTGTCTCCTTGCTGCATGATGCCTGCAGTCCCTGGCTCTCTTCCTGTACCATGCCTTCATTCCCGACTGCCTCCTGTACCATGCCTGCAGTCTCTGGCTGTCTCCTGTACCATGCCTTCATTCCCCGACTGTCTCCTGTACCATGCCTTCATTCCCCGACTGTCTCCTGTACCATGCCTTCAGTCTCTGGCTGTCTCCTGTACCATGCCTTCATTCCCCGACTATCTCCTGTACCATGCCTTCATTCCCCGACTGTCTCCTGTACCATGCCTTCAGTCTCTGGCTGTCTCCTGTACTATGCCTTCAGTCTCTGGCTGTCTCCTGTACTATGCCTTCAGTCTCTGGCTGTCTCCTGTACCATGCCTTCAGTCTCTGGCTGTCTCCTGTACCATGCCTTCAGTCTCTGGCTATCTCCTGTACCATGCCTTCATTCCCCGACTGCCTCCTGTACTATACCTTCAGTCTCTGGCTGTCTCCTGTACCATGCCTTCATTCCCCGACTGCCTCCTGTACCATGCCTGCAGTCTCTGGCTGTCTTCTGTACCATGCCTTCATTCCCCGACTGCCTCCTGTACCATGCCTGCAGTTCTGACTGTCTCCTGTACCATGCCTTCAGTCCCTGACTGTCTCCTGTACCATGCCTGCAGTTTTGGCTGTCTCCTGTACCATGCCTGCAGTCCCTGACTGTCTCCTGTACCATGCCTGCAGTCCCTGACTGTCTCCTGTACCATGCCTGCAGTCCCTGACTGTCTTCTGTACCATGCCTTCAGTCTCTGGCTGTCTCCTGTACCATGCCTTCAGTCCCTGACTGTCTCCTGTACCATGCCTGCAGTCCCTGACTGTCTCCTGTACCATGCCTGCAGTCCCTGACCGTCTCCTGTACCATGCCTGCAGTCCCTGACCGTCTCCTGTACCATGCCTGCAGTCCCTGACCGTCTCCTGTACCATGCCTGCAGTCCCTGACCGTCTCCTGTACCATGCCTGCAGTCCCTGACCGTCTCCTGTACCATGCCTGCAGTTCTGGCTGTCTCCTGTACCATGCCTGCAGTCCCTGACTGTCTCCTGTACCATGCCTGCAGTCCCTGACTGTCTCCTGTACCATGCCTGCAGTCCCTGACTGTCTCCTGTACCATGCCTTCAGTCTCTGGCTGTCTCCTGTACCATGCCTTCAGTCCCTGACTGTCTCCTGTACCATGCCTGCAGTCCCTGACTGTCTCCTGCACCATGCCTGCAGTCCCTGACTGTCTCCTGTACCATGCCTGCAGTCCCTGACTGTCTCCTGTACCATGCCTGCAGTCCCTGACCGTCTCCTGTACCATGCCTGCAGTCCCTGACCGTCTCCTGTACCATGCCTGCAGTCCCTGACCGTCTCCTGTACCATGCCTGCAGTCCCTGACCGTCTCCTGTACCATGCCTGCAGTCCCTGACCGTCTCCTGTACCATGCCTGCAGTCCCTGACCGTCTCCTGTACCATGCCTGCAGTCCCTGACTGTCTCCTGTACCATGCCTGCAGTCCCTGACTGTCTCCTGTACCATGCCTGCAGTCCCTGACTGTCTCCTGTACCATGCCTGCAGTCTCTGACTGTCTCCTGTACCATGCCTGCAGTCTCTGACTGTCTCCTGTACCATGCCTGCAGTCTCTGACTGTCTCCTGTACCATGCCTTCAGTCACTTATGCCTGTTGTCTCCTCCTTCCCTCTACCAGCTGTCACCTCTGCCCCCATGTCTCCCAATAACCCTCCTATCCCCCCCCCCCCCCCCCCCCCCCCAGCGATCACAGCCTTTTCCATCTAAACTCTGCCACCCCACAATCCCTATTTCACTCCACCCACAACTACCTTGCCCTCACTTACCCCTCCCCTCCCACCCTGCCATCACCCGGCTCACAAACAACAACCCCCCACCACCTCCCAAACCACCCCTCTTCGTAGGCGATAGGTATCGGTAATTGGTATCGGCGAGTACATGATGTCAAGTATCGGTACTCGTACTCGGTGTCAAAAAAGTGGCATTGGTGCATCCCTACCCGAAACCCGATACCTTGGTGGTGCCATTTGAGCCCATACCAAATGAATGGGCTCAGTTTGGGTACTGTGGACTCGATGTCCACCGGCACACGCTGGTCACCGATGGCAGCGCGCATCTGCGCTCCCGCTACTTGGAAGTGCAGGATAACGTGTATATATAGGTGATCTGGTGCACAGCAGCCACCCTGTAACAGTAAAACTGCTATAGGGCGGCCGTGAAGTGGTTAAGAGAAGTACTGAGGCCGGGTGCTGAGATGTTCTCAGGAAGCTATGTACAGCACCCTGATGGCTCCTCCCACCATCCCTGCCTGGCCCTCCCACCATCATTGATCTGCCTGCATTGCACAGAGAAGCACAGAGGCCCAGTGAAGCCATGTATTTTAATGATATAAATGTAGCCTTTGTTGTAAAAAAAAATGACACGGCTCATACGGGCTTTAACGTTACGGAAAGGTCCTCCTTTAATCGATGTGTCCAAGAGAAATGAGAATAATTCTGCCTTCTGGCGGGCAGTTTAAATGATCTCATGGAAAAGCCATCTGACTGTTGATATTACTTTTTTTTTTTTTTGATTGCATTTTATTTACTGCCCAGCTGCCTCAGTGAGTCCTGTTTTCCTCGCCCGGTAAAGTTTTCTTTCCTTCGGCAAACATGAACTTTGCCATCACACGTGCAAAGCAACTTGACCTCCCGCCTCCCCGATGCCGCACTCCGGCTGATTTTGGTCTGGCGGTCTCAGGAGAGCGCCGGGTATACTCAATTAAATCAAGATGTTCCCGGCGTGTTTGTACAAGTAAACAGTGCAGGCGCGCTCTAGAAGGGCTGAGTGCCACATGAGACACTCCATGGCTTCCCCTTTGGGATTTTCCTTTTTATTTTTGCACAGTCAGAGAATTTCCCATAAACTGTCAGGAAAGTCAAAGGAAATATCTCAGGGGGCTTTTTGGTCCTCCCCATGCAACCAGCTAATAGCTGTGCTGGAGACACAGTGATGGAGGCCATTGCCGTGGTGTAAGGGCAAGTCAATCATCTTGTCTTAGCCAGTGGAAAGGTCAATGGACGTCTACTTAGGGACCCCCAGAGCCTATACTTGGTTCATGCTCAGCACAGGCGCCAGCATAAGGCAGCTTAGGCAGCCGCCTTAGGGCACTGAGCTGGGGGGTAAAATTCAGTGGCTGGGATATAAAAAAATGTAATACCTGGCTTCCTTACCCCCCAGCAGGCAAACTGAAACGTCTACCCTGTGCCCGGTAGGAGAGTTATAGAAGTTTTAGATTCTCTGCTGTCAGACAGAGAATGGTGAGCGCAGTAGACAGGCGACGTGGTGTACATGTGCCGCTGTCAGAGCATTAGTGGGCAAATCCCAGTTGTGTGCCGGGAGGGGTCAAGGTGGGTCAGGTCAGGGGGTGCCAGCAGAGGGCCGAAGAAGAGGAGGAGGTCACAGTGGAGGAGCTTCCCCCACCGCTCTTTGCTGCAGATGCTGCTGGAGATCCTGCCTGCCTGGAAGACAGCTACCCCTCCTGGTACCAGATCCTCTCCATTGACACCATATAGAGGAGCCACTGCAGGACTGGTGTGATCTGGGAGGATTAGTCATTCCCAAGCTGTATGTGATCAGAGTGACACTGCCCCCCCCCCTCCTGTCCTGCTGCCCCCCTCCTGTGACACTGCTCCCTTCCTGCCCCACTGCCTCCCTCCTATCCCACTGCCCCCGCTCCTCCTGTCCTGCTACCCCCCCTCCTGTCCCACTGCCCTTCTCCTGTGACACTGCCCCCTCCTGTCCCACTGCTCTCCTCCTGTGACTCTGCCCCCTCCTGTGACTCTGCCCCCTCCGGTGACACTGCTCTCCTCCTGTGACTCTGCCCCCTCCTGTGACATTGCCCCCTACAGTCCCACTGCTCTCCTCCTGTGACTCCGCCCCCTCCTGTGACTCTGCCCCCTCCGATGACACTGCTCTCCTTCGGTGACACTGCCCTCATCCTGTGACATTGCCCCCTCCTGTAACACTGCTCTCCTCCTGTGACTCTGCCCCCTCCTGTGACACTGCCCTCCTCCTGTGACACTGCCCTCCTCCTGTGACATTGCCCCCTCCTGTGACACTGCCCCCTCCTGTGACACTGCCCCCTCCTGTGACTCTGCCCTCCTCCTGTGACACTGCCCCCTCTTGTGACTCTGCCCCCTCCTATAACTCTGCCCCCTCCTGTCCCACTGCTCTCCTCCTGTCCCACTGCTCTCCTCCTGTGGCTCTGCCCCCTCCTATGACTCGGCCCCCCTCCTGTGACTCTGCCCCCCTCCTGTGACTCTGCCCTACTCCTGTTAATCTGCCTTCCTCCTCTTGTCCTGCTACCCCCTTCCTGCCCCACTGCCTCCCTCCTGTGACACTGCCCTCATTCTGTAACTCTGCCTCTTTCTTGTGAAACTGCCCCCCTCCTGACTCTGCCTTCCTCCTGTTTCAGTGACCCCCTCCTGTCCTGCTGCACCCCTCCAGAGACACTGCCCCCCTCCTGTCCTGCTGCCCCCCTCCAGAGACACTGCCCTCCTCCTGTGACTCTGTGACTCTGCCTCCAAAATGCCTGTGTAGGCAAAAATCCTTGCACTGACCCTGTTAATGCTAACATGTCATCATGTAAAAGCAAGTATGTTCCTGGACTTTCATCATCCATACATGGATACACGGGAAGAGACAAAGCCAGTTCACCCTGAGGGAGTATTTAGCTGGGGGTTTCAAATTTACTGCCCCCACCCCCATCCTGGCACCCAAGGGTGGCTTACGCCAGCCCTGCTAGCCAGCATGGTATGGGGATGGGGTTCCTGTCCCTAGGAAAAATGGGGTTCCTACCTTTAGGGGAGATGGGGCCCCATCTCCAGGGGAGAAGGGGCCCCAACTCCAGGGAAGAAGAGGTCCCTGTCCCCAGGGGTGATGGGGTCCCTGTCCCCAGGGGTGATTGGGTCCCTGTCCCCGGTGAGAAGGGGTCCCTAATAGGGTCCCCCCCATTGCAGTGACCTCTGTACCACTATAGCAGTGTCCTCTGTCTCCTGCACCCCCCCCCACTGAAGCATTATCTGTCCCCTGCACCCCCCCCCCCCCACTGTAGTGTCCTCTGTCCCCCACCCCACAACACACGCTGTGTAGGTAGAACTCTCCTACCTTCCACAGGTGTACAGCAAGCGGAGCAGCAGAGATTGATATCACAGGGCTGGGTGGGGGCGGGAACTGCTGAAGTTAACTTTTCACATTAACAGGCAGGTGATTGGTTGCTAGGATCGCCCAATTGGTGATTGGGCAACCAATCACCTGCTGTTTAATGAAAAAAAGTAAACTCCAGCAGTTCCCGCCCCACCCAGCCCTGTGATAATGGCCGCTCGCCACTATCCAATGAAGAGGACAGGCACTGACGGGCCAGACATTCAGCAGTGGCGGGCCGGGATGCCGTGTGTGGGCCATGGGTTGCCGACCCCTGCCTTAGAGCTTACAATCTAGAAGGAAGGGTCAAGTGAAACAAAAAGGTAATAACTGTGGGGGACAGGTACTCTTCAAATGTTGATTCAAAGAGTACGTGAACAATTAACATAAAATAATAATAATACAATGAAACATGTTAATAGCCTTACTGGGATAGATACATAAATAGTAGAAAGACTACAATATTTACTGTTCCTGGAGAAGTTGGTGTCCCGTGTTTCCTTCAGTGCTGCTAGGCATTTGGTCATCGAGGAGGAGGGTCAAAGCTCAAACTGGCCAATCCCCTCCTTCCTTGGACAACCATGTGATCAAAGACATGCACTGGAGGAAGCATAGAGCAACACTTTTTCCGGGAAGATATTATCACGTCTTTTATCACCCTTTATATACTAATCTTAGCAAAGACTGTTCAAGATTCTGCTTTGAGCCCTCTTTGGAATTCCCATCACTTAGTATTTTTCAATGTTGCATGAGCCGAAAAAGTCATCTTACTGAATATTCTGGCCTTTGGAGGAGTTTACGGTCATCTTTGACCTTCGCCTTCCTGCCGGCCCTTGAAAATCCTTCTCGTAAAGTATTAAATTTGTGGCTGTGACAAGGATTACATTGACATCTTTGCAGTCTCCATTTCCTACGCAGACATACAGTACAAAGGATAATCAGTTCTGGTTATTGCCACAGTGACATATTTCATTGCTAGTAATGGGGGTGACACACAAATCTTTGGACTCATTGCTGGAACAAATTTTAGGAATACCGAGAATAGGGAGATTTCCTTAAAAGAGAAAAAAAAAAAAACGTAAGAATCAAACTTACCTAGGTGGATGCTGCATCTGTCCCCCGGCACATTTAACACTGAGAACTGAGCGATCGAACACCATTGATCGCTCAGTTCTGTCAGTCACTGGCTCACTGCTCTGCCCCCCCCCCCCCCCCCACTGGAACACTGGGCTGTGGAGGGGGTGGGACTGGCCGGCTCAGGGTCAGGTGCCGGTCCAGGCATGTGGGCGGATCCCAACTCCATTGTCGCGATCTTGCCCGAGCCTGGTCCGGCTCTGAAAACCGGTCGCAGGAGAGCAGAACGAAACGAACCTGTGATCCACAGGAGAAGTACAGCCAAACGAGCTTTGGCTGTACTTCTCCTTTAAAGATAATACTGCAGCTGCTGACTTTTAATAATCGGACACTTACCTGTCCCGGGGTCCAGCGATGTGGGGGAACGAGACCCCCCTCGTTCCCCACTCCGCTCGCGGCGCCGGCATTCTTAATGTGGGAACCCGGCTGTGGCTTCACAGCTGGGCAACCACTGCGCATGCGCGAGCGGCGCCGTGCGCCGTGATTCGACACTCACTCATCTGGGACACATGACAGGTCACAGATGACTGTGTGGCGCCTAGGGGAAGTGACGTTTAGCCTGGGCAATGAAGGTGGCAGACTACGAGGGACCCCCTAGCAACAGGCATTTAGAGGTGAGTAAAAAAAAAATATTTCCAATTATTTTTAATTATTTTTTTTATGATTTTTAAGACACATTTTTTTTTTTGGTGGCAACCCCACTTTAAGGTTCAAGTCTAAGAAAAATGATTTTCTTAGTTCTGGTTGGAGTGGGGAAAAGTTAATGATGGGAAATACAAAATGTTACAGTTGTCGCCAGTGGCGGCTGGTGCTCAAAATTTTTTGGGGGGGCACAAACAAACTGAAAAATACCTCACTGTGCCATCAATTGCAGCCACTGTGCCATCAATTTAATCCACTATGCCATCAATTGCAGCCACTGTGCCCATCAAATGCAGCCACTGTGCCATCAAATACAGCCACTGTGCCCATCAAATGCAGTGACTGTGCCCATCAAATGCAGCGACTGTGCCCATCAAATGTAGCCACTGTGCCATCAAATGCAGCCACTGTGCCATCAAATACAGCCACTGCGCCCATAAAATGCAGTGACTGTGCCCATCAAATGCAGCCACTGTGCCATCAAATGCAGCCACTGTGCCATCAAATACAGCCACTGAGCCCATCAAATGCAGCCACTGTGCCATCAAATGCAGCCACTGTGCCATCAAATACAGCCACTGAGCCCATCAAATGCAGCCACTGTGCCCATCAAATGCAGCCACTGTACCATCAAATGCAGCCACTGTGCCATCAAATGCAGCCACTGTGCCCATCATATGCAGCCACTGTGCCCATATTATTTCCGTTGTTGACATTTCCATGGATACTCTTATTGTCTGCTGCCTGCCCTTACTTTTGCTATGTTCTTTAATACCTCCACTGTCTGCTGCCTGCCATGACCTTTGCTTGTATTTGGATACATTGACTGCCTGCTGCCTGCCCTGAATTCTTCTACATTCTTGGATATTTTTACTGTCTGCTGCCCTGCCCTGACCTTTGCTATATTCTTGGATACCTCTACTGCAGGGATATGCAATCAGCGGACCTCCAGCTGTTGCAGAACTACAATTCCCATGAGGCATAGCACGACTCTGACAGCCACAAGCATGACACCCAGAGGCAGAGGCATGATGGAACTTGTAGTTTTGCAACAGCTAAAGGTCTGCTAATTGCATATCCCTGCTCTACTGCCTACTGCCTGCCCTGACCCGTTGCTATGTTTTTAGATACCTCTACTGTCTGCTACCTTCCCTAAAACTTTAATAAACTCTTGGCTACTGTCTGCTCCCTGCTCTGACCTTTGCTATGTTCTCAGTTACCTATATTGTCTGCTACCTGCCCCAACCTTTACTATCCAAACCCTACTGAGATGGGACTGGACCCTGGTACATGAGGAACATTATTTAAGCATTATCAGTCTTTGCCTTGGTGCTTCTCAGGGGCGGACTGACCATTCGGCCACTTAGGCACTTCCCGAGGGCCCCGGGCCACTAGGGGGCCCCATCAGGGTTGCCAGCCTCAGTAAAACCAGGGACAGTATGTAAAAATCTGTGTTTTTTTTACATCTGTTTCTGAAATGTCCCTTACCGACATCCTTTTGGTCTAAAAATCCCGAGATTATAGCTGCCCCACCTCTCCAGTACCTTCTCAGCCAATAGAAACATGTCTGTGTATACTTTGTGTACATGTATGTGTATACTGTGTGATTGTATACTGTGTGTGTGTGTATACTGTGTGGCCCCATAATCTCTGATTGCCTGGGGGCCCCATAATCTCCTATTGCCCGGGGGCCCCATGAGTTGTCAGTCCGCCCCTGGTGCTTCTGGTAGTGTTTTCTGCTGATCAATATGCCTGACTGTTTAATTCTGTTGCTGACCTTTGCATGGATACCCCTACTGTTTGCTGCCTGCCCTTACTTTTTCTACGTTCTCAAAAACCTCCATTATCTGCTGCCTGCCATGGCCTTTGCTATGTACTCAGATACTTCCACTGTCTGCTGCCTGCCTGACCTCTGCCACGTTCTTGGATACAGTACCTCTACTGTCTACTGCCTGCCAAGACCCTTGCTATGTTCTCAGATACCTCTAATGTCTGCTGCCTACCCCAAGCTTTCCTACACTCTTAGATACCTCTACTGTCTACTGCCTGCCCTGAACTCTGTTATGTTCTTGGATACCTCTACCAGCTGCTCCCTGCCCTGACTTTTGCTTTGTTCTCAATACCTCTACTGTCTGCTACCTGCCCCGACCTTTACTTCATTCATGGATTATGCCTGCTGCCAGACCAGACTACACCACAGTGTTATCTATTCTGTTTCTTCAATCGCTGTATGGTACATTTACCCTCTTGAAACATTCTCCAGCCAGAGTATATAGCCTCCTGCATTATGTCCTGGGGGCAACCTAGTACCTGTAGACCTGCTTGCCATAAAGAAAGGGGGGGGGGGCTCACCCACTATATACTCTGACTGGAGTGTTTGCATCAGGACCTCATATCTCCGCACAGATTAGACGTTATCATTGCTTGCCTAGTTATGCTGGATGGTTTGGTTTTTAAAAGTGATAAAAAAATGTAACTGAATAAATGCGTATAGAGTTATATATATATATATATATATATATATATATATATATATATATATATATATATGTATATATATATTTATATATATATCCTGGCTGGTGTTATTCTTGAATTCTAGGGGCCCCACGTGGCTGGTTCATGACCTGGTCCCCTCAGCTAGCACTCCATTACAATAATAGGTGGCTTAGTGTTATTTATAGGCAGAGTCGGGATTGATGGGCTGAATAGAGCGCTGTGCAGGGAGTCTGTTTTATTCCTTTTCACCAGGGAGGGGAATGCCATTTAATCTGTAATTTATAACAACATTTTTTCTTGTGCCCAAAAGTCATATGACACCGGGAGAGGAAATCACCACGATCAATCACGATATTTGTCAAGGTTATCTGGAGCTGATTGGACCGAAAATTCATCATGCCTGTCCCCCAAACCAAAAGAGTTAGGGAATGTGCAGAGCTAATGGTTCTGTTCTTGAAGGAAACCTTCACTGAGGAAGTATGAAGGCATTTCTCTTTATATACAGTATATATGTATATATATATATATATATATATATATATATATATATATATACACAATATACAGCATATACACACTGGGGCGGAAGTGGCGTTGGCGCTAAAGCAGCTCTATATTTAGCGCTGTTTTACCGTCGTTTAGCGGCACTATTCGGCCGCTATCGGTGCGGTTTTTACCCCCGCTAGCGGACGAAAAAGGGGTAAAACTGCCCCCAAAATGCCGCTGCAGAGGCGCTTTGCCGGCGGTATAGCCACGCTGCCCCATTGATTTCAATGGGTAGGAGCGGTATAGGAGCGGTGAATACACCGCTCCTTCACCGCTCCAAAGATGTGGCTTGCAGGACTTTTTTTTACCGTCCTGCCAGCGCACCGCTCCAGTGTAAAAAGCCCTCTGGATCTCACACTGGAGTGAAAGGGGCCAGATTTTTTCAGGCGCTATTTTTAGCGCTGTAGCGCCTGAAAAACGCCTCAGTGTGAAAGGGGCCTAGGTGTGAACATTGTAACAATTTGTCAATGGAATAGACTTGTGTAAATGAGGAAAGTTTAACCACTTAAACACTAAACCTTTTTCTGACATTTGTTTTGGTTTCAAGTTAAAAATATTTTTTTTTGCTAGAAAATTACTTAGAACCCCCAAACATTATATATATATATATATATATTTTAGTAGAGACCCTAGAGAAAAAAATGTTGGTTGTTGCAATATTTTATGTCACACTGTATTTGCGCAGCGGTCTTTCAAATGCTATTTTTTTGTAAAAAATCACTTGAATGAATAAAAAATAAATAAAAAAATAACCAGTAAAGTTAGCCCAATTTATATAATGTGAAAGATTTTACTTTGCGAAAAATCGGGATCTTTTTATCCTAAGCAAAAAAATCGTAAATTCTCATTTTGGCCAGAATCGTGCAGCTCTACGACTATGGCAATGGTACAACACACTCAAATTTCCATCCTGTCTCACTGATATGATTGGCTCACTACAATTTCCAGACAAGACAGAGCCTGGGGTCAGATGAAAAGGTATTTCTGTTTTAGATCATAGTACGAGTCTCCATGAACAGAGCCAGTATCCTAATTGGACATGGTGTTTAGGGAGACCCCATAGATAGTGCCGAGGTAATTACAGCGCAGCTAAGAAATGAGGCTTGTTGCAATAAAAAAAAAAAAAAAAAAGGTTAAACATGTAATTAAAATCACTTGGATCAGATTTAAAGTGATTGTAAAGGCTCTATTTAAAAAAAATAAAAAATAATAATGAACCTGTTATACCTAACTGCCCTGTTGCAGTTGGTTTTGCGCAGAGCAGCCTGGATCCTCCTCTTCTTGGGTTCGCTGCTATTGGCCCCTCAAGCAGCTTTATATGGGGGGGCACCCGAGCCGAGCTGCAGCTTCATGTGTCCATTCAGACACGGAGCTGCTGGTCGCCCCGCCCCCTCTCACTCCTGATTGGCTAACTAACTTTGACAGCCACAAAGCCACTGCTTTGTCTCAGCCTATCAAGGGGGAGAGTACCGGACGGCCGAGGGATTTGTGAACATCGCTGGACAGAGATGGGGCTCAGGTAAGTATTAGGGGGGCTGCTACACACAGAAGGCTTTTTATTTTAATGCATAGAATACATTAAAGTGGGACTGTAGCTGGAAAAAATAAAATAAAAGCCAGCAGCTACAAATACTGCAGCTGCTGACTTTTAATAAATGGACACTTACCTGTCACAGGTTCCAGCGATGTGGGCAGCAGAGGCCGATCAATCGATCGGCTCTCTGCTGCTGCCGGCGCCATTCTCAGTGAGGGAATCAAGGAGTGGCTTCACTTCCCGGTTCCCTACTGCTCATGCGCGAGTCGCGCAGCGCAATGAGAATCGTGTGTGTCCCGGCAGACAGCGCGCCACGACAGGAAGTGGCGTAAACTCCCGTGGGAGTTTATGCCCGGAAGTGGGTGCAGATACCTGTCTTAGACAGGTATCTGCACCCCCCTCCCCCCTGAAAGGTGCCAAATGTGACACCGGAGGGGGGGGAGGGTTCCGAAAAGCGGAAGTTCCACTTTAGGGTGGAATCCCGCTTTAAGATAAAGAATCTTCTGCCTTTACAATTCCTTTAACTTTTATTATTACGTTGTATCTCTCTATTTCCTGTCTTCAATGTTTATAAACAATGTTACTTTGTATCTCTCTTTTTCATGTTTTAGACCCCTTTCACACTGAGGGCGTATTGCAGGCGCTATAGCGTTAGAAATAGCGCCTGCAATCCGCCCTCAAACTGCTGCTTCATTGTCTCCAGTGTGAAAGCCCGAGGGCTTTC
This sequence comes from Lithobates sylvaticus, assembly GCA_028564925.1. Taxonomy (NCBI): domain Eukaryota; kingdom Metazoa; phylum Chordata; class Amphibia; order Anura; family Ranidae; genus Lithobates; species Lithobates sylvaticus. The sequence continues at coordinate 268,154,756 of CM053032.1, forward strand.
ACACTGCATCGGTGCGCTGGCAGGGCGTCACAAAAAGTCCTGCCAGTAGCTTCTTTGGAGCGGTGAAGGAGCGGTGAACTCACCGCTCCTCCAGCGCTGCTCCCCATTGAAATCAATGGGGCAGCGCTGTAATACCGCCGGCAAAACGCCGCTATTGCAGCGTTTTGCCGGGGGTTTTAACCCCTTCTCGGCTGCCAGCGGGGGGTAAAAGCGCCTCCGCTAGCGGCCGAAAAGCGTTTTACCGCCGACGCTATGGGCGGTGCAGTGTGAAAGGGGTCTAAATGTTGATAAACAATGTTACTTTGTATCTCTCCATCTCCTGTTTGAAACCAGTTTATAAACAATATTACTTTGTATCTCTATATTTCCTGTCTGAGCGATTGTTTATAAACAATGTTACTTTGCATCTTTCTGTGCCGGTACACACAGGAGCGGCTTCAAAGTCACCCGACTCTGAAGCCCCACCGCACAGCGCGGCTTGCAAAACGACTTCTGTATAGAAGTCAATGCAAGCCGCTTCCGAAGCCGCCCCCAAAGTAGTACAGGAACCTTTTTCTAAGTCAGAGCGTCTTGAGTCGCTCCTATTTGAACTGTTCTATTGCAATGCATGGAGCCCGACTTGTCAGGCGGCTAAGTCGCCTGACAGGTCGCCCCCCTGTGTGAACTCTATCTCCTGCTTGAACAATGTTTATAAACAATATTACTTTGTATTGCTATATCTTCTGTTTGAGCAATGTTTATAAACAATGTTACTTTGTAGCTCCCTGTCTTCTGCCTGAACAATGTTTATAAACAGATGGTGTTTTATTATGACAGTAGCTTTTAAAGCTTCTATATTTACACATCAACTCCCTGCTGTCATTTTGACAGGCAGGAATTACCAGAAAGTGTGATGGGAGGAGGGGCAGAGGGACAGTGCATGCTGCACACTACCTGTGTAAGTCCATTACGTTTTTGGGGGCATGCGTAGCATATCCGGTGTCCATAACTGGTTAACCACTTGCCATCCGCGCTATAGCAGAAAGACGGCTGCAGCGCAGACTTAGTTTGCCGGGAGGGCGTCCCTGGATGTCCTCCCGTGCTTGAGCAGCCTGTGCACCCCCTGCAGTGCGCACGTGGCATGCTCTGTGATCAGCCAGTCTATGAGACTCGCCTGATCACACGTCGGAGTAAGATGTCGATCCCAACTCCTTACCAAGTGATCAGCTGTCAGACAAAGTGATGTAAACAGAGCTGGTAATCGGCTATTTTTCCTCTTCACGCTGGTAGCATGAGGAGGATAAATAAAAGCCGATCACCGGCGGCTGTGAGAGGGACATCAGCTCTGATCATGGAGGTGTCACCAGCGCTACCTACCAGTGCCCACCAGCGTCACCTACCAGTGCTCACCAGCGCCACCTACCTGTGCCCACAGTACCACCCACCAGTGCTCACAGTGTCACATATCAGTGCCCTCAGTGTCACCTATCAGTGCCGCCTATCAGTGCCCACAGTGCCGCCTATAAATCACCAATCAGTGCGTCAATACCAGTGCTGCCTATCAATACCACCTACCAGTTCCCATCAGTGCCACCTACCAGTGCCCATCAGTGACATCTATCAGTGCCACCCATCAGTGCCACTCATCAGTGCCACCCATCAGGGCCGTCTTATCCGTGCCCATCAGTGCCATCTTATCCGTGCCCATCAGTGCCGCCTTATCTGTGTCTATCAGTGTCGCCTTATCTGTGCCCATCAGTGCCCATCAGTGCAGCCTCATCAGCGAATATCAATGAAGGAGAAAAATTACCGTTTGCTAAATTTTATAACAAACTATGAAACATGTTTTTTTTTTTCAAAGATTACTGTCTTTTTTTGTTTGTTTAGCAAAAAATAAAAACCCAAATGGTGATTAAATACCACCAAAAGAAAGCTCAGTTTGTGTGAAAAAAAATTATAAAAATGTCATTTGAGTACAGTGTAGCATGACCGCGTAATTGTCATTCAAAGTGTGACAGCGCTGAAAGCTGAAAATTGGTCTGGGCAGGAAGGGGGGTTTAAGTGCCCGGTAAGCAAGAGGTTAAAAATAAGTCAAACTCAAAGCAAACTGGCATCGTAGTGCATGAAGTAGGTGACCACCCTGGATGATGTCTGATCAAGAAGGAGCTGAGAAAATCAGATGAACGCACATCAGGGGAAGGACTGGGATCTCTGTGAGAGGTAATAATGACCTGGAGGAGAACTTTAAATCAGAGGTGCTTCCAAAGCTCTAAATAAATAAATGTTCTCCTAATATTATCCCGTGTTGTTTGGGAAAATGTTTCCAGAGTTCTTACTGGACATGTCTTCATCTCTGAAGCTAATATTAGACACCAGAATTGCCAGCAGTCTTTCCTGGAACGACATTTCTGCACTTTTTCCCATGCGTTGAGTACTTCATGTGACGTTGGAGATACATTTGCATGGGAAACATTGTGGAGGTTTAATATTTTCCTGCAACTTAATATCAGTATTCGCAAATTCTGGCTTCGCTGTGCAGCATAAAGAATTCTGAAGATGTTGGGTTGATGTCCCAAGTTCTCGATGCCAACCGCTTGCGGAAAGAAGAAAGTGACTCACCAAAACTAGGATCAGCTGCGGGATCGGGATAACGGGCCAAGACCTTTAATGTGGAGATGTACGATGAACAGCATGGGCGGGTGACTCGCCAAGATTGATGGACTGAAAGACATCTGCTTCTCCACTAACCCAATTGGGGTCCATCTGTGGTGGGACTTGGTCAGTGTTGTGTATCGGCATGCCATGCAGCTTACAATCAACCTTCCTTTTTTGTCCATAAAAAAAAAAAAATGTAAGATCTCTGCCCATTATGCAGTGATGTTATAGCAGAACTCCGGTCTTCCCTACAGTCTTGCACAGTTGTACCGGTTTCTCGACTGGCCTGAAATGGATTACTCTGGTTTCACTGCGCACTGTGAGCTTCAGATTAACTATGTAACTACCATATATACTCGAGTATAAGCCGACCCGAATATAAGCCGAGGCACCTAATTTTACCACAAAAAAATGGGAAAACGTATTGACTCGAGTATAAGCCTAGGGTGAGAAATGCGCAGCTACTGTAAAGCCCCATACACACAGTCGGATTTTCGCATGGATTCTGTCCTATCGGACAATGTTGTCGAAAAATCCGACCATGTGTAGGCACCATCGGACAGTGTACGTCGGATTGTCCGACGGACAAAGTCCTATCTCCTGCTGGATAGATTTTCCGACAACAAAGTCCGATCACACCAAATCCGATCGTGTGTAGCGTAGTCCGACGGACAAAGTGCTACGCATGCTCAGATCACATTACAAGACCAAAGCTATTGGCTACTAGCCTCTACGTAGTCCCGTCGTACGCAACAAACGTCACCACGTTCAGAATGATCGGATTTTCCGACAACTTTGTCCGACCGTGTGTACGCAAAACCAACATCGGACAAAGTATGACGGACAGGATCCGACGGACCTGGTCCTCGGATAATCCGCGCGTGTGTATGGGGCTTAAGTGGAAAAGAGGGTCAACAATGCCCATTTGCAGCCTCACTGTGCCCATTTGCAGCCATAGGTCCCCCGAACTTGGTAGTTAAGGGTTCCTAGATGCCCCCTAGTTGCAGTCAAAATTTGGGGTCTCTGGACCCAAAGGGTCCCAAAATGACATTGCTGCAGATGGACACAGTTGACCGAATTTGGGGCCCTGTATCTTGGGGGCCACTTGGTGCTAGGAACCCCAGTGTTGGTTCCACTGGGGTTGCACACCAAATTTGGGGTTTCTAGCACCAAGGGGCCCCGAGATACGGGGCCCCAAAGTCGGGTCGGAAAATGTCACTCTCTGCTGCAGAAAAGTGCTTGACTCGAGTATAAGCCGAGGGGGGCACTTTCAGCACAAACATTTTTTGGCTTATACTCGAGTATATACGGTATGTGGCTTCACGGAGACTGTCATTCAATGTCCAGTGCAGCTGAGTCTGCAGAGAATGTCATGTGTGTTTTGAGCTTCGCGGTGCACACCCCTAATGCAATAGGCTGCGCTCACCTATGTGTCCATCCAACATCTTCCTTCCTCTCCAGCCTGTCTGACCCTGGCCAGTTTATTGGAGTTGGATAGAGGAATCCTCCTCGCTGAGTACCGTATATATTCGAGTATAAGCTGAGTTTTTCAGCACATTTTTTTGTGCTGATAGTGCCCCCCTCTGCTTATACTTGAGTCAAGCACTTTTCTCATTTTAGGGTTCCTAGCACCAAGTGGCCCCCAAGATACAGGGCCCCAAAGTCGGTCAACTGTGTCCATCTGCAGCAATGTCATTTCGGGACCCTTTGGGTCCAGGGACCCCAAATTTTGGCTGCAGCTAGGGGGCATCTAGGAACCCGAAGTTCGGGGGACCTATGGCTGCAAATGGGCAAAGTGAGGCATGCAAATGGGCACAGTGAGGCTGCAAATGGGCATTGTTGATCCTCTTTTCCACTTACAGCAGCTGCGCATTTCTCACCCTAGGCTTATACTCGAGTCAATAAGTTTTCCCAGTTTTTTGTGGTAAAATTACGTGCCTCGGCTTATATTCGGGTTGGCTTATACTCCAGTATATACGGTAATTGCATTCTGACAGTGGAACACCTCTGCTGTCAGAATACACTTACCAGCAGATGAAGCCCATTGGCTGCAGCTGCTGGTCGGAATTTTTTTTTCCAACACGCCCGTTTGACAGAAGTTCAACTTTTCTTGAGCAGGAGCAGCTACGCGTGGATCAAAATTTGGCTGAATCTACCAAATTTTTACTAATCTATGGCCAGCTTTAGCCTTTAAAGGAATATAAAACAAACCCGTATTCATCTCTGTAGCTGTAGGCATTGTGGAGAAGTTCATTGTCAAAGGCACTATAGTAATTCATTATTACATCTTTCCACTTTACTTTCTATGGAGGCCAGAATCTTGGCAGCTTCAGCTTCAGTTTGAGTAGTTATACTGGGATGATATGGAGCTGCAGACATTATCCCAGTACCATTGCAACGGTCGGCTCTCTAAAAGCAATACTAGCGGCTAACTAGTCACTGGCTTGCTTTTACCACCGCCTTCTGCGGCTTTACCGGAATCTCCCGTCCCACCGGGAGTCTCGATCGACCAGCCATCGCTTCCTCCGGGTAATCATAGAGCCCAACAAAGACCAGATCGTTTTTGCTGGGCTCTATGATATAGTAACCCGGAAGCAATGGCGTCAAATCACTTCTGGGTTACCCGGATGTAAACGGCGCCATTTTTAAAAATTAAAAACATTGTATCTCACCAATCTTGGTGTAATCAAAAGATTTTAAGGGCAGAGAAGGGATCTGGGGGTCTTAAAGACACCAGATCTCTCCTTAAAGAGTACCTGTCATATGCCTAATGCCGCGTACACACGAAGGGACAATCCCGCGGGATTATCCTCTGGACTGAAGTCCAGCGGATAATCCCCTCGTGTGTGGGCGCCGGCGGACTTTTTGGCGCCAAAGTACGGCGGACTTTTTGGCGCCAAAGTTTGAAGTTTTGTTTTCAAATTATCCGCTGGACTCCCGCCGTTAGTGGGCAAATCCGCGGGACTTTTGAAATGAACGGACTTGCCGCTCATCGGCAAGTCCGTTCATTTAGCACGTGACTTCAGGTTACGTAGCTAGCGTAGGCAGTAAATGCCGCCGCGCTAGCTCCGTGACCTGGCATGGATTTAAAGGGACTCCCCACGCCGAAAAAACGGCGTGGGGGTTCCCCCCAAATCCATGTCAGACCCTCATCCGAGCACGCAGCCTGGCAGGCCAGGAAAGGGGTGGGGACGAACGAGCGCCCCCCCCTCCTGAGCCGTACCAGGCCGCGTGCCCTCAACATGGGGGGTGCCCTGGGGAAAGGGGGGCCGTGCGGCCCCCCCACCCCAAAGCACCTTGTCCCCATGTTGATGAGGACAAGGGCCTCTTCCCGACAACCCTGGCCGTTGGTTGTCGGGGTCTGCGGGCGGGGGCTTATCGGAATCTGGGAGCCCCCTTTAATAAGGGGCCCCCCAGATACCGGCCCCCCACCCTATGTGAATGAGTATGGGGTACGATGTACCCCTACCCATTCACCTAAGGTGTAAAATGTAAAGTAAAAAAAAAAAAACACCCACACTTTTGAAAAAATAGTTTATTGCACTGCTCCGGGGGTCTTCTTCCGTCTTGGGGGTCTTCTCGCCGGACTCCCCCGCCATTTACCAAGCTCTTTTACCGAGCGGGGAAGTCCGGCTACCTTCTTCGTCGTCGTCGCCGCCGTCTGGGGGTCTCGATCCGCCTTCGGGGGTCTTCTTCCGTCTTGGGGGTCTTCTCGCCGGACTCCTCCGCTCTCTTCTGCTCTTTTACCTAGCTCTTTCACGAGGGGGGAGTCCGGCTACCTTCTTCGTCGTCGCCGCCGTCGTCTGGGGGTCTCGATCCGCCTTCGGGGGTCTTCCGGGGGTCTCTTCTGTTCTTGCGGCGGTCGTCGTCTTCCGCGCCGCCGGCGCCTTCTCCTTCTTGTCCTTCTTCTTGTCCTTCTTGTTCTTCTTCTTCTTCCGATGTTGACCCGACGCTCTCTCTGCCCGGAATGCCTGTGCCGCTCTGCGCTCGGACTTATATAGGGTAATGGGGGACAGGGTCACATGTTCATGTCACATGGTGACCCCGCCCCCTTGCGATGTCACAGTCCCAGCATCCTCCGGGACTGTGACAACACAAGGGGGCGGGGTCACCATGTGACATGTGCATGTGACCCTGTCCCCCATGTCCCTATATAAGTCCGAGCGCAGAGCGGCACAGGCATTCCGGGCAGAGAGAGCGTCGGGTCAACATCGGAAGAAGAAGAAGAACAAGAAGGACAAGAAGAAGGACAAGAAGGAGAAGGCGCCGGCGGCGCGGAAGACGACGACCGCCGCAAGAACAGAAGAGACCCCCGGAAGACCCCCGAAGGCGGATCGAGACCCCCAGACGACGGCGGCGACGACGAAGAAGGTAGCCGGACTCCTCCCCTCGTGAAAGAGCTAGGTAAAAGAGCAGAAGAGAGCGGAGGAGTCCGGCGAGAAGACCCCCAAGACGGAAGAAGACCCCCGGAGCAGTGCAATAAACTATTTTTTCAAAAGTGTGGGTGTTTTTTTTTACTTTACATTTTACACCTTAGGTGAATGGGTAGGGGTACATCGTACCCCATACTCATTCACATAGGGTGGGGGGCCGGTATCTGGGGGGCCCCTTATTAAAGGGGGCTCCCAGATTCCGATAAGCCCCCGCCCGCAGACCCCGACAACCAACGGCCAGGGTTGTCGGGAAGAGGCCCTTGTCCTCATCAACATGGGGACAAGGTGCTTTGGGGTGGGGGGGCCGCACGGCCCCCCTTTCCCCAGGGCACCCCCCCATGTTGAGGGCACGCGGCCTGGTACGGCTCAGGAGGGGGGGGGGGCGCTCGTTCGTCCCCACCCCTTTCCTGGCCTGCCAGGCTGCGTGCTCGGATGAGGGTCTGACTTGGATTTGGGGGGAACCCCCACGCCGTTTTTTCGGCGTGGGGATTCCCTTTAAATCCATGCCAGCTTGCGGAGCTAGCGCGGCGGCATTTACTGCCTACGCTAGCTACGTAACCTGAAGTTACGTTCGAAATGAACGGACTGCTCCGTGTGTGGGCAAGTCCGTTCATTTTCAAAAGTCCCGCGGACTTTTGGCCGGCGGATTATCCGCTGGAGAAGTCCGTGCGTGTGTGGGCAAGTCACCACCCTCGGAAAGTCCAGCGGACCTAGCTGGAAAGTCCCGCGGGATTGTCCGCTGGACTAGGTCCGCCGGCAAAAGTCCCTACGTGTGTACGGGGCATAATACTGTCAAAAGAGTAATTCCTTGTGACTGCATTAAAAGTGACCAAGAGAAAAAAAATTCTTGAAAAAAGTGATTAAGAAAAAGAAAATTAAAGCGACAGTAAAAAAAAAAATTAATTTAACCACTTCCGGACCGACCACCGTCGTTATACGTCGGTACTTTGAAGAGGAATATCGTTGTTATGGCAGTAGCTAGCTTCCAGATTCGCCGCAAGATCACTTATATCCGCGGCGAGAGAGGGGCCCCCCCTCCCACCACGCTCCGGTGCCCTCTGCCGCTTACCGGAGCTGCCGGATCGGAGGCGATCGGATGTTGTCCCTTGTGTGACATGGAGACGAGTGAGGGGAAGATGGCCCCCACCCGTCTCCATATCATTACAGGGCAGAAGCGACGTCAAAACATCACTTCCGCCCATAGCTTTTAAAGGGCCATTTTTTTTTTGTATTTTTTTTAATGACAACATTTTTTTCATTGCATTTTAGTGTAAATATGAGATGTGACACCTTTTTGACCCCGGATCTCATATTTAAGAGGTCCTGTCATGCTTTTTTTCTATTACAAGGGATGTTTACATTCCTTGTAATAGGAATAAAAGTGACACAATAATTTTTTTTTAAAAGAACAGTGTAAAAATAAAAAATAAAAGGTAAAATAAATAAGAAAAACATATTTTTTTTTTAAAAAGGGCCCTGTCCCGACAAACTTGCGTGCAGAAGCGAATGCATACGCGAGTAGCACCCGTACATGAAAACGGTGTTCAAACCACACATGTGAGGTATTGCCACTAAGGATGGGCCCGGTGCTCGATGCGAACCCACGTTCGCATCGAGCACCGGGCGTTCGCTCGCTCGGCGAGCCCAGAACTATTTTGGCCGCTCGCATCACGTTCGTGTGATGCGCGCGGCCCCGCAATGCATTGCGGCCGGCGCGGCCGACGCAGTGCATTGCTGGCTGATGATTGGCCAAGCATGCACTGTGACCCCGCATGCTTGGCCAATCACAGCCCCGGAAACTCGAAGAGCCATAATTGGCTACAGGCAGGACGCCTGTAGCCAATTACAGCTCAGGGGCTGTAGTACACGCCCCCCCCCTATAAAACGCCGCCACGCCGTCTGCGCCGGTCACATGCTGTTCCGGCGCAGATTGAGCAGGCTGTTCCTGTGACACTCTGCTGCATTTAGATAGATAGAGAGAGAGATTCACTTGCAGAGATTGAGTTAGATAGATTCAGTTACAAAGATTGATTGACAAAGAGGGGCTTGTAGTGTGCTCGTGGCAGGCAGGCAGAGCTCCTATATTTTGTTACCAGAAGCACCTATAGGACTTGTAGTGTGTTCGTGGCAGGCAGGCAGAGCTCCTATATTTTGTTACCAGAAGCACCTATAGGACTTGTAGTGTGTTAGTGGCAGGCAGGCAGAGCTCCTATATTTTGTTACCAGAAGCACCTATAGGACTTGTAGTGTGTTAGTGACAGGCAGGCAGAGCTCCTATATTTTGTTACCAGAAGCACCTATAGGACTTGTAGTGTGTTAGTGGCAGGCAGGCAGAGCTCCTATATTTTGTTACCAGAAGCACCTATAGGACTTGTAGTGTGTTAGTGACAGGCAGGCAGAGCTCCTATATTTTGTTACCAGAAGCACCTATAGGACTTGTAGTGTGTTAGTGACAGGCAGGCAGAGCTCCTATATTTTGTTACCAGAAGCACCTATAGGACTTGTAGTGTGTTAGTGGCAGGCAGGCAGAGCTCCTATATTTTGTTACCAGAAGCACCTATAGGACTTGAAGTGTGTTAGTCCCATGACACACACAGAGCTATATTTTGTTACCAGAAGCACCTATAGGACTTGAAGTGTGTTAGTCCCATTACACACAGAGCTATACTTTGTTCCCAGAAGCACCTATAGGACTTGAAGTGTGTTAGTCCCATTACACACACAGAGCTATATTTTCTTCCCAGAAGCACCTATAGGACTTGAAGTGTGTTAGTCCCATCACACACACAGAGCTATATTTTCTTCCCAGAAGCACCTATAGGACTTGAAGTGTGTTAGTCCCATTACACACACAGAGCTATATTTTCTTCCCAGAAGCACCTATAGGACTTGAAGTGTGTTAGTCCCATTACACACACAGAGCTATATTTTCTTCCCAGAAGCACCTATAGGACTTGAAGTGTGTTAGTCCCATTACACACACAGAGCTATATTTTCTTCCCAGAAGCACCTATAGGACTTGAAGTGTGTTAGTCCCATTACACACACAGAGCTATATTTTCTTCCCAGAAGCACCTATAGGACTTGAAGTGTGTTAGTCCCATCACACACACAGAGCTATATTTTCTTCCCAGAAGCACCTATAGGACTTGAAGTGTGTTAGTCCCATTACACACACAGAGCTATATTTTCTTCCCAGAAGCACCTATAGGACTTGAAGTGTGTTAGTCCCATTACACACACAGAGCTATATTTTCTTCCCAGAAGCACCTATAGGACTTGAAGTGTGTTAGTCCCATTACACACACAGAGCTATATTTTCTTCCCAGAAGCACCTATAGGACTTGAAGTGTGTTAGTCCCATCACACACACAGAGCTATATTTTCTTCCCAGAAGCACCTATAGGACTTGAAGTGTGTTAGTCCCATCACACACACAGAGCTATATTTTCTTCCCAGAAGCACCTATAGGACTTGAAGTGTGTTAGTCCCATTACACACACAGAGCTATATTTTCTTCCCAGAAGCACCTATAGGACTTGAAGTGTGTTAGTCCCATTACACACACAGAGCTATATTTTCTTCCCAGAAGCACCTATAGGACTTGAAGTGTGTTAGTCCCATTACACACACAGAGCTATATTTTCTTCCCAGAAGCACCTATAGGACTTGAAGTGTGTTAGTCCCATTACACACACAGAGCTATATTTTGTTCCCAGAAGCACCTATAGGACTTGAAGTGTGTTAGTCCCATCACACACACAGAGCTATATTTTCTTCCCAGAAGCACCTATAGGACTTGAAGTGTGTTAGTCCCATTACACACACAGAGCTATATTTTCTTCCCAGAAGCACCTATAGGACTTGAAGTGTGTTAGTCCCATTACACACACAGAGCTATATTTTCTTCCCAGAAGCACCTATAGGACTTGAAGTGTGTTAGTCCCATCACACACACAGAGCTATATTTTCTTCCCAGAAGCACCTATAGGACTTGAAGTGTGTTAGTCCCATTACACACACAGAGCTATATTTTCTTCCCAGAAGCACCTATAGGACTTGAAGTGTGTTAGTCCCATTACACACACAGAGCTATATTTTCTTCCCAGAAGCACCTATAGGACTTGAAGTGTGTTAGTCCCATTACACACACAGAGCTATATTTTCTTCCCAGAAGCACCTATAGGACTTGAAGTGTGTTAGTCCCATTACACACACAGAGCTATATTTTCTTCCCAGAAGCACCTATAGGACTTGAAGTGTGTTAGTCCCATTACACACACAGAGCTATATTTTCTTCCCAGAAGCACCTATAGGACTTGAAGTGTGTTAGTCCCATCACACACACAGAGCTATATTTTCTTCCCAGAAGCACCTATAGGACTTGAAGTGTGTTAGTCCCATTACACACACAGAGCTATATTTTCTTCCCAGAAGCACCTATAGGACTTGAAGTGTGTTAGTCCCATTACACACACAGAGCTATATTTTCTTCCCAGAAGCACCTATAGGACTTGAAGTGTGTTAGTCCCATCACACACACAGAGCTATATTTTCTTCCCAGAAGCACCTATAGGACTTGAAGTGTGTTAGTCCCATTACACACACAGAGCTATATTTTCTTCCCAGAAGCACCTATAGGACTTGAAGTGTGTTAGTCCCATTACACACACAGAGCTATATTTTCTTCCCAGAAGCACCTATAGGACTTGAAGTGTGTTAGTCCCATTACACACACAGAGCTATATTTTCTTCCCAGAAGCACCTATAGGACTTGAAGTGTGTTAGTCCCATCACACACACAGAGCTATATTTTCTTCCCAGAAGCACCTATAGGACTTGAAGTGTGTTAGTCCCATCACACACACAGAGCTATATTTTCTTCCCAGAAGCACCTATAGGACTTGAAGTGTGTTAGTCCCATTACACACACAGAGCTATATTTTCTTCCCAGAAGCACCTATAGGACTTGAAGTGTGTTAGTCCCATTACACACACAGAGCTATATTTTCTTCCCAGAAGCACCTATAGGACTTGAAGTGTGTTAGTCCCATTACACACACAGAGCTATATTTTCTTCCCAGAAGCACCTATAGGACTTGAAGTGTGTTAGTCCCATTACACACACAGAGCTATACTTTTTTCCCAGAAGCACCTATAGGACTTGAAGTGTGTTAGTCCCATCACACACACAGAGCTATATTTTCTTCCCAGAAGCACCTATAGGACTTGAAGTGTGTTAGTCCCATTACACACACAGAGCTATATTTTCTTCCCAGAAGCACCTATAGGACTTGAAGTGTGTTAGTCCCATTACACACACAGAGCTATATTTTCTTCCCAGAAGCACCTATAGGACTTGAAGTGTGTTAGTCCCATCACACACACAGAGCTATATTTTCTTCCCAGAAGCACCTATAGGACTTGAAGTGTGTTAGTCCCATTACACACACAGAGCTATATTTTCTTCCCAGAAGCACCTATAGGACTTGAAGTGTGTTAGTCCCATTACACACACAGAGCTATATTTTCTTCCCAGAAGCACCTATAGGACTTGAAGTGTGTTAGTCCCATTACACACACAGAGCTATATTTTCTTCCCAGAAGCACCTATAGGACTTGAAGTGTGTTAGTCCCATCACACACACAGAGCTATATTTTCTTCCCAGAAGCACCTATAGGACTTGAAGTGTGTTAGTCCCATTACACACACAGAGCTATATTTTCTTCCCAGAAGCACCTATAGGACTTGAAGTGTGTTAGTCCCATTACACACACAGAGCTATATTTTCTTCCCAGAAGCACCTATAGGACTTGAAGTGTGTTAGTCCCATTACACACACAGAGCTATATTTTCTTCCCAGAAGCACCTATAGGACTTGAAGTGTGTTAGTCCCATTACACACACAGAGCTATACTTTGTTCCCAGAAGCACCTATAGGACTTGAAGTGTGTTAGTCCCATCACACACACAGAGCTATATTTTCTTCCCAGAAGCACCTATAGGACTTGAAGTGTGTTAGTCCCATTACACACACAGAGCTATATTTTCTTCCCAGAAGCACCTATAGGACTTGAAGTGTGTTAGTCCCATTACACACACAGAGCTATATTTTCTTCCCAGAAGCACCTATAGGACTTGAAGTGTGTTAGTCCCATCACACACACAGAGCTATATTTTCTTCCCAGAAGCACCTATAGGACTTGAAGTGTGTTAGTCCCATTACACACACAGAGCTATATTTTCTTCCCAGAAGCACCTATAGGACTTGAAGTGTGTTAGTCCCATTACACACACAGAGCTATATTTTCTTCCCAGAAGCACCTATAGGACTTGAAGTGTGTTAGTCCCATTACACACACAGAGCTATATTTTGTCCCAGAAGCACCTATAGGACTTGAAGTGTGTTAGTCCCATTACACACACAGAGCTATATTTTCTTCCCAGAAGCACCTATAGGACTTGTAGTGTGTTCGTGGCAGGCAGGCAGAGCTCCTATATTTTGTTCCCAGAAGCACTTATAGGACTTGAAGTGTGTTAGTCCCATTACACACACACAGAGCTATATTTTCTTCCCAGAAGCACCTATAGGACTTGTAGTGTGTTAGTGGCAGGCACACAGAGCTCCTATATTTTCTTACCAGAAGCACCTATAGGACTTGTAGTGTGTTAGTGGCAGGCACACAGAGCTCCTATATTTTCTTCCCAGAGGCACTTATAGGACTTCTAGTGTGTTAGTCCCATACACACACAGAGCTATATTTTCTTCCCAGAAGCACCTATAGGACTTCTAGTGTGTTCGTGGCAGGCAGGCAGAGCTCCTATATTTTGTTACCAGAAGCACTTATAGGACTTCTAGTGTGTTCGTCGCATCACACAGAGCTCCTATATTTTCTTCCCAGAAGCACCATAGGACTTCTAGTGTGTTAGTCCCATTACACACACAGAGCTATATTTTCTTCCCAGAAGCACCTATAGGACTTCTAGTGTGTTAGTGGCATCACACACACAGAGCTATATTTTCTTCCAGAAGCACCCATAGGACTTCTAGTGTGTTAGGCCCATCACACAGAGCTCCTCTATTTTCTTAGCATAAGCACCCACAGGACTTCTAGTGTGTTAGTGGCATCACACAGAGCTCCTATATTTTCTTCTCAGCAGAAGCACCCACAGGACTTCTAGTGTGTTAGTGGCATCACACAGAGCTCCTCTATTTTCTTTGCAGAAGCACCCACAGGACTTCTAGTGTGTTAGTGGCATCACACAGAGCTCCTATATTTTCTTTGCAGAAGCACCCATAGGACTTCTAGTGTGTTAGTGGCATCACACAGAGCTCCTATATATTCTTCTCAGCAGCACCCCATAGGACTTCTAGTGTGTTAGTGGCATCACACAGAGCTCCTATATTTTCTTTGCAGAAGCACCCACAGGACTTCTAGTGTGTTAGTGGCATCACACAGAGCTCCTATATTTTCTTTGCAGAAGCACCTATAGGACTTCTAGTGTGTTAGTGGCATCACACAGAGCTCCTATATTTTCTTCTCAGCAGCACCCACAGGACTACCGACTACAATGGCTGGAAGACCGCCAAGGGGAGGCAGAGCGTGCAGAGCCAAGAACACAGGGCAGACAGTCTCTGTTTCTAGTGGACGTGGCCGTGGACGTGGACGTGGTCGTGCATCGTCATCAGCACGTGGCCATGGGACACGCGCGTCTTTGTTTTCGGCAGCTGGACATGTGGAGCCGCATCATGCTGAAGGCTTGGTAGAATGGATGACCAAGCCCTCCTCATCCTCCTCATCCTCTCTCACCCAGGCTCAGGGTACTGACAGAGCATCATCAGCCACCCCTTCCCTAGACCCACCATGTCCTCCTGAGGAGTCCCCCGAACTCTTTGAGCACAGTGTTGGGTACATGCTCCAGGAGGATGCCCAACGATTCGAAGGCTCGGATGACGATACCCAGCTTGAGGAATCTGGCAGTACAGTTCCACCAGCTGCAGCTTACTGCCAGGTTTGCTCTAGTGGTGAAGAGGGAGGGGATGATGAGGTCACTGACTCCACGTGGGTGCCTCAAGGGAGAGAGGATGAGGAGGAGGACGAGGAGGAGGAGGATGCGGCGTCACATGTCCAACGAGGCAGGATGCCCCCTGGAGGCCAGGTAGAGGCCAGCACAGCAACTGTACAACACCGCAGAGCTCCGCCTGTGCAGGGCGCTGCCTCTGCACGTTATCAGAAAAGTTCTTTGGTGTGGGCCTTTTTTGAGACGAGTGCAGCAGATCGCACCACTGCTATTTGCAATATTTGTCTCAAGCGTATCTCGCGTGGCCAAAACATCAGCCGCTTGGGCACCACAAGCATGACCAGACATATGGCGACCTGCCATGCAGCTCGTTGGCAGGCACACATAAAAGACCCACACCAAAGAACTAAGCGGACCTCTCCTTGCTCCTCCTCAGCTGGGATCTCCATCCCCACTACACCTTCAGTCCTCTCTGAAAGCTGCTCTGAGAGGACTGAAGGTGTAGAATTCGGTGTGTCACAACCAAGTACTTGCAGTACACCGACGTCCGAATGCAGCAGGCAAATTTCCCTGCCCCAGCTGCTGGACCGTAGAAAGAAGTACACTCCCAGCCATCCACATGCCCAGCGGTTGAATGCTAGCCTTGCTAAATTGCTAGCACTTCAACTGCTGCCTTTTCAGTTGGTAGACTCGGCCCCCTTCCGTGAGTTTGTTCAATGTGCGGTTCCTCAGTGGCAGGTTCCCAAACGCCACTTTTTCTCGCGGAAGGCGATTCCGTCTCTCTACCGGCATGTGGAGGGCAATGTCCATGCCTCGCTGGACAGGGCGGTCAGCGGTAAGGTGCATATTACCGCTGACTCATGGTCCAGCAGGCATGGACAGGGACGGTACCTTTCTTTCACGGCCCATTGGGTCACTCTATTGGCAGCTGGGAGGGATGCAGGACAAGGTGCAGTAGTGTTGGAGGTTGTTCCGCCACCACGCCTCCAAAACGCGACTACTGCTACTGGTTGTGACACACCTCTCTCCTCCACCCCCTCCTCTTCTTCTTCCTCCAGTGCTCTGTCCTTGGAACCAGCGGTGCTCCGTAGGCGTACAAGGGGCTACGCAAGTACGCAGGCAAAAAGATGCCATGCCGTGCTTGCGCTGGTGTGTTTGGGGGACAGGAGCCACACTGGGCCAGAGGTTCTGGCAGCTCTGCAGGGGCAGGCCGAGAGGTGGTTGACGCCACGTCAGCTTAAGCCAGGAATGGTCGTTTCTGACAATGGCACCAACCTCCTCTCCGCCCTGCGACAGGGGCAGCTCACCCATGTGCCCTGCATGGCTCACGTCCTCAACCTGGTGGTGCAGCGGTTCTTGGGCAGGTTCCCAGGCTTACAGGATGTCCTGAGGCAGGCCAGGAAAGTCTGTGTGCATTTCCGCCGATCTTATAATGCCAGTGCTCGGCTGACTGAGCTGCAAAAGGAGCTGAACCTGCCCAAGAACCGCCTAATATCTGACATGCCCACCAGGTGGAACTCAACGTTGGCCATGCTGCAGCGACTGCACACGCAGCAGAGGGCCATCAATGAGTACCTTTGCGACTACGGCACCAGGACAGGGTCAGGGGAGCTTGGGTTTTTTTCCCCACGTCAGTGGAGCATGATCAGGGATGCATGCACTGTCCTCTCACCATTTGAGGAGGCCACGAGGATGGTGAGCAGTGACAGTGCATGCATCAGTGACACTGTCCCTCTTATCCACCTGTTGGAGCATACGCTGCGTGGGATAATGGACAGGGCACTTGAGGCAGAACAGAGGCAGGAAGAGGAGGACTTCCTTGCCTCTCAAGGCCCCCTTTATCCGGACAGTGTTCCTTCTGTCCCACCCATCACACAGGAAGAGGATGAGGAGGAGGAGGAGGAGGAGGAGGAGGAGGATTGTGTGAGCATGGAGGTGGAGCCTGGCACTCAGCATCAGCAGCAGCAGTCTTTTAGGGATGATGTACAGTCCCAACAAGCCAGTGGACTTGTACGTGGCTGGGAGGAGGTGGCTGGCGATCATGTCATCCTCAGTGACCCAGAAGACTCCGGACCGAATGCCTCAGCTAACCTACGCTGCATGGCCTCCCTGATCCTGCAAAGCCTGCGGAAGGATCCTCGTGTTCTTCGGATCAAGGAGAGGGACCATTACTGGCTGGCCACTCTCCTTGATCCGCGGTACAAGGGTAAGGTTGCGGACCTTATCTTGCCGTCGCAGAGGGAGCAGAGGATGAGACATCTCAGGGAGGCCTTGCAGAAAGGTCTGTGCAACGCGTTCCCAGAAACTGGGAGGCTACAAACTCCTGGTCCTGGGCGACGAGTTGCTGAGGCTTCGGTCAGTGGCAGAAGGAGCGGTGGGGAAGGTGGACGTCTGACCGATGCGTTCAGACAATTTTTTAGTCCGCAGCCCCAAGGTATGATCGGTTCCAGCAACCATCGCCAGCGTCTGATATACATGGTGCAGGAATACCTTGGGGCAAGGTCAGACTTGGACACCTTTCCCACCGAAAATCCTCTGGCTTACTGGGTCCTGAGGATGGATCACTGGCCAGAGCTTGCACAGTATGCAATTGAGCTACTGGCCTGTCCTGCCTCCAGCGTTCTTTCCGAACGCACATTCAGTGCTGCTGGAGGATTTGTGACTGATCATAGGGTGCGCCTGTCCACCGCCTCGGTTGATCGACTGACATTCATCAAAATGAATCAGTCTTGGATCACCACCAGCTACCAGGCACCTGAGGCGGATATAACCGAATAATTTTTAATGTCACATCCCTTCAAGACTGCCTATGCTGATGCTGAGTGACTGTCCTCTTATGTTCACTGACTATCCTCTTCCTCCTCCTCAATGATCCATGCCACAGCACCAGTGCCTAAGGCACAATTTTTCAGCCCCTGTTTAACAGGGGCGTGTACTTACAATTTTTTAAAAAAATGCTTCGCAACACGTGTGACTGCTGTGCTCCAAGTACAGTCTCTGTGAGGGCCGTGTTGCAGTGTTGTGGCACCAGCACCAGTGCCTAAGGCACAATTTTTCAGCCCCTGTTTAACAGGGGCGTGTACTTACAATTTTTTAAAAAAATGCTTCGCAACACGTGTGACTGCTGTGCTCCAAGTACAGTCTCTGTGAGGGCCGTGTTGCAGTGTTGTGGCACCAGCACCAGTGCCTAAGGCACAATTTTTCAGCCCCTGTTTAACAGGGGCGTGTACTTACAATTTTTTAAAAAAATGCTTCGCAACACGTGTGACTGCTGTGCTCCAAGTACAGTCTCTGTGAGGGCCGTGTTGCAGTGTTGTGGCACCAGCACCAGTGCCTAAGGCACAATTTTTCAGCCCCTGTTTAACAGGGGCGTGTACTTACAATTTTTTAAAAAAATGCTTCGCAACACGTGTGACTGCTGTGCTCCAAGTACAGTCTCTGTGAGGGCCGTGTTGCAGTGTTGTGGCACCAGCACCAGTGCCTAAGGCACAATTTTTCAGCCCCTGTTTAACAGGGGCGTGTACTTACAATTTTTTAAAAAAATGCTTCGCAACACGTGTGACTGCTGTGCTCCAAGTACAGTCTCTGTGAGGGCCGGTTGCAGTGTTGTGGCACCAGCACCAGTGCCTAAGGCACAATTTTTCAGCCCCTGTTTAACAGGGGCGGGTAATTACAAATCTTGATCTAATAGTTCACAGCAGGGCCCATTCCTGCGCCCACCAAGAGTAACTATGAGGGCCTACAGTCTTGTGGCAACACCGTCCACCACCACCGCCAAAGGCCCAATTTTTCTGCCCTGTTCATCAGGTGCTTGCAATTACAAATCTTGATCTAATAACTCACAGCAGGGCCCATTCCTGCGCCCACCAAGAGTAACTGTGAGAGCTTACAGTCTTGTGGCAAAACCGTCCACCACCACCACCACCACCACCACCAAAGGCCCAATTTTTCTGCCCTGTTCAACAGGTGCATGCAATTATAAATCTTGATCCAATAACTCACAGCAGGGCCCATTCCTGTGACCACCAGTCTCGTGGCTACACCAACATCTAATAGGGCAAATTTCTGCAGAGTATATACGGCAGGCCCCTACTTTCAAACATCCAACTTACAAACGACTCCTACTTGCAAACGGAAAGAGAAAACAGGAAGTGAGAGGAAATCTACCCCTAGGAAGGGAAATTCTATCCTGTTAGATTTATTTTGGGAAAAAAGTATCTCCTCTTTACTGATGCTTTATCACCAATCCTTGTTTCAATTAAAACCCCACTTTTCCAAAAACATTTGTCATTGGGACGGAAAGTGAGGTGACATGTTCTGAACAGATGTGCAAAGACAGCAAATGTTACAGGGGTGATAACCCCTCCCTATGTTCTCCAAAAAGCTTAAAAATAGATTTTTTTGGGATGGAGCTACACTTCATAATGTACCTGTTCAGATTCTACTTAAGATCAAACCTAAAGCCGCAAGTGGTTTTAAATGGCTTCTTTTTTTCCTTTACAAATGTCATTTTGTGCAAGGACAGTTCTAAACACGGGAAACACATGCCACTTCACAGGCATACTTTGGACACCCCCCAGGTACCATATTTAAAGGAAAATGTCACTTTTTTTTTTTCACTTTATGCATCATTAAAATGACTGCTCCCGAAAAAACGTTAGTTTTTAAAAGTTCTTTTTGCATTGATATATGTCCCCTGGGGCAGGACCCGGGTCCCCAAACCTGTTTTATGACATTAACATGCATATTGGCCGTTGTAATTAGCACTTTTGATTTCGAACGTTCGCGTCCATTATAACGTATAGGGTTCGAAAATTCGCGCGAACTTTCGGTCCGTTCGAAGGTTCTGGTTCGAACCGAACCCGGGGGTGTTCGGCTCATCCCTAATTGCCACGATCGGTAGAGCGAGAGAAATAATTCTAGCTCTAGACCTCCTCTGTAACTCAAAACATGCAACCTGTAGAATTTTTTGAATCGTCACCTATGGAGATTTTTAAGGGTAAAAGCTTGTCGCCATTCCACGAGCGGGCGCAATTATGAAGCATGACATGTTTGGTATCAATTTACTCGGCGTAACATTATCTTTCACAATATAGAAAAAAATTGGGCTAACTTTATTTTTTTAATTAAAAAAAGTGTATTTTTTCCAATGCGCAAATACGGTGTGACAGAAAGTATTGCAACGACCACCATTTTATTCTCTAGGGTGTCTGAAAAAAATGTATAATGTAAAAATGTAAAATGTTTTTAACTTGTAAAAAACTAATCTCAGAAAGAGGCTAGGTCCTTAAAGAGGATGTCCACCCGATTTTTTTTTTTTTAAAGTCAGCAGCTACAAATACTGCAGCTGCTGACTTTTAATAAATGGACACTCACCTGTTCCAGGTTCCAGCGGTGTCGGCAGAATGTGACGAGCGATCGCTCGTCTCTCGCTGCCCCGCCGCCATCCTCGGTCAGGGAATCAGGAAGTGAAGACGCAACGTCTTCACTGCCCGGTTCCCTACTGTGCATGTGCGAGTCGTGCTGCGCTTCTCTATTGGTCCCCGCTGTGTCCTGGGAACTGTGTTTCCCAAGACACAACGGGGCATCCTCGGATAGGGGCGGGCATCCTCAGATATGGGCGGGGATGCTCGTCCCGGAAGTGGGTGCAGATACCTGTATTATATAGGTATCTGCACCCCCCTCCCCCCTGAAAGGTGCCAATTGTGGCACCGGAGGGGGGGGAGGAATCCGATAAGCAGAAGTTCCACTTTAGGGTGGAACTCCGCTTTAAGTGGTTAAAATTCCCCTGTCCCCCCCCCCGTGTTTGCGCGCAAAGGCCAACTCACACGTTGGTCCCGCACGCATGCAAACAGCAATCGTCCCACACATGTGAGGTATCACCACGAACATTAGATCATGGGAAGTAATTCTAGCACCAGACCTCTTCTGTAAATCTAAAGAGGTAACCTGTGAAGGCTTTTAAAGCATCACTTATGGATTGTAAAATTTACGTAGTTTGTTGCCGTTGCACGGGTGTCGTGCCCAATTTTAAAGCGTGACATGTTTGGTATCTATTTACTTGGCATAACATCGTCTTTTATATTTGACTAAAAAACTGGGTTACGTATTGGATTTTGTTTTTGCATTAAAATTTAAAAAAGTGTATTTTCTTTCCCAAAAAATGGCCTTAGAAAAACCACTGTGTAAATACCGTGCGACATAAAAAAATTAGCAAAACCCACCAATTTATTTTCTAGGGCCTCTGATTTAAAAAAAAAATATCTAATGTTTGGGGGGCTAAGAAATTATCCTAGCAAAAAAATACTAATTGTTATCATGCACACAGAACGTTTTTACAGCTGCTGTTAGGGGCGTTTGATGTTTTTTTTAATTGCTGCTAAATGCCCCTCCATGTTAGCCTATGTGTCCATTCACACATAAACTGTCAGAGGTGTTTGGAGGCATAAGTGTTGAGGGGCAGTAAAAAAAAAAAAACCGCCAGCTGGTGCTTTCAGGAGCAATAAAAAACGAGTTGTAAAAATTAAAAACGCAAAAAAAAAAAACGCGGCTAAACGCATCTAAATGCGGCTAAACGTGTCAAGCCATGTTTGACGTTTTTAGGCGTTTTTACATTAAATGGTAGTTTTGAATGAAAAACGCCCCAAAAACACGAATGCCAAAAAACGCGGGAATTGTACTTCATTTTCTCGGCTCGTCGTAGTGTTGTACGTCACCGCGTTCTTGACGGTCGAAAGTTCAGAGAACGTTTGTGTGACCGTGTGTATGCAAGCCAAGCTTGAGCGGAATTCCGTTGGAAAAAACATCCAAGATTTTTCCGCTCGTGTGTACGCGGCATTAGAGCCTTTGTTGTGATCTTTGAGAATGAATTACTTCACAGTACACATAGCTAGAGAGGTCAGTGATGGCTTGTTTAAAAGCTCTTTTACTGCATGTTCAGAATATGTAAAAGCTTTATTGTCCATCATCCATGCACAGGTGATGAGTGTATACAAGTCCAACCCAATTTACTAATGGGCTCCTACGGTTGTCCATTTCCTAAAAAACAATTAACTCGGCAGCAAATGGGAAATCCGTGAATTTGGCGCTCAGACGCTGTACCTTGCTGGTTGGCCTTCGTTCAAACTCCCAATGTTTTTACAGCTTTGTGTATTCTTCCCCATTAGGTCCACCCTATAAGCCAGCCTGGCGCAGCAAACTGTTTGATGAATCACTTCATCGGAGTCTCATAAAATCCCGTGTAAATCCATTTATGGGAAGACGCGGGGCTAAGCCTCTCAACCCCCTTCTCAAACGTGTACTTCTCCTGAAAGTGTTTCTAAAACTTTTTCTTTATTCCTTTAAACTAAAGTATCAGTTCGAAGAATTACAGAATCAAAATGATTTGTTTAAAATTCTACCATAACAATTTCATACTTAAAGTTCAACTTCAGGCAGAAATTAAAGACACAAAGTCATGGAGCTCTGTATTTATTAATACATGATTCAGTGGCGGCTGGTGCTCAAAAATTGGGGGGGGGGGGGGGGGGGGGAGGGGGGGGGGGGGGGGGGGGGCAAATGAACTGAAAAATTCTGAAAAATACTGAAATAAAAACATCAATTGGAGCCTCACTTTGCCATCATATGCAGCCACTGTGCCATCAAATGTAACCAAATGTGCCCATCATATGCAGCCACTGTGCCCATCATATGCAAACTCTGTTCCCAATAAATTCAGCCACCTGTGCCCATCATATGCAGCCAACTGTGCCAATCATATGCATCCTCACTGTGCCCATCATATGCATCCTCACTGTGCCCATCATATGCAGCCACTGTGCCCATCATATGCAGCCACTGTGCCATCAAATGTAGCCAACTATGCCCATCGAACTGAAAAATACTGAAACAAAAACATCAATTGCAGCCTCACTGTGCCATCATATGCAACCACTGTGCCATCAAATGTAGCCACTGTGCCCATCATATGCAGCCACTGTGCCCATCATATGCAGCCACTGTGCCCATAATATGCAGCCAACTGTGCCCATCATATGCAGCCTCACTGTGCCCATCATATGCAGCCACTGTGCCCATCATATGCAGCCACTGTGCCATCAAATGTAGCCAACTGTGCCCATTATATGCAGACTATGTGCCCAGTAAATGCAGCCAACTGTGCCCATCATATGCAGCCACTCTGCCATTGTATGCAGTTAACTGTACCCATCATATGCAGACTCTGTGCCCAGCAAATGCAGCCACATGTGCCCATCATATGCAGCAAATTGTGCCCATAATATGCAGCCACTGTGCCATCAAATGTAGCCAACTGTGCCCATCATATGCAGACTCTGTGCCCAGCAAATGCAGCCACATGTGCCCATCATATGCAGCCAACTGTGCCCATCATATGCAGCCACTGTGCCATCAAATGTAGCCAACTGTGCCCATCATATGCAGACTCTATGCCCAGTAAATGCAGCCAACTGTGCCCATCATATGCAGCCAACTATGTCCATAATATGCAGCCACTCTGCCATCAAATGCAGCCAACTGTACCCATCATGTTCAGACTCTGTGCCCAGCAAATGCCGCCACATGTGCCCATCATATGCAGCCAACTGTGCCCATAATATGCAGCCACCTGTGCTCATAATATGCAGCCAACTGTGCCCAACATGGGAAGCCTCACTGTGCCCATCATATGCAGCCAACTGTGCCCATCATATGCAGCCACTGGGCCATCAAATGTAGCCAACTGTGCCCATCATATGCAGACTCTATGCCCAGTAAATGCAGCCAACTGGGCCCATCATATGCATCCAACTATGTCCATAATATGCAGCCACTCAGCCATCATATGCAGCCAACTGTACCCATCATATGCAGACTCTGTGCCCATCATATGCAGCCAACTGTGCCCATCATATGCAGCCAACTGTGCCCATCATATGCAGCCAACTGTGCCCATCATATGCAGACTCCGTGCCTATCAAATGCAGCCAACTGTGCTCCATCAATTGCAGCCTTTGTGCCCATAATATGCAGCCACTGTGCCTCCATGACTCCTCTTTGCGTGTCTTGTTCCTGTTATTTTTGGCACCAATGGGATTGCCTCTGCCTTCAGCCAATCAGGTGCCCGGTATTACATCTGGGCCTCTTGATTGGCTGAGAGGCTGTTCTGTGTTAGCAAAGCAAATTAATATTTGCTTTGCTAACACACCTGGGTGCACTGCGAGCGCAATGCACCTTTTTTGGCACCTATTAGAGCCTATGGCTTTAATCGGGTGCTTGAAAAACACCCCCCGCCACTGTAATTCAGGCGCCTGGAGCCCGAAAAGGGGCCGGACGCCTGAATAGGGGTTGGTTACAGTGGCCATGGATCTGCTTTTGAGTTCACCCGGCACAGCAGAGAGGAGAAAAAGAGTGGAGGGGACGTCACATCGCTCAGGCCTTTTTACAGGACTGACAATAGGAAGGGACTGCCTGGGAGCGGATCTGCTCTGCCTCCTGCTGCAGGTGAGTGGGGACCCCCAATGTCTTCTCTCAGGCCTGGAGAATGAAGATCGACCATCTGGTGTCACCTCAATCCTAGGGGCACCTACCTAGCGTACAGCACACTAGAATCCTAGGAACACCTACCTGACTTTGTGTAAACATACCCACAGCTATATATTCTACTGCCCTATGAGGTCCAACCCTTCTCTATACTACCTACTGCTCTATGGACACCTACCCTTACAGTATCTATACTACCCACTGCTCTATGGACACCTACCCTTCTCTATACTACCTACCTACTGCTCTATGGACATCTACCCTTCTCTATAGTACCTACTGCTCTATGGACATCTACCATTATTTATACTACCTACTACTC
Source organism: Lithobates sylvaticus (assembly GCA_028564925.1). Taxonomy (NCBI): domain Eukaryota; kingdom Metazoa; phylum Chordata; class Amphibia; order Anura; family Ranidae; genus Lithobates; species Lithobates sylvaticus. Next base: position 268,179,708 of record CM053032.1, read on the forward strand.
TATGGACACATACCCTTCTCTATACTACCTACTGCTCTATGGACACCTACCCTTATCTATACTACCTACTGCTCTATGAACACCTACCCTAGTCTATACTACCTACTGCTCTATGGTCACCTACCCTTCTCTATACTACCTACTGCTCTATGGACACCAACCCTTCTCTATACTACCTACTGCTCTATGGACACCTACCCTTATCTATACTACCTACTTCTCTATGAACACCTACCCTTCTCTATACTATGGATACCCACTCTCCTACAGTTTACCTCCTGCTTTATTGGAATCTACCCTACCATTAGCTTCTCGTCTCTTTGACACCTACTACCCTGTTTCCTCGAAAATAAGACCTAGTGTGACTGTCGGTGATGGCTGCAATATAAGCCCTACCCCCCAAATAAGCCCTAGTTAAAGTCCTTGTAGGTCTTATTTTCAGGGTAGGGCTTATTTTTGGGGAAAGAGGGTAGGGCTTATTTGGGGGGTAGGGCTTATATTGCACCCATCACCGACAATCACGCTAGGTCTTATTTTCGGGGAAACAGGGTACCCATCTCTGTATTAGCTTCTGCCTTTTGGATTTCCCCCTTTTTACTCTCCTATTCTACTATCCTAAGGACACCATCCCAACTCTGTTCTAGGCATTGCCTTATGGGCTGCAGGAAGGGGGATGGGAGAACCTCCTGGTGTAGTATGGGGGGGGGGATAGGAGAGCCTCCCTCTCTCTCTCATCCCTCTCTCTCTCTCTTAAGAGAGAGCTTGAATAGGAAGAGGTGGAGCCTAAAGAGGAAGGGGTGGAGTTTATAGATGGAGGGGTGAATCTTAAACAGGAAGGGGTGGGGCAAATTTAAATGGGGGGGCACCCGATTTTAGTTTTGCCTAGAGCAGCACAAAACCAAAATACACCACTGCTTACACCCCTGGGCCACCTCCTCCCAACACTGGGGGGGGGGGGGGGGGTGTAGTTTGGCATCTTTGCCCTGGGCACTGGATGACCTTGTCACGGCACTGGTAACAGCTCTACTGTGCAATTTGACTGGCGTTGTCATCATATTACAGGAATTGGATAAATTATATTCCCTGGCAGGATCAAATGCTAATAAAATTATATTACAGAGGGGAACGAGAAAAACAAAAACTGCTGTGTTACGCTGTTACTGCGAATGACATTCTGAATCATACCTGTCATTTGTTTTTACATTTTGTTACACAATATTTACTTTTTAACAACAACAAGCTTTTATATTGACCTCCTTCCAAAAGTTCTATGAAGCAGCAATCAGTGTTTAAGACATTTTATATTCAGACTGACTTATCTGGCTTATGAATCCGCAGCAGAAGACGGGACTCCGAGGCACAAACCTGCTTTCCTGCAATTCCCCTGCGATGGATCCCGTCTCTGATTCTCCTCTCTTGGAAACGTTGAATGTTAGTCTGGGCGACCTTAAATGAACTTCTTATTTTACGGCATGAAAGAACATAACAAATTGGGGAAAGTGAAAGACTATTTAACTGCGATAGATTAAAAAACACACATGTGACAAGCAGAACACGGAATATGCTGATCAGTGGCACTGAATATAATTAGCATATTGAATTAAAGATGGTCTAAGAAAAAAAAAAATAAGAAAAAAAAAGTCTCTACTGAACGCAAGATCCTGGGAAATGATGGGCAAACATAATTATACGCTAAAGTGGGAAAGGGCCCTGGGAGAGGAGATACCCATGGAACAGTGGCGGACCATATGGGTCCAGGCGGCCAAGAGCTCGATCCATGGGCGTCCGCAGAACTTTTTTCAGGGGGGGGGGGGGGCATCATTTTAAGGTCACCCATGCTCTGACCTTTTCAACAATGTCATTATCACATTATCACGGTTAGAGACTGCAGACGTAGTACAGGTCATGGTCAGAGACTGCAGACATGGCCGTAGAGACTGTAAGAGACTGCAGACATGGCCCAAGAGACTGTCAGAGACTGCGGACATGGCCCAAGAGACTGTCAGAGACTGCGGACATGGCCCAAGAGACTGTCAGTGACTGCATACATGGCTAAAGAGACTGTAAGAGACTGCGGACATGGCACAAGAAATGACCAGAGACTGCATACATGGCTCAAGAGACTGCGGACATGGCACAAGAGACTATCAGAAACTGCATACATGTGGGGGGGGGGGGGGGTGACAGAGAGAAAGGGGGGTGACAGAGAGAAAGGGGGTGACAGAAAGAGAGAAAGGGGGTGACAGAGAGAAAGGGGGTGAGAGAGAGAGGTGACAGAAAGAGACAGAGGGGGTGACAGAGAGAGACGGGGTGACAGAGAGAGAGGAGTGTGACAGAGAGACAGAGGGGGGGGGTTACAGAGAGGGGGTGAAAAAGACAGAGGGGTGAGAGAGAGAGTGGAGGTGATAGAGAGGGGTGATGGGGTCATCACTCCTGATACGATCCCTAATTCCAGGGGGGGGGCACTTTCCCCCCCCCCTTGCCCCCCCTTGCCCCTACCTGCGGAAGCCCATGGCTCGATCTGCACCCTTTATAAAGAAAATGCATACAAAATTTTGTACTTTTGGTACATGACCCCAGATGTGCTACATGCAATATTCCCGACCAGTTCAGATCGCTGCTGGCGTTGCATGGGGGCTAAATGGACACTCATCCACATTTAGTGGGACTGTCCACAGATTGTTCCTTACTGGAACTCAGTCTAGCAATTGCTTGCTACTTGATAAGATAATACCCGCCACCCCTAAATTTTTTCTACTGGGCCTCTCCTCATTGAAAGCCCCAGCCCCACAGAAGAAATTAACTAGGCACATCCTCACAGCGGCACGTTGCCTGGTTGCGCTAAATTGGAAGTGTAGCACCCCCCCTCCACTGAAGCCCTCTATGCCAGGATTAAAGTGGGGTTCCACTGCCTCCGCGTTTTTTTTTTTTGCGGTACATTACAAATAATAAATGGTTTTAAAATGCTCACTCACGTCTCCCGTCCTTCCCGCTGTCATCCTTTAATTTTCTCCTCCAATAGTGTACTTATAAAATTCCCTTACGGGGGTTTCATCTTGCCTGTGGGCATGTGAAACCCACAGGCATTCTCTTCCGGGATGTGCTGACGTTGTGCTGACGTCAATTTCCCATCATGCAATGCCCCTTGTCGCAGATCTCGCGCATGCGCATTAGACACGTTGCGCGAGCGCCGTTCACAGCTTCTGTTGCCATCACAACAGGCGGCCTCCTCGGAATCGCGTCACTTCCTGTTTGGAAGTAACGCGATTCTAGACCTCGGCGGTGCTCAAAGACTCCTGGGAAATGGTGACTCACATCTCCCAGGAGCCTTAGCGAGCCGGGCCGCCGAGGGAAGTGACGTTTTTAGCCCGGGCTAGCGCAGAGGCAGATTACGTGGGACGACCTAGCAACAGGCAGAACGAGGTAACTGACATTTTTTTTTTTTTTATCCATTTTTTTTTTTTTTGATGCGATTGTAGGCAGGTCTAAACAAACTTATATTTATATTCACTTTAAAGATGTTGAGTTGATGGAGAAGATGACGGCAAGAATACAAGACCGCTTAAAAACACATGATGAGGTCTGGGAGCTCTGGCACCGCTGGGAGGAACAACATGGTCCAAACACTGACCCAGGAGGATAATGACCTACTACCCCCCCCCCCCTTCTCTTTTCTCTCTTTTCTTCCTTCTTTACTAGGAGTCGCTCTAGAACTCCCGTTTATCACTTGTTATGCAAATTACAATGTTTAGTTGATAGCTACTCTTTATGCAAAAGTTGAGTTACCTTGTTATAAAAGGAAGAAACATGGCTGTCGGAAAGCCAGAGGCTACAAGTTTTAGAAGTAGACTAGCCATGTAAGTTAAGATAGCAAATTACTCATGTGTTGTTGACTAAGTATTGCATTTAAGATGTATCTGATAAAACCTTGAATAAAACTGTTATTGATTAAAAAAAAAAAAAAAAAGGCTCATGACATTACATGGTGGTTCTGGATTCCTGACACCTAACAATTCCACTGGACTTCAACTTCAAATAAAATGTTTCTTTTTAGTTTTGGATCTAGCATGGAAGTGTTGGATCCTCTGTTAGGTTACATGGTGATTCTGGATTCCTGATACCTTGCAATTCCCCGAGATTGGTTTGTAGGTGCTGTGCTGGGACCCAAGGTCTACATGCAGGGCAGCTGATAGAAATCATGGGGCCCCGTACAGCCTGCCTGATGGGGCCCCCCCCTGGCCTCCTTCAGCCCCGCCACTGGCTCCGCCCCTGGTCCCTCCCCATACCCCACCTTGAAACTGTCTCTGCAGCACATTACGGCATTGGCGGTACTGTCTCTGCAGGCAGCAAATGCATTATGGGCCATAACGCATGTGCTACCACCAGACAGTGGCACCCATGCCTCCATGGCCGGGGTTGGGCATGGGTTTCCAGGGTGGGAGGTTTTTGACGATGTTCGGTCATGGTGGCTGGAGGAGTTTTTTTCTTTTTCTTTTTTTAACATTAATTAGTTCTCCGTTAAGGTTGCCCGGGCCCCCCTGCTGGTCAGGCCCGGTACAACAGGGCCAGTTGTCATGGTCTATCAGCGGCCCTGTCTACATGGGGTCGTTGGTATTGATCGGTTCAGTACTGCCATAACTCACATTGGCCTTTGCCCAACTTTAGGAAAAAGTTTTTTCTTTTTTTTTTTTCAGTTTTAGATCTAGCATGGAAGGTTTGGACCTTCTTTCTGGATATGTGATGATTCTGGATTCTTGTCACCTTACATCTCCCTGGGATTGGGTTGTAGGTGCTGTCCTGGAGCCCAAGGTCTACATAGAGTCAATGGTATTATTCCATGTAATACCACCCTAATTTTCATGGGTCTTTGGCCAAATTCAGACAAATTTTTTAATTTTTTATATAGTTTTGGATCTAGCATAGAAGGGTTAGATCATTTGTCAGGTACATGGTGATTCTGGATTCCTGACACTTTAAAAATTCCCAGTGATTCGTTTGTACGTGATATCAGGTCAAAATAGGGTTATTAGTTCTAATCAGTTCAATATCACCCTAATTCTCACTGGCCTTTGCCCAACTTAAGATAATTATTTTTTTCAGTTTTGTATCTAGCATGGAAGTGTTGGATCCTCTGTCAGGTTACGTGGTGATTCTGGATTCCTGACACCTTATAATTCCCACCCAGGACTGTTTTTTAGGGGTAGTCCTGGGGCACAAGGTCTAAATGGGGTCATTGGTATTAATCTGTTCATTCCTGCCTTAATTCTCTTTGGTCTTTGCCCAATTCCAGACAAAGTTTTTTTCAATTCTGGACCTAGCATGGAAGAGTTGGATCCTTTGTCAGGTTTCATAATACCTTACAATTCCCCATGATTGATTTGTAGGTGTTGTCCTGGGGCACAAGGTCTACATGGGGTCATTGGTATTAATCCATTCAATACTGCCCTATTTCTCCATGGCCTTTGCCCAACTTCAGATAGAATGTTTTTTTTTTAGTTTTGGATTTAGCATTGAAGGGTTGGATCCTTTGTTGGGTTACATGGTGATTGTGGATTCCTGACACCTTTCAATTCCCCAGGACTAGTTTTAGGTGCTGTGCTGGGGCCCAGAGTCTACATGGAGTCATTGGTGTTAATACATTCAATACCACCGTAGTTTACATTGGCCTTTGTCCAAATTCAGACAAACATTTTTTTTTCAATTTTGGATCTAGCATCTAAGGATTGGATCCTCTTTGGATCTGGCATCTAAGGATTGGATCCTCTTTGGATCTGGCATCTAAGGATTGGATCCTCTTTGGATCTGGCATCTAAGGATTGGATCCTCATTGGATCTAGCATCTAAGGATTGGATCCTTTTTGGATCTGGCATCTAAGGATTGGATCCTCTTTGGATCTGGCATCTAAGGATTGGATCCTCTTTGGATCTGGCATCTAAGGATTATATCCTCATTGGATCTAGCATCTAAGGATTGGATCCTCTTTGGATCTGGCATCTAAGGATTGGATCCTCTTTGGATCTAGCATCTAAGGATTGGATCCTCTTTGGATCTGGCATCTAAGGATTGGATCCTCTTTGGATCTGGCATCTAAGGATTGGATCCTCTGTCAGGTTACATGAGAGATTCTTAATTTCCTACACCTCACCCTTTCCCATCATCGGTTTGTAGGCGCTGTCCTGGGGCCGAAGGTCTACATGAGGTCATTGATCTAAATCTGTTTAATACTGATAAAATTCACATTGGCCTTTGCCCAACTTCAGACAAAAAGGTGTTTTTTTTTTTCATTTTGGAAGGGTTGGATCCTCTGTTTGGCTTTTATTGCCACATACATGGAGTCCAACAGGAGTGTCAAAAAAGGTTTGTCATGATAGAATGAATTCATAGCTGAAAAAAGCCAACAGCCCTAATTTAAGGGGGAGTGCATGAAACTCTGATGTAATTGGGTGGTTTGGTGAGCAAAGTTCTCCTTTACATCCACATCGTTCCACCTTAACCTCTTGCTTACCGGGCACTTAAACCCCCCTTCCTGCCTAGACCAATTTTCATCTTTCAGCGCTGTCACACTTTGAATGACAATTGCGCGGTCATGCTACACTGTACCCAAATGACATTTTTATAATTTTTTTCACACAAATTAAGCTTTCTTTTGGTGGTATTTATTCACCACTGGGTGGTTTTATTTTTTGCTAAACAAACAAAAAAAGTCAGAAATAAAAAAATAAAACATGTTTCATAGTTTGTTATAAAATTTTGCAAACAGGTAATTTTTCTCCTTCATTGATATTCGCTGATCAGGCAGCACTGATGGGCTTCACTGATGGGCACTGATGGGCTTCACTGATGGGCACTGATGGGCTGCACCGATGGGCACAGATAAGGCAACACTGATAGGCACAGATAGACGACACTGATGGGCCCTGATTGGGTGGCACTGACGGGTGGCACTGATAGATGTCACTGATGGGTACTGATAGACATCACTGATGGTCACTGGTAGGTGGCACTGATGAGCACTGGTAGGTGGCACTGGTAGGTGGTATTGATAGGCAGCACTGGTAATGACGCACTGATTGGTGATTTATAGGCGGCACTGTGGGCACTGATAGGCGGCACTGCGGGCACTGATAGGTGACACTGTGGGCACTGATGGGTGGTACTGTGGGTACTGGTAGCTGGCGCTGATGGGCACTGGTAGGTGATGCTGGTGACTTTCCACGATCAGGACCGATGTCCCTCTTGCAGCCACCGGTGATCGGCTCTATTTACAACACATGATCAGCTTTCATTGGCTGACAGCTGATCACGTGGTAAGGGGTCGGGAATGACCTCTCCCTCCAATCTGTGATCAGGCGAGTTTCATAGACTCGCTGATCACAAAGCGTGCCGCGCACGCCCTGCAGGGGGCAAGCAGGACGTCCAGGGACACCATCCCGGCAAATTAAGTCCGCGCTGCAGCCGTCTTTCGGCTATAGCGCGGACGGCAAGTGGTTAAAAAATGTTTGTGCGCCACTAAAGTGTTTCGGGTTTGGCTTGAAGAAAAGGTGGCAACCCTACCCACCACACATAATACCACAGTGCCCAGGGCAGCTGCCCCTCCTGCCCACCCTTTGTCCCAGCCCTGCCTGCATGACTGAGCTAAAGGCATATGGATTCATGGGAGTAAATGCTACATAAATCATCTGCCCTTACTTAACCTCCCTGGCGGTAGGATTCTGGCTGGAATTTAGTGCTGAAAGCGGTACAATTATTTTGCATGGAAATTTGGCGTTTTTATATTGTAGGTCTGCAATTCTTATGAATAACTCACTTAAATCTGTCCGAACCAGAGTCTAGTAGACATCCCGGGTATGATAAAGTTTGAAACACAAAATCATAAATTATAATATAATAAAAATATATATAAAAATGATTCAATAATGTAATCAGATCAAAAACACTGAAATTTGCTCAGTTGCAGAATAGTCGCTGTCATTAAATTTATTGTTTGATGATAAATTGTGAATTTTTTATCGGTGTTTTCTAGCTGGTCTAAAACCACTTTTGACATAAAGGGACACTTTTTGGTTGCTATGGACAATCTCCAGTTTCCAGGCAGAAAAAAAAAAATTTTTATTATATAAAATGACATGCAGGGCACTGGGCAGACCACTAGGGACAAAGGGGATGTGTATTTTTGGTATACAGTACTGTAATCTGTAAGATTACAGTACTGTATGTGTTGTGTGTTTTTAAACTTTTTTAAATTTGGCGCCGATCTCTGCTCCCGTGCGTCGGAACGTCGCAGGGAACGGAGATCGGCGGCACCAGGCACTGTGTGAATCGAGCGAGCGGACGGCTCGCTCACACAGCGGGGAGACATCGCAGGATCCAGGGGAAAAGGTAAGTAACTTCCCCCCTGTATCCTGCAATGCAGCCCGAGTCTGGCTCAGGGTTACCGTTCTCAGCATAAAAAACAGACTCGGGGGTTACCGCTAGGGAGGTTAAAGAGGAAGTAAACCGTCCTCAAAAAAAAACAAAAAAACGGAACCTGCAAGGCAAAGGCATAATGAGCTAGTATGCATAGCATACTAGCTCATTATGAATGACTTACCTGAGAACGAAGCCCCCGAAGCGGTCCTCATCCACAATCTTCTCCGTCGCCATCATTCCCGGAGTGACTTCCGGGTCTCGCCGCTCCACGTCACTCCCGCGCATGCGCACGGAGGCGGCATATTGCCGTGATCTCGGCATGCGCAGTGCGCCTGCGCGCCGCTGTCTACGGCGCATGCGCCGTACACAGCGGTGCCTGTTTTTTTCTAAATATCTCCCATGTAGGTTTAGGAGATATTTCTTGGACCTACAGGTAAGCCTTAATCTTGGCTTACCTGTAGGTCAAAGTGGTTTGTAAGGGTGTCAGCAAAATAAAGCATGAAGACGTGGATGGATGGGGGGAGTTTTCTTTGAATATTTAAAATGAATTAAATAGCGGTGCTCAGATTTGTTCCACTTTAAACAAAGCAAACTTTATCTACAAAATTAAAAGACGTTAATATGTGCAGAATGGGACATCTGTGGCTTGGCCGTGAACTACAGGGCCCACCATGTCTGGAAGGGCCTGCTTATACTTGTAGTTCCTCAATCCCCGTACATCATTCTATACTATGATCACCACATTTATTTTTCTTCTTTTATAATTAAGGAGTAAAAGAGATGATTGACTTCCTCAGACAAAGAGGAAAAGGCCCCGGCTGATCTTGGAAGCTGTCCCCCCACCGCTTGGACCAGCCAGGACAGGTTTTTTGTATTGTTATTTTTGGCCGAGGGGTTTGCAGACCTGCAGTTTGAATTTGGCTGTGCAGGAACACTCCGAGTCCAGAGGACTATCCTTCCTTCATAGCAAGGGGTGCCTAACAGGCCCTGACTGACACTCAGAAAATACTTTTTTTTATGAAGAAACTCTATAGGCAAGGCTGAAGAAAACTGGATTTCAAAGCAAGATTAGGCAGCTGATGCAAATTGTATATAGCAGCTACTTCTGCTTCTCTGAGGCTGTAAAATGAGACTGAGACCCTCGACAGACCCGAGACCAGCACAAAAATGTATAATGGAAATAACATCCCCGCACTTCAATGGTTTTCAAATGCCAGGAATTGAGCGAGCTTATTTGTAGGTGGCTCTTTACTGATGTTATACATTCCATCGATGCCTACAGGGGATGCGGATTATACCGATCGACGTTATTAAAACTTCCTAAACATTTACTAAGCAGAATAGAACTAAATAAATTAAAATGGTAAAATAACAGAGAGAGAAAAAAAAACTGAAATACTAAAAACTAGTGAATGGATAGGCTGCGTTCTGAGTGATGTCATCAGTCTCTAGTGAATGGATAAGCTGTATTCTCGGTGATGTCACTGGTCTCTAGCCAATGGATAGGCTGCATTCTCAGTGATGTCACCGGTCTCTAGTGAATGGATAGGCTGCATTCTCAGTGATGTCACTGGTCTCTAGTGAATGGATAGGCTGCATTCTCAGTGATGTCACTGGTCTCTAGTAAATGGATAGGCTGCATTCTCAGTGATGTCACCGGTCTCTAGTGAATGGATAGGCTGCATTCTCAGTGATGTCACCGGTCTCTAGTGAATGGATAGGCTGCATTCTCAGTGATGTCACTGGTCTCTAGTGAATGGATAGGCTGCATTCTCAGTGATGTCACCGGTCTCTAGTGAATGGATAGGCTGCATTCTCAGTGATGTCACCGGTCTCTAGCCAATGGATAGGCTGCATTCTCAGTGATGTCACTGGTCTCTAGTAAATGGATAGGCTGCATTCTCAGTGATGTCACTGGTCTCTAGTGAATGGATAGGCTGCATTCTCAGTGATGTCACTGGTCTCTAGTGAATGGATAGGCTGCATTCTCAGTGATGTCACCGGTCTAGTGAATGGATAGGCTGCTTCTCAGTGATGTCACCGGTCTCTAGAGAATGGATAGGCTGCATTCTCAGTGATGTCACTGGTCTCTAGTGAATGGATAGGCTGCATTCTCAGTGATGTCACCGGTCTCTAGTGAATGGATAGGCTGCATTCTCAGTGATGTCACCGGTCTCTAGTGAATGGATAGGCTGCATTCTCAGTGATGTCACCGGTCTCTAGTGAATGGATAGGCTGCATTCTCAGTGATGTCACTGGTCTCTAGTGATAGGCTGCATTCTCAGTGATGTCACTGGTCTCTAGCCAATGGATAAGCTACATTCTCAGTAATGTCACTGGTCTCTAGCCAATGGATAGGCTGCATTCTCAGTGATGTCACTGGTCTCTAGTGATGGATAGGCTGCATTCTCAGTGATGTCACCGGTCTCTAGCCAATGGATAGGCTGCATTCTCAGTGATGTCACTGGTCTCTAGTGAATGGATAGGCTGCATTCTCAGTGATGTCACTGGTCTCTAGTGAATGGATAGGCTGCATTCTCAGTGATGTCACGGTCTCTAGTGAATGGATAGGCTGCATTCTCAGTGATGTCACCGGTCTCTAGTGAATGGATAGGCTGCATTCTCAGTGATGTCACCGGTCTCTAGTGAATGGATAGGCTGCATTCTTAGTGATGTCACCGGTCTCTAGTGAATGGATAGGCTGCATTCTCAGTGATGTCACCGGTCTCTAGTGAATGGATAGGCTGCATTCTCTCAGTGATGTCACCGGTCTCTAGTGAATGGATAGGCTGCATTCTCAGTGATGTCACTGGTCTCTAGCCAATGGATAAGCTACATTCTCAGTAATGTCACTGGTCTCTAGCCAATGGATAGGCTGCATTCTCAGTGATGTCACTGGTCTCTAGTGAATGGATAGGCTGCATTCTCAGTGATGTCACTGGTCTCTAGTGAATGGATAGGCTGCATTCTCAGTGATGTCACCGGTCTCTAGTGAATGGATAGGCTGCATTCTCAGTGATGTCACCGGTCTCTAGTGAATGGATAGGCTGCATTCTCAGTGATGTCACCGGTCTCTAGTGAATGGATAGGCTGCATTCTCAGTGATGTCACCGGTCTCTAGTGAATGGATAGGCTGCATTCTCAGTGATGTCACTGGTCTCTAGCCAATGGATAAGCTACATTCTCAGTAATGTCACTGGTCTCTAGCCAATGGATAGGCTGCATTCTCAGTGATGTCATGGTCTCTAGTGAATGGATAGGCTGCATTCTAGTGATGTCACCGGTCTCTAGTGAATGGATAGGCTGCATTCTCAGTGATGTCACTGGTCTCTAGTGAATGGATAGGCTGCATTCTCAGTGATGTCACTGGTCTCTAGCCAATGGATAGGCTGCATTCTAAGTGATGTCAAATGTCTCTAGTGAATGGATAGGCTGCATTCTCAGTGATCGGAGTATAAACAATGTACAGTTTATGTGAAAATTAGAAACAAAGCAAAGAACACAAAATTGTCACCAATTTCTTCCCTCTGTTTAAATTACTATCCGTCTCATTCAGAAAACCAAATCATACAGAGAGGACACCGAGCCAAATTCTGGTTTACCATCATTTAGAATTAAGAATGCAGGGGAACTGAGAAAACAGTCACAGCTCGTGACTAGCAAAACAAGCGAGCGAATATTGGCGTGATCGCGTTACTGGTTACAAGTTGTCCCCGGAGAGATGTTCACTCTGTATAATTATATTTGTTTCTTGGAATGAAGTGTTACTTGTTGTGCAATGCTGGGCACTAGCAGTCATATTCACCGCAGACTTGAGCAACAATTATTGTGTAGTTACTGCTAACTTTGAGTATGAATATATACTCACCGCCCCCCCGTACATTGCTAGTACCGGGTGTGACCCCCTTTTACCTTCATTCTTGGTGGCATAGATTCAACAAGGTGTTGGAAACGTTCCTCAGAGATTTTGCTCCATAGAGACATGATGGCATCACACAGTTGCCGCAGATTTGTCGGCTGCACATCCATGATGCCAATTCCCCATTTCATCACATCCCAAAGGTGCTCTATTGGATGAGATCTGGTGAGTGTCTCTATTGGATGGGATCTGGTGAGTGTCTCTATTGGATGAGATGTGGTGAGTGTCTCTATTGGATGGGATCTGGTGAGTGTCTCTATTGGATGGGATGTGGTGAGTGTCTCTATTGGATGAGATGTGGCGAGTGTCTCTATTGGATAAGGTGGTGAGTGTCTCTATTGGATGAGATGTGGTGAGTGTCTCTATTGGATGAGATGTGGTGAGTGTCTCTATTGGATGAGATGTGGTGAGTGTCTCTATTGGATGAGATGTGGTGAGTGTCTCTATTGGATGGGATGTGGTGAGTGTCTCTATTGGATGAGATGTGGTGAGTTTCTCTATTGGATGAGATGTGATGAGTGTCTCTATTGGATGAGATCTGGTGAGTGTCTCTATTGGATGAGATGTGGTGAGTGTCTCTATTGGATGAGATGTGGTGAGTGTCTCTATTGGATGAGATGTGGTGAGTGTCTCTATTGGATGGGATGTGGTGAGTGTCTCTATTGGATGAGATGTGGTGAGTGTCTCTATTGGATGAGATGTGGTAAAAGTGTCTCTATTGGATGAGATGTGGTGAGTGTCTCTATTGGATGGGATGTGGTGAGTGTCTCTATTGGATGAGATGTGGTGAGTGTCTCTATTGGATGAGATGTGGTGAGTGTCTCTATTGGATGAGATGTGGTGAGTGTCTCTATTGGATGGGATGTGGTGAGTGTCTCTATTGGATGAGATGTGGTGAGTTTCTCTATTGGATGAGATGTGGTGAGTGTCTCTATTGGATGAGATCTGGTGAGTGTCTCTATTGGATGAGATGTGGTGAGTGTCTCTATTGGATGAGATGTGGTGAGTGTCTCTATTGGATGAGATGTGGTAAAAGTGTCTCTATTGGATGAGATGTGGTGAGTGTCTCTATTGGATGAGATGTGGTGAGTGTCTCTATTGGATGGGATGTGGTGAGTGTCTCTATTGGATGAGATGTGGTGAGTGTCTCTATTGGATGAGATGTGGTGAGTGTCTCTATTGGATGAGATGTGGTGAGTGTCTCTATTGGATGAGATGTGGTGAGTGTCTCTATTGGATGGGATGTGGTGAGTGTCTATTGGATGAGATGTGGTAAAAGTGTCTCATTTGGATGAGATGTGGTGAGTGTCTCTATTGGATGGGATGTGGTGAGTGTCTCTATTGGATGAGATGTGGTGAGTGTCTCTATTGGATGAGATGTGGTGAGTGTCTCTATTGGATGAGATGTGGTGAGTGTCTCTATTGGATGAGATGTGGTAAAAGTGTCTCTATTGGATGAGATGTGGTGAGTGTCTCTATTGGATGAGATGTGGTAAAAGTGTCTCTATTGGATGAGATGTGGTGAGTGTCTCTATTGGATGAGATGTGGTGAGTGTCTCTATTGGATGAGATGTGGTGAGTGTCTCTATTGGATGAGATGTGGTGAGTGTCTCTATTGGATGAGATGTGGTGAGTGTCTCTATTGGATGAGATGTGGTGAGTGTCTCTATTGGATGAGATGTGGTGAGTGTCTCTATTGGATGAGATGTGGTGAGTGTCTCTATTGGATGAGATGTGGTGAGTGTCTCTATTGGATGAGATGTGGTGAGTGTCTCTATTGGATGAGATGTGGTGAGTGTCTCTATTGGATGAGATGTGGTGAGTGTCTCTATTGGATGAGATGTGGTGAGTGTCTCTATTGGATGAGATGTGGTGAGTTTCTCTATTGGATGAGATGTGGTGAGTGTCTCTATTGGATGAGATGTGGTGAGTGTCTCTATTGGATGAGATGTGGTGAGTGTCTCTATTGGATGAGATGTGGTGAGTGTCTCTATTGGATGAGATGTGGTGAGTGTCTCTATTGGATGAGATGTGGTGAGTGTCTCTATTGGATGAGATGTGGTGAGTGTCTCTATTGGATGAGATGTGGTGAGTGTCTCTATTGGATGAGATGTGGTGAGTGTCTCTATTGGATGAGATGTGGTGAGTGTCTCTATTGGATGAGATGTGGTGAGTGTCTCTATTGGATGAGATGTGGTGAGTGTCTCTATTGGATGAGATGTGGTGAGTGTCTCTATTGGATGAGATGTGGTGAGTGTCTCTATTGGATGAGATGTGGTGAGTGTCTCTATTGGATGAGATGTGGTGAGTGTCTCTATTGGATGAGATGTGGTGAGTGTCTCTATTGGATGAGATGTGGTGAGTGTCTCTATTGGATGAGATGTGGTGAGTGTCTCTATTGGATGAGATCTGGTGAGTGTCTCTATTGGATGAGATGTGGTGAGTGTCTCTATTGGATGAGATGTGGTGAGTGTCTCTATTGGATGAGATGTGGTGAGTGTCTCTATTGGATGAGATGTGGTGAGTGTCTCTATTGGATGAGATGTGGTGAGTGTCTCTATTGGATGAGATGTGGTGAGTGTCTCTCTTGGATGAGATGTGGTGAGTGTCTCTATTGGATGAGATGTGGTGAGTGTCTCTATTGGATGAGATGTGGTGAGTGTCTCTATTGGATGAGATGTGGTGAGTGTCTCTATTGGATGAGATGTGGTGAGTGTCTCTATTGGATGAGATGTGGTGAGTGTCTCTATTGGATGAGATGTGGTGAGTGTCTCTATTGGATGAGATGTGGTGAGTGTCTCTATTGGATGAGATGTGGTGAGTGTCTCTATTGGATGAGATGTGGTGAGTGTCTCTATTGGATGAGATGTGGTGAGTGTCTCTATTGGATGAGATGTGGTGAGTGTCTCTATTGGATGAGATGTGGTGAGTGTCTCTATTGGATGAGATGTGGTGAGTGTCTCTATTGGATGAGATGTGGTGAGTGTCTCTATTGGATGAGATGTGGTGAGTGTCTCTATTGGATGAGATGTGGTGAGTGTCTCTATTGGATGAGATGTGGTGAGTGTCTCTATTGGATGAGATGTGGTGAGTGTCTCTATTGGATGAGATGTGGTGAGTGTCTCTATTGGATGAGATCTGGTGAGTGTCTCTATTGGATGAGATGTGGTGAGTGTCTCTATTGGATGAGATGTGGTGAGTGTCTCTATTGGATGAGATGTGGTGAGTGTCTCTATTGGATGAGATGTGGTGAGTGTCTCTATTGGATGAGATGTGGTGAGTGTCTCTATTGGATGAGATGTGGTGAGTGTCTCTATTGGATGAGATGTGGTGAGTGTCTCTATTGGATGAGATGTGGTGAGTGTCTCTATTGGATGAGATGTGGTGAGTGTCTCTATTGGATGAGATGTGGTGAGTGTCTCTATTGGATGAGATGTGGTGAGTGTCTCTATTGGATGAGATGTGGTGAGTGTCTCTATTGGATGAGATGTGGTGAGTGTCTCTATTGGATGAGATGTGGTGAGTGTCTCTATTGGATGAGATGTGGTGAGTGTCTCTATTGGATGAGATGTGGTGAGTGTCTCTATTGGATGAGATGTGGTGAGTGTCTCTATTGGATGAGATGTGGTGAGTGTCTCTATTGGATGAGATGTGGTGAGTGTCTCTATTGGATGAGATGTGGTGAGTGTCTCTATTGGATGAGATGTGGTGAGTGTCTCTATTGGATGAGATGTGGTGAGTGTCTCTATTGGATGAGATGTGGTGAGTGTCTCTATTGGATGAGATGTGGTGAGTGTCTCTATTGGATGAGATGTGGTGAGTGTCTCTATTGGATGAGATGTGGTGTGTCTCTATTGGATGAGATGTGGTGAGTGTCTCTATTGGATGAGATATGGTGAGTGTCTCTATTGGATGAGATGTGGTGAGTGTCTCTATTGGATGAGATGTGGTGAGTGTCTCTATTGGATGAGATGTGGTGAGTGTCTCTATTGGATGAGATGTGGTGAGTGTCTCTATTGGATGAGATGTGGTGAGTGTCTCTATTGGATGAGATGTGGTGAGTGTCTCTATTGGATGAGATGTGGTGAGTGTCTCTATTGGATGAGATGTGGTGAGTGTCTCTATTGGATGAGATGTGGTGAGTGTCTCTATTGGATGAGATGTGGTGAGTGTCTCTATTGGATGAGATGTGGTGAGTGTCTCTATTGGATGAGATGTGGTGAGTGTCTCTATTGGATGAGATGTGGTGAGTGTCTCTATTGGATGAGATGTGGTGAGTGTCTCTATTGGATGAGATGTGGTGAGTGTCTCTATTGGATGAGATGTGGTGAGTGTCTCTATTGGATGAGATGTGGTGAGTGTCTCTATTGGATGAGATGTGGTGAGTGTCTCTATTGGATGAGATGTGGTGAGTGTCTCTATTGGATGAGATGTGGTGAGTGTCTCTATTGGATGAGATGTGGTGAGTGTCTCTATTGGATGAGATGTGGTGAGTGTCTCTATTGGATGAGATGTGGTGAGTGTCTCTATTGGATGAGATGTGGTGAGTGTCTCTATTGGATGAGATGTGGTGAGTGTCTCTATTGGATGAGATGTGGTGAGTGTCTCTATTGGATGAGATGTGGTGAGTGTCTCTATTGGATGAGATGTGGTGAGTGTCTCTATTGGATGAGATGTGGTGAGTGTCTCTATTGGATGAGATGTGGTGAGTGTCTCTATTGGATGAGATGTGGTGAGTGTCTCTATTGGATGAGATGTGGTGAGTGTCTCTATTGGATGTGATGTGGTGAGTGTCTCTATTGGATGAGATGTGGTGAGTGTCTCTATTGGATGAGATCTGGTGAGTGTCTCTATTGGATGAGATGTGGTGAGTGTCTCTATTGGATGAGATGTGGTGAGTGTCTCTATTGGATGAGATGTGGTGAGTGTCTCTATTGGATGAGATGTGGTGAGTGTCTCTATTGGATGAGATGTGGTGAGTGTCTCTATTGGATGAGATGTGGTGAGTGTCTCTATTGGATGAGATGTGGTGAGTGTCTCTATTGGATGAGATGTGGTGAGTGTCTCTATTGGATGAGATCTGGTGAGTGTCTCTATTGGATGAGATGTGGTGAGTGTCTCTATTGGATGAGATGTGGTGAGTGTCTCTATTGGATGAGATGTGGTAAAAGTGTCTCTATTGAATGAGATGTGGTGAGTGTCTCTATTGGATGAGATGTGTGAGTGTCTCTATTGGATGAGATGTGGTGAGTGTCTCTATTGGATGAGATGTGGTGAGTGTCTCTATTGGATGAGATGTGGTAAAAGTGTCTCTATTGGATGAGATGTGGTGAGTGTCTCTATTGGATGAGATGTGGTGTGTCTCTATTGGATGAGATCTGGTGAGTGTCTCTATTGGATGAGATCTGGTGAGTGTCTCTATTGGATGAGATCTGGTGAGTGTGGAGGCCATTGGAGTACAGTGACCTCATTGTCCAGTGGTGAGATGATTGGAGCTTTGTGACATGGTGCATTATCCTGCTGGAAGGAGCCATCAGAAGATGGGGACACTGTAGTCATAAAGGGATGGACATGGTCAGCAACAATACTCAGGTAGGCCGTGGTGTTTAAACCATGCTCAATTGGTACTAGGGGGCCCAAAGTGTGCCAAGAAAATAGCCCCCCCCCCCTCACCATTAAACCCCCACCACCAGCCTGAACCGGTGATACAAGGCAGGATGGATCCATGCGCCAAATTCTGACCCCGCGATCTGAATGTCGCAGCTGAAATCCAGACTTACCAGACCCGGCAACGTTTTTCCAATCTTCTATCGTCTGATTTTGATGATCCTGTGCCAATTGTAGCCTCAGCTTCCTGTTCTTAGCTGAGAAGAGTGGCACCCGGTGTGGTCTTCTGCTGCTGTAGCCCATCTGCTTCAAGGATGGATGTGTTGTGTGTTCAGAGATGGTATTCTGCATACCTTGGGTGTAACGAGGGGGTTATTTGAGTTACTGTTACCTTTCTATCATCTGGAACCAGTCTGCCCATTCTCCTCCTGACATCAACAAGGCATTTTCCTCCACACAACTGCCACATCTATCCCCTATTTTGTAGACGCTAGAACTTTTGTGCAAACCGATCAATATACACTTATTGCGTTTTTTTTTTTTTTTAACCAAAAATATGTAGAAGAATACGTATCAGCCGAAACTGAGGGAAAAAAAATCGTTTTTTTTATATATTTTTGGGGGATATTTACTATAGCAAAAAGTAAAAAATTATGTTTTTTTTTTTCGAAATTGACGCCCTTTTTTTGTTTATAGCGCAAAAAATAAAAAAAATTTAAAAAAACGGTGATAAAATACCACCAAAAGGAAGGTCTATTTGTGGGGAAATAAGGACGCCAATTTTGTTTGGGTGCAACGCCGCACGACCGCGCAATTGTCAGTTAAAGCGATGCAGTGCCGTATCGCAAAAAATTGCTCTGGTCAGGAAGGGGGTAAAATCTTCCAGGGCTGAAGCGGTTAAACAAGTGTGATTTAACTGTCTCGGTCTGATTTCATGGTTTCTGACACATTGCAACTACTCAAGGGTGTCCTGGCCCTCACCCTCTCTCCCACAGTTCTGTTCAAGAGACAATAAATCGCTTTGCATTCAAGAAGTGTCTGGCGCCCATGAGTCTACCTTGCATTACACCCACCAGGCCTTGTAACTCTACAGCTATCCCTATCTACACACGGTCGGGAATTCCGACCACAAAATCCATCGGATTTTTTCCGACGGATTTTGTCCGACACTGGTGTTGCATACACACGGTCGGACAAAGTTGTCGGAAAATCCGATCATTCTGAACGTGGTGACGTTCGTTGCGTACGACGGGACTACGTAGAGAGGCTAGTAGCCAATAGCTTTGGTCTCGTAATTTGATCTGAGCATGCGTGGCACTTTGTCCGTCGGAATTCTCGACACACGATCGGAAAAAGTCCGATTGGATTTTGTTGTCGGAAAATTTGAGAGCAGGAGCCCACACACGGGCGCATTTTCTGACAACATGGTCCGATCGGACATTTTCCGTCGGAAATTCCGACCGTGTGTACGGGACATAACTCTGAAAGTAACTATAAGGCCTCATGCACACGGACGTTTTTGCAGCCGCGTTTTTGAGCGTTTTTTGCAGCTTAAAAACGCCTGTCCATGTTAGTCTATGGCTTCATGTCCACCTAGGCGTTTTTGAGCTGCAAATGGCATAGGCGTTTTTAAGCTGTAAAAAAAAACCCAGGACCAGTGCTTTCCGTGGCGCGGCGCTAGAGCTGTAAAAACGCGAATCGTGAAAAAACGCGCAAAAACACGCATCAGCGTTTTTGAGCTGCAGCGTTTTTTTGCTGCAAAAAGTTGATTGCACACTGTAATCCCTGTATAGGAAATTAGAGATGTTTTTTTCTTTAAAAAACGCAAATTAACGCTGATGCTAAAAAACGTGCAAAAACGCCAATGCAAAACGCGGTAAAAGTCAAGTTTTTTTAGGCTGCTTTTTCCAGGCGTCCGACCTAGCTTTACAGCCCGTTTTTTAAAAACGTCCGTGTGCATGAGGCCGGCTCGGGACCTTGCTACACATATATACTGCGATTAATTCCGGGACCCCTAACGGCGTCACACTGTTACTATAGATCTCGCTTGGTTTCCTTGCTCAGGAAAGTTCGGCATTTTCTTCTGCATATTTGTGTATTTTTTACAGATCGGTGAAAATCGCCGGCCTTTGAGGTGACGTTCAGAATAACACACACATAAAACCCGGAGATTAGGTGCCTAGAATGGCGTCCTGGATTGATTTGGTGTGATGTTGCTTGTTTAATGCGTTGCGTGTCTGGCGCACACCCCATTAATTTGCCAGGAAAATATATCCATCCGTATCTTAAAAAAAAAAAAAAGACTTTATTTTTCTTTTTTTTTACTTTTTTTTATTATTTTTTACTTTTTTTTTTTTTTATTTTGCATCACAGCTGTAAATGTAACTATCTGGGGACCGAAGGCCTTTTGTACACTATTTCTTGCGAAAAATATTTTCATGAATAGAAGATCCGATTACCCGATGTAGGTACTTCAGACAAGATTTATTTCGAGGGAACAGGATATTCTGCACCTGTGGATTCAATTCATCGCGTTTTATGTGTGAGGAGTATCCGACGCAAGGCAGGCGCAGCGCTTCTAGCGGGTCCGGCGCTTATAGGAGCAAAGGTTTCACTTAGGGGCTGAGCTGTGAAACTGCTAACCAATATTCCATGTTGATTAACCAGTTGACCTCCAGAAGGTGTTACCCCCCCCCCCCTCTTTATGACCAGGCCATTTTTTGCGATATGGCACTGCGTTTTTTTCAACTGACAATTGCGCGGTCGTGCGACCCTTTACCCAAATACATCCCCCCCCCCCCCCCCCAACAAATAGAACTTTCTTTTGGTGGTATTTGATCAAAAAAAAAAAAAAAAAAAGATTGACAATTTTGGAAAAAAAAAAAACAATATGTTTTACTTTCTGCTATAAAACAAATCCAATAAAAAATCTAATTTCTTCATAAATTTAGGGCAATATGTATTCTGCTGCATATTTTTTTTTTTTTTTACTTTCTGCTATAAAACACATCCAATAATTTTTTTTTGGAAAATCGAATTTCTTCATAAATTTAGGCCAATATGTATTCTGCTGTATATTTTTATTTTTTTTGCTTTCTGCTATAAAACACATCCAATAAAAAAAATGAAAAAAAATCAAATTTCTTCATAAATTTAGGGCAATATGTATTCTGCTGCATATTTTTTTTTTTTACTTTCTGCTATAAAACATATCCAATAAAAAAAATTGAATTTCTTCATAAATTTAGGCCGATATGTATTCTGCTGCGTGTTTTTTTTTATTATTTTTTTTTACTTTCTGCTATAAAACACATCCAATAAAAAAAAATTAAAAAAATCGAATTTCTTCATAAATTTAGGGCAATATGTATTCTGCTGCATATTTTTTTTTTCTTTTTTACTTTCTGCTATAAAACACATCCAATAATTTTTTTTTCGAATTTCTTCATAAATTTAGGCCAATATGTATTCTGCTGCATATTTTAATTTTTTTTACTTTCTGCTATAAAACACATCCAATAAAAAAAAAAAAAAATCGAATTTCTTCATAAATTTAGGCCGATATGTATTCTGCTGCATATTTTTTTATTTTTTTACTTTCTGCTATAAAACAAATCCAATAAAAAAATTTAAAAAAATCGAATTTCTTCATAAATTTAGGCCGATATGTATTCTGCTGCATATTTTATTTATTTATTTATTTTTTTTTACTTTCTGCTATAAAACATATCCAATAAAAAATTAAAAAAATCGAATTTCTTCATAAATTTAGGCTGATATGTATTCTGCTGCATATTTTTTTTTTTACTTTCTGCTATAAAAACACATCCAATAATAAAAAAAAAAAAAATAGAATTTCTTCACAAATTTAGGCCGATATGTATTCTGCTACATATATTTGGTAAAAAAAAAATCCCAGTAAGCCTGTATTGATTGGTTTGCACAAAAGTTATAGCGTCTACAAACTATGGCATATTTTTATTTATTTTTTTATTTTTTACTAGTAATGCGATCAGCGACTTATAGCGGGACTGCGATATTGCGGCGGACAAATCAGAAACCTAACTGACACTTTCGACACTTTTTGGGGACCAGTGACACTAATACAGCGATCAGTGCTAAAAAAAATATGCACTCTCACTGTACTAATGACGCTGGGGAGGGGTTAAACATCAGGGGTGATATATGCCTAGGTTGTGCTTACTCACTGTAGGGGAGGTGCTTTGACTAGGGGGAGGGCAAAGATCCGTGTTCCTGCTATGCAGAAACACAGGATCAATACCTTCCCCTTCTGACAGAACGGCAATCTGCCTTGTGTACATAGGAAGATTGTCGCTCTGCCTGTGTCCTGTGTAATCGGCGGACGCCGGTGGACATCGAGTCCGCGGTACCCACCACTGGGCTCCTGCTGTGTCTAATCATAGTGGGACCAGGTTGCCGTCGGCGTGCGTGTGCGCCCCTGACCCAGAAGTATCATATCTAGTACTAGGCATGCAATCTGGCGCAGAGCGGCCATCTTGCCGCAGTATATATATGCAATTTAAACCCTTAAGCAGTGGCGGCTGGTGCTCCAATTTTTTTTGGGGGGGTGCAAACAAACTGAAAAATACTGAACCCGCCCCCATCAATTGCAGCCTCACTGCGCCCATCAAATGCAGCCACTGTGCCCATCAAATGCAGCCATTGTGCCCATCAAATGCAGCCATTGTGCCCATCAAATGCAGCCATTGTGCCCATCAAATGCAGCCACTGTGCCCATAAAATGCAGCCATTATGCCCATCATATGCAGCCATTGTGTCCATCAAATGCAGCCACTGCGCCCATCAAATGCAGCCACTGCGCCCATCAAATGCAGCCACTGTGCCCATCAAATGCAGCCACTGTGCCCATCAAATGCAGCCATTGTGTCCATCAAATGCAGCCATTGTGCCCATCAAATGCAGCCACTGTGTCCATCAAATGCAGACACTGTGCCCATCAAATGCAGCCATTATGCCCATCATATGCAGCCACTGGTGCCCATCATATGCAGCCACTGGTGCCCATCAAATGTAGCCAGGCGCGTCCCCCGGCTCGGCTGTCACTTCACTAACACCACCCCCCTCGCGCGCGGCCGGTCCAGTGGCATTTACTACTCATGTGGCGTGGCTTTGCTCCTCTCCTGGAGTGATGGGGCTCTCCTCCTCTGCAGCTCTCCTCCTCGGCGGGAAGCAGCAGATAATGTGTCCGCTCGGCTCCACGGGCTTCCTCCGTCGTGTCTCCTCTTCCGCCAAAGCGTTAGGCATCCAATAGGATTGCCTAATGCTTTGGCCAATTGGGAGGCAGGTCTCATTCGCTATGCCACACAGCAGGGTGGGATCGGGACGCAGTGCTCTGCGCCCCGAGCCCACCATATTTTGAAGCCTATTAGAGCCTCTGGCTCTAATCACGTGCTTCAAAATACACACCCCCCGCCTATACCTGCCAAAGTTTTTCATGTGTCGTGCGTCCTGAAAGGGACCGGGCACATGAATAGGGAGGGCGGCGGAGGTGTCGGGGGGGGGGGGCGGCGCCCATGTGCCCACAATGCACAGACCGCTACTGCCCTTTAGTTCTGTTCTTCCTTTGTAAATGTCACTTTTGCTGTAGCACATCCTACAGCGAGAATGAAAAAACCCTTTGAGTCTGGTATGGATTTTAAGGGGGTACCCCATAAAAAAATGTAAAAAAATGCACGAGGTCCCCCTAAAAATGTATATCAGATCCTTAATCTGAGCATGCAGCCTGGCTGGCCAGGAAGGTGGCGGGGGGGGGCACTCCTGAACCATACCAGGCAACTTTCCCTCCACATTAGGGGTGCCTTTTTTAATTAGGACAAGGGCTCACTTCCCCACAACCCTGGCTGGAGATTGCGGGGGTCTGTGAGCTTATCACAATCTGGAAGCCCCATTTAAAAATTAGGTGACACCAAGTTACACATTTAAGAAGCTAGAAAAATAAATAAAGTAGCCATGAACATATAGGGGTAACCATGAACCATTCTTCAGCCATTGAGATGTTAATAATATTTGATGTGTCTCCAGGTTTACTTTTGTTAAATGAAAATAATAGTTGTCTAGAGAGGATCTGATCCAACCAAAATATGTAGGGATTGAGGATTATACGGTGTATATTTGCCTCAGTCCAGGTGTGAGATCTGAGTCCTAATCCAAGATTAGCACCTTCCTGACAATGACCAGAACCCGGGACTCTCAGATCCCATAAAAGATTCCCTACTGAAGAACTGACTGTCACAGGCTGAGAACAGTTAGTAGAAGTGTCAAATCTTTTCTTTCATCCAAAATAAAGAGATTAGTCTTTATGGGTCTGAAAGTGTGGAGTATTACATACTGTAGAATGTGTATTCCTTCCTCCCCTCCTTCCCTTCATCCCTTCTCCTCCCCACCTCCCTTTTTCTTCTTCTCTCCATCAGTTACAGCCCTTCCTTCAACATTCCTTCCTCCATCTTTTACCTTCATTCCTTCCTTCTTTCCTTTTTCCTTCCTCCCTTGTGTCCCTTTATCAATTCTCCTTCCCCTCTCCCTCTTTTACTTCTTCCCTCCATCATTTCCTCCAATCAACCAACCATCTTTCCTTCCTCCCGCATTCTGTTTTCACCTCCAACCTCCCTTTCTTTCTTCCTTCTTCCAACTTGTCTTCGCCTTTTACTTCTTTCTGTTTACCTTTTATCTTTTATCTCTTTCTTTCTTCCTCTTCCCTTTTCTCTTTCTTTCTTTCTTTCTTTCTTTCTTTCTTTCTTTCTTTCTTTCTATATTTCGTTATTTCAACCTTCCTTCCTTTTTCTCTCTTTCTTTCTATCAATCTTCCTTCCTTTTTCTTTCTTATTGTCAATCTTTCTTTCATTCTTTCTTTCTTTCTCTCAATCTTCCTTCCTTTTTCTTTCTTCCTTTCTTTCTTTCAATCTTCCTTCCCCTTTCTTTTAATCTTCCTTCCTTTTTCTTTCGTTCAATCTTCCTTCCTTTTTCTTTCTTTCAATCTTCCTTCCTTTTTCTTTCTTTCTTTCTTTTTTTCTTTCTCTCAATCTTCCTTCCTTTTTCTTTCTTCCTTTCTTTCTTTTTCTTTCTTTCTTTCTTTCTTTCTTTCTTTCTTTCTTTCTTTCTTTCTTTCAATCTTCCTTCCTTTTTCTTTCTTTCAATCTTCCTTCCTTTTTCTTTCTTTCTTTCTTTCTTTCTTTAAATCTTCCTTCCTTTTTCTTTCTTTCTTTCTTTCTTTTTCTTTCTTTCTTTCTTTCTTTCTTTTTCTTTCTTTCTTTCTGTCAGTCTTCCTTCCCTTTTCCTTTTTTCTTTCTCTTTCTTTCTTTCTTTCAATTCAAAGAAATAAAGAGAAAAAAGTAAGGAAGATTGACAGAAAGAAAGAAAGAAAGAGAACGGAAGGATCCTTTCCCTTTCTTTCTGTCAATCTTCCTTCTTTTTTCTCTTTCTTTCTTTGAATTAAAAGAAAGAAAGAAATAAAAAAGGAAAAAGGAAAGAAGACTGACAGAAAGAAAGAAAGAAAGAAAGAAAGAAAAAGGAAGGAAGATTAAAAGAAAGGAAGGAAGAAAAAGAAAGAAAGAAAGAAAGAAAGAGGAAGGAAGATTGAAAGAAAGAGAAAAAAAGGAAGATTGAAAGAAAGAAAGAAAGAGAACAGAAGGATCCTTTCTCTTTCTTTCTGTCAATCGTCCTTCCTTTTTCTTTCTTTGTTATTGTAAATCTTTCTTTCTTTCTCTCTCTTTCTCTCTCTTTCTCTCTTTTTCTCTCTTTTCTCTCTCTTTCTCTATCTTTCTGTCAATCTTTCTTTCTTTCATCTATGTTCCATTGTAAAACATGCGCTCTTTAATTCTAAGACCCCACTGATCGCCACTAATTATCAAGAACCAATATGATTGGTTTCTTTCATTTTTGTTACAACCAAAGTATGCAAAATACCATCTCTAAAAGCACAACGAATCACACCTTGAAGCAGATGGGCTACAGCAGCAGAAGACCACACCGGGTGCCACTCCTGTCAGCTAAGAACAGGAAACTGAGGTTATGATTGGCACAGGATCACCAAAATCAGACAATAGAAGATTGGAGAAACGTTGCCTGGTCTGATGAGTCTGGATTTCAGCTGTGACATTCAGATGGTCGGGTCAGAATTTGGCATAAACCACATGAAAGCATGGATCCATCCTGCCTTGTATCACCGGTTCAGGCTGGTGGTGGTGGTGTAATGGTGTGGGGGATATTTTCTTGGCACACTTTGGGCCCCTCAGTACCAATTGAGCATCGTTTAATCACCACGGCCTACCTGAGTATTGTTGCTGACCATGTCCATCCCTTTATGACTACAGTGTCCCCATCTTCTGATGGCTCCTCCCAGCAGGATAATGCACCATGTCACAAAGCTCCAATCATCTCACCACTGGACAATGAGGTCACTGTACTCCAATGGCCTCCACACTCACCAGATCTCATCCAATAGAGACACTCACCAGATCTCATCCAATAGAGACACTCACCACATCTCATCCAATAGAGACACTCACCAGATCTCATCCAATAGAGACACTCACCACATCTCATCCAATAGAGACACTCACCACATCTCATCCAATAGAGACACTCACCACATCTCATCCAATAGAGACACTCACCACATCTCATCCAATAGAGACACTCACCACATCTCATCCAATAGAGACACTCGCCACATCTCATCCAATAGAGACACTCGCCACATCTCATCCAATAGAGACACTCGCCACATCTCATCCAATAGAGACACTCACCACATCTCATCCAATAGAGACACTCACCACATCTCATCCAATAGAGACACTCGCCACATCTCATCCAATAGAGACACTCGCCACATCTCATCCAATAGAGACACTCGCCACATCTCATCCAATAGAGACACTCGCCACATCTCATCCAATAGAGACACTCACCACATCTCATCCAATAGAGACACTCACCAGATCTCATCCAATAGAGACACTCGCCACATCTCATCCAATAGAGACACTCACCACATCTCATCCAATAGAGACACCCACCACATCTCATCCAATAGAGACACTCACCGCATCTCATCCAATAGAGACACTCGCCACATCTCATCCAATAGAGACACTCACCACATCTCATCCATTAGTGACACTCACCACATCTCATCCATTAGTGACACTCACCACATCTCATCCAATAGAGACACTCACCACATCTCATCCAATAGAGACACTCACCACATCTCATCCAATAGAAACACTCACCACATCTCATCCAATAGAGACACTCACCAGATCTCATCCAATAGAGCATCTTTGGGGTGTGGTTTGAGAGATTGGCATCATGGATGTGCAGCCGACAAATCTGCAGCAACTGCGTGATGCCATCATGTCACTATGGAGCAACATCTTTGAGGAACGTTTCCAACACCTTGTTGTATCTCCGCCACCAAGAATGAAGGCAATAGGGGGTCACACCTGGTACTAGCAAGGTGGACCTAATAAAGTGGCCGGAGAGTGTATATGTTTCTATGAGTGGTTGCGCCAATATTTGTGGACTTTATAAGTGCACCAATTATTTTTTTTTACGTTGTACTTTACTATTTTATTGATTCATACGGTTTTGTATTATCATCTTATTTGCACCTTTCACAATACTAGTTTGCTACTAGGAGTATAGAAATGCCTTTCATTACACACATATATACTTTTTCATTCCCTGCATTCATATGATACAAAATAGCAGGGCTGGCTCTTTCCCAGAATTCCTGATCCCTCTGCCCCTTTAAGACTTAATAGAAAACCATTTGGCTGCGGCTCAGAGCCGGCAGAGTAACCTGTAGAGCAATGTTCACATCAGACCTTGCTTGTGATATTCTGGACTCTGTGTAATTCTACCCTCCGTACAGCTCGGGACGCGGCGTTCGTTCGCTCACATGTATTCTGTTACATAGATTAGCTCCTTCAGTGCATTGTAAAATCTCAGAATATTTATATGTGTGATGGTTAAACCATTGTGCGCCTACTGTACGCTTCCCCCGTGATTTCCCTTAAAGGGGTCGTCCCCGGGAAGGAGCTAAAATGGATTTTCTATGAAAATATTTACAAGTTTTCTTGGAATTTATATAAAGAAACTGATAGGTAGGTCTGTTTATTGCAGGAAGTCGGATTAGCCGCCTTTAGCTTTGTAAAGCTAAAACTTATAAACTAAAATGCATGTATAGCCATAAGCCAAAACCCAAACAGTAAAAAAAAAAAAAGGTTGGTTTATTGTTTGCTGCCTGCCTCCCATTGGGGAGATTTACCTGAACTTCCTGTTTCAGAGACACAACAGGAAGCGAGCGGAAAATCTCAGCAATAAGAGGGAAAATCCCATCATAGACCATTGTCACCAGAACTGATGTCCCCGCCGAAAAGATTTCCCCTGCCCTCTAGTGCTTATAACAGCTCCAACATTTTGGACAATGGTCACCAGAACACACGAAGAGGGTGAACCTCCCTATTGGAGATACAGAAAGCAATAAAAAGGTTTGAAGAAGCACTGAGGTCATTGTGAAACGCACGCTGAAAGGATAGCATACTGGACAGCCCACCACCCTCCCTTGGTAATCCACAGTGACCCCGTCAGAATTCTGGAGACCCCAATGACACACACAAGCGTTCGGTTCGGTTCGGACACCCTGTCTTTGTTGGCTGTTTATTGCTATTTTTTGGAATAAAATCGTTGGAACGTTCCTGTGGTGTGCAGCCGTTCTTTTCTTCCTAGCAATAAAAAACAGACAGGGGTTCTAATTGTAGCGCTGGCTCCTGACCAGCAGGCGCTATTGTTTTTCAAAAATTAAGTTGCCTGAAGCCACAGTTGGGCTTCAGGATAATTTCTCTAAATGTCTGGTTTCAGTACCAGTCCAGTTGGGTTCTCGTTGACCGCAGGTGTCGCTGTCACCGACGGCAAGAGTAGAAATGCAGTCTAGCTGGATGCATTGAATGCCACTTATCTCTCAGAACCAGCCCAGTGGGAGTGTTCTCCTGCTGTGCATTCTGGGGGGTGGTATTTAACCGCTTCCCGACCGCCTAACACCGATATACGTCGGCAGAATGGCACGGGCAGTCAAAACCACGTATATATATCCCGACCCGGTCGGGAGCTCCGTGACCACGGCTGCGGGACCAGCGGACCCGATTGCTGCTGGTGTCCCGCGATCGGGTCACAGAGCTGAAGAACGGGGAGAGGTCTGTGTAAACAAACCTCTCCCCGCGCTTCCTACACTGATTGTCAGTGATCTGCTGTTCCCTGTCATCGGGAACAGCCGATCAGTGACGTCAAACGTCAGCCCTGCCCCCTACTGTAAAAAAACACACAAACTTCACACTAACTCCTCCCCGCCCCCTAGTGGTTAACTCCTTCACTGCCACTGTCATTTACATAGGAATCAGTGCTATTTAAACTGATTTCTGTATAAATGACAATGGTCCCAAAAATGTGTCAAAAATTTCCGATTTGTCCGCCATAATGTCGCAGTCACAATAAAAATCGCTGATCGCCGCCATTACTAGTAAAAAAAAAAAATATTAATAAAAATGCTATAAAACTATCCCCTATTTTTTAAACGCTATAACATTTGCGTAAACCAATCAATAATCGCTAATTGCGATTTTTTTTACCAAAAATATGTAGAAGAATACGTATCGGCCTAAACTGAGAAAATACATTTTTTTTTATATATTTTTTGGGGATATTTATTATAGCAAAAAGTAAAAAATATTGCATTTTTTTTCAAAATTGTCGCTCTATTTTTATTTATAGCGCAAAAAATAAAAACCGCAGGGGCGATCAAATACCACCAGAAAAAAAAAAAAGGACGCCAATTTTGTTTGGGAGCTACGTCGCACGACTGCGCAATTGTCAGTTAAAGCGACGCAGTGCCGAATCGCAAAAAGGGGCCTGGTCCTTTGGCTGCCAATTGGTCCGGGGCTGAAGTGGTTAAGGTACCGACGTCATGTTGGCGGGGGAGTATTTTCTGTCTGTTTGGTTCCGGTGGTTTCTGTCTGTTTGGTTCCAGTGGTCCTCCTGACCCAGCCCTATGGCCCTCCTGGCCTGGGGTACAGAGCCGTGCCTGTGTCTCGGGGCTGGCTGGCCCGAGGCAACATAACTTTCATAGTTATAACATAGTAACTTTCGGGGCCTACTGGTCCAGGGATGGTCCGGTGCCGTCTCATCTGAAGGGAGAAGCCCAGCAACTGAAGAACCCCAGGGGAGGACGCAATCAGGAGAAGGCCGTGCGCAAGGCTGGCTTCTCTGAAGGAGCCTGGAGACTTAGTTGAAGGACGCAACCTGGATCAACATTCATACGGTATCGCCGGGTCGGCTGAGAGAAACTGGTACCGTATGTCAGTTCTTTAAATTCATCCAAATCCCTCAGTGACGCTCAAGTGTAACTCACAAGTCTGTGGCAGAGACTTTACCGAGCATCTCACTGGCTGCTAGGCCTAGTGAGAGAGGTCTATCCGGGGGTTGTTGAATCCAGTTTATGGAACAGTGATATCCTCTGGATTCTTCTAATATCTTCACCCTGCAATTTTAAGTACCTGAACTCACCCCTAACCCTCTGCCCTTTGAGAGACTTTGTCTTCTTTTCTAAATAAATAATCCAAAGAGGATTCAGTGTCAGTTTCAACATTCTTTGGGCCACTTTCCACGGGATCCCCAAGACGGAGAAGCAAGCGGGTGAGGTAGCGGTAAGCCCAAATAAAACCAGCAGCTCCTTCGGGGGTCAGTGCTACATGATAATACCTTCACACTCCAGAAACAAAAAAAAAAAAAAAGGTTCCGGTTATACACTGAAACGGCTCTGGCTAGACAACTTAAAAATTACAGAGGGGCTCGAGACTTTGAGGGGACTACGCAATAGCAGCGTATTTCCATGCATTGAGGTGCATTATATCAAGTTCAATGCCCCCAGCATTGGTATCAGAGACTGCAAAAACAACTCCCAGCCTTAGCGTCAGAGACCACAATAGTAACCTCTAGCATTGGTGTCAGAGATGCCAATATTAACCCCCAGCATTGGTGTCCGCAATCCTATAATAAACCTCCAGCATTGGTGTCAGAGTCCACAATAATAATCCCCAGCATTTGTGTCGAGGACCACAATAATAACCCCCAGCATTGGTGTCAGAAACCATAATAATAACCTCCAGCATTGGTGTCAGCGATCCCAATAATAACCCCCAGCATTGGTGTCAGAGTCCACAATAATAATCCCCAGCATTAGTGTTGAGGACCACGATAATAACCCCCAGCATTGGTGTCAGAAACCATAATAATAACCTCCAGCATTGGTGTCAGAGATTTCAATACTAACCCCCTAGAATTGGTGTTAGAGACCACAATTATAACCCCCAGCATGTGTCAGAGACAACAACAATATCTCTTAGCGTTAATGTTAGCGATCCAAATAATAACCCCCAGCATTGGTGTTAGAGACCACAAATATAAACCCCAGCATTTGTGTCAGAGACAACAATAATAACCCCCAGAATTGATGTCAGAGACCACAATAATAACCCCAAGCATTGGTGTCAGAGACCACAATAATAACCCCCCAGCATTGGTGTCAGAGACCACAATAATAACCCCCAGAATTGGTGTCAGAGACCACAATAATAACCCCCAGCATTGGTGTCAGAGACCACAATAATAACCCCTAGCATTGGTGTCAGAGACCACAATAATAACCCCCAGCATTGGTGTCAGAGACCACAATAATAACCCCCCCCAGCATTGGTGTTAGAGACCATAATAATAACCCCTAGCATTGGTCTCAGAGACCACAATGATAACCCCCAGCATTGATGTCAGAGACCATAGTAATAATCCCCAGCATTTGTGTCAGAGACCACAATAATAACCCCCAGAATTGATGTTAGAGATCACAGTAATAACCCCCAGCATTGGTGTCAGAGACCACAATAATAACCCCAAGCATTGGTGTCAGAGACCACAATAATAACCCCCCAGCATTGGTGTCTGAGACCACAATAATAACCCCCAGCATTTGTGTCAGAGACCACAATAATAACCCCCAGCATTGATGTCAGAGACCACTGTAATAACCCCCCAGCATTGGTGTCAGAGACCACAGTAATAACCCCCAGCATTGATGTCAGAGATCACAATAATAACCCCCAGCATTGGTGTCAGAGATCACAATGATAACCCCCAGCATTGATGTCAGAGATCACAATAATAACCCCCAGCATTGGTGTCAGAGATCACAATAATAACCCCCAGCACTGGTGTCAGAGACCACAATAATAACCCCCCAAAGAATTCTTCAAAAAGGAACTATCGTTATTGAAAAAATCCACATAATGACAATTTATAAATGTATAAAGAAACCAAACCTCCACCACAAACATCTAAAATTAGACAGTTGTGTAAAGACACAGATGGCCACCACAACCAGACATACAGGCCTCTTTAATATCATGCGCAGCTGGGTCTCTGTAAAAGATCCTAGTTCCAGGCACTATTTGGGGATGGGGATGAAAAGAGCAGAAACGTCCACTCAATAATCCTAGCAAAAAGCTGGTGAGTTTGTCGAGTCAGTACTATGGACTTCCGTCCGGTAGCTACATAGTTAGTAGTGCCCACTTCACATGCAGAGTGGTACCCCTAATAGCATAATCCACTTCAATTTCTACAGTGAATTGAAGTAGGTAGATCCCCCTCAAGTAACAGATCTATACATAGACTACCCAATTAGCACTGGCGGCTGAGGACAGGCTGCTGGATACTTTGGGACATAGGTGAGTATAATATGTTTATAAGTAACTCCAAATAGGTTTTGGAAAGATCTCACCACTTCACCGTTCATCTGAGATCCACCTCGTCCAGGTCCTTGTTTCTGAATAGATGGTGCTTCTGTCTTGAGCTGGGTATAAGCCTTAAACGGAGGGGGGACATTTTCCAAAAAGTCCCATTTCTTTATACATTTATAAATTGTCATTATGTGGATTTTTCAATAACGTACCGTAATTTTTTATTCTTAAATAGTGAGTGATAGTTCCTTTTTGAAAAATTCTTTGGGAAACATAGTGATAACCCTCAGCACTGGTGTCAGAGACCACAGTAATAATCCCCAGCATTTGTGTCAGAGACAACAATAATAACCCCCAGCATTGATGTCAGAGATCGTAATAATAAGAACCCCCAACATTGATGTCAGAGATCTCAATAATAACCCCCAGCATTGGTGTCAGAGACAACAGCAATAACCCCCAGCATTGATGTCAGTAATCCCAATAATAACCACCAGCAATGGTGTCGGAAACCACAGTAATAACCCCCAGCATTGTTGTCAGTAATCCCAATAATAACCTCCAGCATTGGTGTCAGAGACCACAGTAATAACCCCCAGCATTGGTGTCAGAGACCACAGTAATAACCCCCAGCATTGGTGTTAGAGACCACAGTAATAACCCCCAGCATTGGTGTCAGTTGCATTACTATTAACCCCCCCCCCTCCACACTGATGGTCAGTGGTGGTGCTGTTCACCACCCCCCCCCCCCCCCCAGTTAGTAGTCTGTGTCAATGTTTTCTATTCCGTCCCTCATTGGAGGTCAGTGGCTGTGAAATTCCACCCCCCCCCCCCCCCCAGCACTGGTGGTCATGTGCTCCCGTGCTGCTCCCTCTCTCTCCCATAGGCCAAGACTTGTACTGTGGGTGGAGCTCACTCTGTTAGTAAAGAGTGTTCCAGTGACTGGCACTCCGCTGCTGCTGTTCTGCTCTCTGGTGACCAATAGGTGGCAGACCGCAAGAAGCACTGATTTAGGGATGCACTAATTACCTAAAGAGGAGCTTCACCTATTTTTTTTAAATTAATAGAGAGCAGCTACTAATACTGTAGTTGCTGACCTTTGAAAATCTGGTATTTACCAGTCCATGGAGTCCAACAGTTTCCTCTCGCAGCTGATTATTCTCACTGCCACAGGTCCCAAGTGCTGCCATCTTGGATTTGGGCGCTTGCTGTGACTTCCTGAGGAATCGCAGCTAGCTTCCCACTGACTGCACAGTGCACAGAGGCTGGTCCTGCAGCCTCCCTCCTTGGACAAATTATGTACCCCAGGAGGCAAGGAGTGGCATGAGCAACATCATTCTTGTCTGAGGGAGAATTGAGGAAGTGGGTGTGGGCAACTGTCAAAAAAGGTACCTGCTCCCTGTTAAAAAAAAAAAAAAAGTGTGTTTAGGGCGGATGGGGTTGTAGAGGAGGATGAGTGGTACTTTTAATTTTGAGTGAAGGTCCACTTTAATACTGAAACAGGAGGACATTTGAAGACTTTGAGGCTTGGTGAATGCTTGATAACCTGAGAAAGAGAGTTCTAGGAAAGGGAGAGGCAACCTCATGGTGTGCATGAGAAGTGGGTATCAAGGGTACAGAGAAATGTTGTGTGAGTAGCAGGAAGGCTCAGTGTGGGCACCATTCTCAGAGGCTTTGTAGGCTACAGTTTCATGACATTCCCATGCTCTGGACATGATGCCAAAATGTGGTTTGCAGGATAAACAAGAGCGGGCACCAGCTTGGTTGGTGTAAAGTCAAAACAAGGTCTGTGTTGGCCAGCGGTCATGCGGTTGGTTGCTTCATCAGCAACAGCCAACAGACCGAAAATATCTGTTTACATCCTTAGAATGTCTCCATTATTTATTATAGAGGTTAATATGTCTCCCCCTCGCTCTGCTTCCAATACAAACAGGAAATTCAGGCACAGACTACTAGAGTGAAAATTCATATGCAGACACCCCAACAGAAGACATATTAATTGTCCTCTCTGTGCAAAACAAGTGACTTTGCAGCATACTGTATAGAGCAGAAGTAGGAAAGGCATTGATCTAAAAGCTACCATAGTTTAGATGGAAGAAAAATATTGCCAACCTTCTGCTCACCTAGCTAAACCCCCAGTGGATTACTCTTATCTTCAAAATAGTCATGGAATTAAACCTTTAAAGGTGCAAACCAGTGTATTCCCTGATTTCAGCTCCTCCTATTCTCAGAGCTTACTAAAGGCACCATATATACACTGAAACATGAGAGGGTCGTGCTGGAGGGTGTGATTATGTGATATTACATTGATGAGTAATTAGAAATGTAGGGAGAAGGTGAAAAGCAGAGTATTTTCTACCTTGCAGAGGGTCATTTTGGAGGGTGTGATATCCCAGTGGTGGGTGTAATCATAAAGGTAGAGAGAAGATCAGGAGCAGAGTTTTTTCTACCACATGAAAGGTTATGTCAGAGGGTGAGATGTCCCCGTGGTGGGTGTAATCATAAAAGTATTAAAAAGGTCTGGTACATTTTCTTTTTCTATCTTATGGAGGGGTCATGTTGGAGGGGGTGATATTGCATTGATGAGTTATTAGAAAGATTGGAGAAGGTCAGGAGCAGAGTATTTTCTACCTTATAAAGGGTTTACGTCAGAGGGTGTGATGTCCTGGTGTTGGTGTAATAATAGAGGTAGATAGAAGGTCAGGGGCAGAGTATTATATAACTTATGGAGGGTCATGTTGGAGGGTGTGATATCACGTTTATGATTAATTGAAAAGGTAGAGAGAAGGTCAGGAGCAGAGTATTTTCATTTTTATAGAGGGTCATGTTGGAAGGCATAATACCACATTGACAAGTAATTAGAAAGGTAGCGTGAATGTCAGAAGCAGAGTACTTTCTACCTTTTGTGGGGTCATGTTGGAGGGTGTGATGTCCCAGAGATGGTGTAATCATAAAGGTAGAAAGAAGTTCAGGAGCAGAGTTTTTTCTATCTTATGGAGGGTCACGTTGGAGGGTGTGATATCACACTGATGAGTAATTAGAAAGTTAGAGAGAAGGTCAGGAAAAAAGTATTTTCTACCTTGTGTAGAGTCATGTTGGAGGGTGTGATGTCCTTGGGGATGGTGTAATCATAAAGGTAGACAGAAGGTCAGGAGCAGAGTATGTTCTACCTTATGAAGGGTTACATCCAAGGATGTGATGTCCTTGGGGATGGTGTAATAATAAAGGTAGACAGAAGGTCAGGAGCAGAGTATTTTCTAACTCATGGAGGGTCATGTTGGAGGGTGGGATATCACGCTGATGAGTAATTAGAAAGGTAGAGAGAAGGTGAAGAGCTGAGTATTTTGTACCTTGCAGAGGGTCATTTTGGAGGGTGTGATATCCCAGTGGTGGGTGTAATCATAAAGGTAGAGAGAAGATCAGGAGCAGAGTATTTTCTACCACATGAAAGGTTATGTCAGAGGGTGAGATGTCCCGGTGGTGGGTGTAATCATAAAAGTAGAAAAAAGGTCTGGTGCATTTTCTTTTTCTATCTTATGGAGGGTCATGTTGGAGGGGGGGTTTACGTCTGAGGGTGTGATGTCCTGGTGTTGGTGTAATAATAGAGGTAGAGAGAAAGGTCAGGGGCAGAGTATTACCTAACTTATGGAGGGTCATGTTGGAGGGTGTGATATCACGTTTATGATTAATCGGAAAGGTAGAGAGAAGGTCAGGAGCAGAGTATTTTCTACCTTATAAAGGGTTTACGTCTGAGGGTGTGATGTCCTGGTGTTGGTGTAATAATAGAGGTAGACAGAAGGTCAGGGGCAGAGTTTTATCCAACTTATGAAGGGTCATGTTGGAGGGTGTGATATCACATTTATGAGTAATCGGAAAGGTAGAGAGAAGGTCAGGAGCAGAGTATTTTTATTCTCATGGAGGGTCATGTTGGAAGGCGTAATACCACATTGACAAGTAATTAGAAAGGTAGCGTGAATGTCAGAAGCAGAGTACTTTCTACCTTTTGTGGGGTCATGTTGGAGGCTGTCATGTCCCAGAGATGGTGTAATCATAAAGGTAGAGAGAAGTTCAGGAGCAGAGTATTTTCTACCTTATAACGGTTTACGAGGGTGTGATGTCCTGGTTTTGGTGTAATAATAGAGGTAGACAGAAGGTCAGGGGCAGAGTTTTATCCAACTTATGAAGGGTCATGTTGGAGGGTGTGATATCACATTTATGAGTAATCGGAAAGGTAGAGAGAAGGTCAGGAGCAGAGTATTTTCATTCTTATGGAGGGTCATGTTGGAAGGCGTAATACCACATTGACAAGTAATTAGAAAGGTAGCGTGAATGTCAGAAGCAGAGTACTTTCTACCTTTTGTCGGGTCATGTTGGAGGGTGTGATGTCCCAGAGATGGTGTAATCATAAAGGTAGAGAGAAGTTCAGAAGCAGAGTATTTTCTCACTCATGGAGGGTCACGTTGGAGGGTGTGATGTCCCAGAGATGGTGTAAACATAAAGGTAGAAAGAAGTTCAGCAGAGTTTTTTCTATCTTATGGAGGGTCATATTGGAGGGTGTGATGTCCCAGAGGTGGCGTAATCATAAAGGTAGAGAGAAGGACAGGTGCAGAGTTTTTTCTATCTTATGGAGGGTCACGTTGGAGGGTGTGATATCACGCTGATGAGTAATTAGAAAGGTAGAGAGAAGGTCAGGAAAAAAGTATTTCCTACCTTGTGTAGGGTCATATTGGAGGGTGTGATGTCCCGGAGGCGGTGTAATCATTAAGGTAGGTAGAAGGTCAGAGTATTTTCTACTTTATTAAGGGTCATGTTTGAAGGTGCGATATCCTGGTGGTGACTGTAATTAGAAAGGTAGATGGAAGGTATTTTTGAACCTTACAGATGGTCATGTTGAGGGCCTGCAGCATTGCACGTACTGGCATATCCTGTAATCGCCTTGACTGGAAGCCATGGTGAAATTCATAGCTCCTAGGGTGCCGGAGCTCTGCGGGTTTCCAATGACTGCTCTAAAGCAAAATATTAAAGTTTAACAAGATTGCAATCCACAAACATCACAGCTCAATGCGGAGGGGATTAATATCTCCCAGAGGTCTCGCATTCTTGCCGAAGTTTAATATGAAAAATAGACACCCATGAAAAAAACAGAACCTGTTTTCTTATCATATTTTCATTTCAGTCCGATCTCCAGCGTGAATCTCTTGGCAGCCGAACAGATTACACAAAAAAGAAAACAGTACTATTTATATTTTTATGGCTGAAATTAATGTCTTTGGAATTCAGGTCTCGTTTGCTGTTTGTGTAACTGATAACAGCAGAGTACAGCTGTGCGGGAGCGGACATTGTGATGTCACTCTGCTGGGGCCACGATTGAATAGATTCCCAAATCTTACAAAGAAAGTCCATCTACTGCATTGTTATTAGATGGAAAATATACTAAATCTTTGTATTTTATGCTATGGCTGCCATCAAGGTTTTGCATAGAAAGTGTTCTGTTAAATTAAAAACCAATGGTCCAAAAAAGCAAAACATGGCCTGACGTTTTCCTATAACAATAACTGAACTTTATAATTCTACAAAGTGCTAGATATAAACATGAGCAAATTATAATATACTGTATACAGACACAAAACACCACATCCCCCCAACAAAATTGACTGCCAGACGGGATCATAATAGAATCCTACTACACTCTAAACCAGCCGTTCTTAATCAAGGTTCCTTGGAACACTAGAGGTTGTTAGGCATTCCTTGAGCTGTGGCTAATTGACCTCCCATGTGATGGTGCTTGCATAGTTCTGGGGTCAACCGTCAATGCCACTTGGCAAGGCCAGCTGTATAAAGACAATAATCTTTTTAGCTGTCCGTACGGGTGGCATTCTGACCACTACTGTAAGCAGGACATTCTTCCCGCTTGCCACTAATGTAAGGGGAATTTTTCCCACTAACCATCAATGATTTAGCTCTTGCAAGGGTTCCCTGAGATGAGAAAATTATTTCAGGAGCTCCTATGGAGTAAAAAGGTTGAGAAAGGCTGCCCCTATGTGAAGGACACTACAACCCCAACATGAGAGACCACTGGATATGATCATAAAGTACAATTCTATTACACTCTATACACAGAGCACTACACCTCCTGCATGGCCGACCACTGGACACCATCATCATACAATTCTATTACACTCTATACATAGAACATTACACCCCCAACACGACCCACCACTGGACACCTTCATAACACAATTCTATTACACTCTATACATAGAGCACTACACCTCCAACATTACCGACCATGGGATATGATCATAATACAACCCTGTTACACTCTATATAGATGATGACCAATCATGCAGTAGTTGCCTTCAACAAGGACATAATAAACAACGTTCAAAGAAGGAGGACTCTACAGCTCCAATATGGCCAACCACTGTACATGATAATAATACAATTCTATTACACTCTATACATAGAACACTACACCCCCCAACATGTCTGACCACTAGACATGATCAACTGATTATCATACAATTCTAATACACTCTATATATAGAACACTACACCTCCAACATGACCGGCCAGTGGACATGATCATAATACAATTCTATTACACTCTATACATAGAACACTATACCCCCAATGTGACTGGCCACTGGATACCATCATAATACAATTCTATTACACTCTATACATAGAACACTACACCTCCAGCATGACCGATCATGGGATATGATCCTAATGCAACCCTGTTATGCCGGATCTACAGCTCCAATATGGCCAACCACTGAACATGATCATAATACAGTTCTATTACATTCTATACATAGAAAACTACAGCCCCAATGTGACCGGCCACTGGATACCATCATAATACAATTCTATTACACTCTATACATAGAACACTACACCTCCAACATTACCGACCATGGGATATGATCCTAATGCAACCCTGTTACACTCTATACAGATGAGGACCAATCATACAGTAGTTGCCTTCAACAAGGACATAATAAACAACATCCAAAGAAGGAGGACTCTACAGCTTCAATATGGCCAACCACTGGACATAATCATAATACAATTCTATGATACTATATACATAGAACACTACACCTCCAACATGACCGACCACTGTACATGATAATAATACAATTCTATTACACTCTATACATAGAACACTACACCCCCCCCCCCCCCAACATGTCCGACCACTGGACATGACCATCATACATTTCTATTAGAAATGTGATTAGTTAATTTTTCAAGCTGGCTATAACCTCAACTATTTCTGAAATGTAATTGTTTTAGATCGGCCGTCCAAACTGCCAACAGCTCAGCTGCCGCCAGTTTTGTTCACTTGATAAGGCCATCCATAAAAGCAGGAACTTTTTACTTCGTCAAATCTGTCCAATAATATTTATGTGAGGAATTTGATTCTGAATGCTGTGGTTTCTTTGTAGCCCGCCAAAAATAACGACCCCAGACTTTCAGATCTGTACAGCCCAGATAAGGAGCAGTCTAAACA
This sequence comes from Lithobates sylvaticus, assembly GCA_028564925.1. Taxonomy (NCBI): domain Eukaryota; kingdom Metazoa; phylum Chordata; class Amphibia; order Anura; family Ranidae; genus Lithobates; species Lithobates sylvaticus. The sequence goes on from CM053032.1 coordinate 268,219,994, forward strand.
AATGTACAGTGATGATATTTCATAAAATACATAGATAAACGATTCAGCAGTAGTAAATAAAGGCTTTAAAGGGGTTCTGCAATCAAAATGAAATGCTTAGTTTTTTAATGTAATTTGGTTTGGGATTGATAAAGGTGAATACATTTGCAAGACTCTGGAGATGCGCATTTAAAGTAGAACAATGGCCTCCCGTTAAAGTAAAATATGCTATGGTGCAAAAGTTTTTGGCAAGAGTGAACAAATGCTGTCAATGAAGAATGCTTTCAGAAATAGAAATAGAGTTTATTTTTATTGACAAAATGGAAAGACCACTTCTGACCAACCTTCTCCAGACAGTAGATGGGTGTACCTGGGTCCCACTGGTTTCCACCAGTTCTGTGCTGATGGCATTGCTAGACATCTTCTGAGGTGGAAGGGAAGTAAGCATGATGTGTCCTTCATCAGCTTCATTAAGTTTCCTTGGCTAACCCCTGCGTCCACAGTCCTCAATGTTGCCTGTTTCTTTGTGCTTCTTCAAAACAGCTTGAAACCATCTTTGCCTGGGAGACCTTGACCTTGTGTCTTGTTACTGTGCTCAGTCCCCCCCAGGATCCGGGCCCTTGTTCCTTTCATAGCACACAGGACCAGAGGGTCGGACCCAAGAAAAACTGACCAAGAAAAACCCAGAAATACAGTTAACCCCTTACTTTCCACTGGGGCAGCAGTAACCTCTACCTACCTACAAGCACCTGCTTGGTATAATTGGTTAATCATACACCTAATCCTACAAAATCCCTGACTTATTGCAAGTGTAAGAATTGATGCTGGTTTGAAGCCAAATCAAATATTCATTGGATTTAGATTTTTCTTCTGTTCGCTCACTTTGTATTTTGTAAATTGATAAAATTAAACAATTAAAACATACAATATATTGTCAAAAGTATTGGGACGTATGCCTTTACACGCATATGAACTTTATTGGCATCCCAGTCTTAGACCGTAGGGTTCAATGTTGAGTTGGCCCACCCTTTGCAGCTATAACAGCTTCAACTCTTCTGGGAAGGCTGTCCACAAGGTTTAGGAGTGTGTCTATGGAATGTTTGACCATTCTTCCAGAAGCACATTTGTGAGGTGAAGCACTGATGCTGGTATTCTGTCGGGTTGATGTCAGGACTCTGTGATGTGTGATGGCCAGTCAAGTTCCTCCACCCCAAACTCGCTCATCCATGTCTTTATGGACCTTGCTTTGTGCACCTGTGTACAGTCATGTTGGAACACGAAGGGGCCATCCCCAAACTGTTCCCACAAAGTTGGGAGCATGAAATTGTCCAAAATGTCTTGGTATGCTGACGCCTTAAGAGTTCCCTTCACTGGAACTAAGAGGCCAAGCCCAAACCCCTGAAAAACAACCCCCACACCATAATCCCCTCCTCCACCATATGATTTGGAAGGATGGTCCAATACTTTTGGCAATATCGTGTGGATGAGCGAGCTCAGGGTGGAAGAACTTGACTGGCCTTCACAGAGTCCTGACCTCACAAATGCGCCTCTGGAAGAATGGTCAAACATTCCCATAGACACCCTCCTAAACCTTGTGGACGGCCTTCCCAGAAGAGTAAAGCTTTTATAGCTGCAAAGGGTGGGCCAACTCAATTTTGAACCCTACGGACTAAAGCCCCATACACACGCGCGGATTATCCGAGGACCAGGTCGGTCGGATCCTGTCCGTCGTACTTTGTCCGATGTTGGTTTTGCGTACACACGGTCGGACAAAGTTGTCGGAAAATCCGATCATTCTGAACGTGGTGACGTTTGTTGCCTACGACGGGACTACGTAGAGGCTAGTAGCCAATAGCTTTGGTCTTGTAATGTGATCTGAGCATGCGTGGCACTTTGTCCGTCAGGAATTCGATACACACGATCGGATTTGGTGTGATCGGACTTTGTTGTCGAAAAATCTATCCAGCAGGAGATAGGACTTTGTCCGTCGGACAATCCGATGGAAACTGTCCGATGGTGCATACACACGGTCGGATTTTCCGACAACATTGTCCGATAGGACAGAATCCATGGGAAAATCCGACCGTGTGTACGGGGCTTAAGACTGGGATACCATTAAAGTTCACGTGCGTGTAAAGGCAGGCGCCCCAATACTTGGGACGTGGCCTTCATACTGAAAGATTTGGAGACCCGTGTTCTAAAAGGATGAGCTGCTCCAACTCCTTAAAAATAAAACGTGAATCATTTGTAAACATAATACCATCAATTTTCTTTTACGTTTCTGTTGAATCGTCCAATCTATTCTCCAAAGACACAACGTGCTCCAATGATGTCAGTTTTTACTGGGATCTGTCAAGGTGAAGGAGGGGGAGGGAATGTAAGTTTATATCTCTTTCTAGGAAACATTAATTTCTTTCTGCGTAGAAGCTCAGGCGAAATCTATGACACAAACATATGATCTCGGATTCCTCCTGCCAAGTCCTGGTTTGCTCATCTTTACAATGTGAGATTCATTTATTGCCACGTTCCAAAAAGTTTTCCTATAAGAAGAAATAGTTTGCGGGAGGTTGGGGAACTGCAATCCTTTCTCCCTCGGTGACAAGAATTTTTACGAGCAGAAGCCACAAATATGTAAACAAGGTTCATGAATAAAGATATATTTGTCACCCCCGGAGAGAAACAGAATGGCGGGATTGTGAAAACACGCTAAAAAATACATTTTTATTCCTCTCCGAGAACGCCATTTATGGGTGTCGAGAATAATATTTATTGCACTTATTTCATTGGCGTTGATATGTACTTTTTTTTTTTTTTTTTTACCCAAAACACTGACACTAAGGCTCCATTTACATCTAATGCCCCGTACACACGGTCGGAAATTCCGACCACAAAATCCGTCTGATTTTTTCCGACGGATTTTGTCCGACACTGGTGTTGCATATACACGGTCGGACAAAGTTGTCGGAAAACCTGATCATAAAAGGAACGTGGTGACGTTCGTTGCGTACGACGGAACTACGTAGAGGCTATTAGCCAATAGCTTTGGTCTCCTAATTTGATCTGAGCATGCGTGGCACTTTGTCCGTCGGAATTCTTTTTCTCTTCTCGGAAAAAGTCAGATCGGATTTTGTTGTCGGAAAATTTGAGAGCAGGATCTCAAAATTTTTCCGTCGGAAATTCCAACGGAAAAAGTCCGATGGAGCCCCCACACGGTCGGATTTTCCGACAACATGGTCCGATCTGACATTTTCCAGCGGAATTTCCGACCGTGTGTACGGGGCATAAGTGTTCCGTTAACGGGTGCAAAAATGCACATTTTCACGTGCGTTCACGTAACCTGCGCGTTTTCAGCGCCATTCATTATTGACCACTTGGCCTTCAGAAGATTTATGCCCCCTTCATGACCAGGCCATTTTTTGCGATACGGCACTGCGTTATTTTAACTGACAATTGCGCGGTCATGTGACGCTGTACCCAAATAAAATTGATGTCCTTTTTTTCCCACAAATAGAACTTTCTTTTGGTGGTATTTGATCACCTCTGCAGTACAGGGGGTCCCCGACTTACGAACGCCTGACCTACGAACATCCCCTACTTACGAACCGGGCGCTGCGGGGACCCTCCACCATTTTCCACCGTCCTTCGGCCGTTCTGCGCATGCGCGGCCAGACGGAGCCTCGGAAAATGATGGCAAACTTCAGAAATGTCCGTAATTTTCCGCGCATGCGCAGAACGGCTTTCGACGGAACATCAGAAATGTCCGTAATTGTCGGTCTGCGCATGCAAAGCCGACTTAGGAACAATTCCGAGATAAGAACAGGCGGCCAGTCCCTAACGAGTTCGTAACTCGGGGACCCCCTGTATTTATTGTTATTGTAAAAAAAAAAATTCTATTTTGTCGTCTTTTTTTAGTTTATAGTGCATATAAACTAAAAAAAGACCGACAATTTAGAATTTTTCTTTTACTTTCTGCTATAAAACATATTCAATGAAAAAAATTAAAAAAAAGCTAATTTCTTGATCAGTTTAGGCCAAATATGTATTCTGCTACATGTTTTTGGTAAAAAAATGCCCAATAGGCGTATATTGTTTGGTTTGCGCAAAAGTTATAGCGTCTACAAACTATGGGATAGTTTTATTGATTTATTTATTACTAGTAATGGCGATAGAATAAACAAGATGCGAAAATGGGAGTTTTGGAGGTGCAAAATAAATTACTTTAAGAAATAAATAACAATTTCATCAATTTTATTTAGACAAAACCTGGTTAAAAAGTTCAATTTAAAACCAACACATAAAGGTAGATGGTCAAGATACAAAATAATAAAAAAAAAAAGATAAAAAATAAAAATAAAAAAACAACACCCTCTGAGGATGGCTGCCTTCTCACTTGAAAATAAATAGTGACTGATTTTAATGAGCCATTTAAGCTTATATTGCAAAATTCTAATAAGACAGCGCCGGAATCCCTTCCTTTCTTTAAGATACAAAAGTGGGTAACCCCTACATGTTTCGCCATAATCATGGCTTCTTCCCGAGCTTTTGTAAGACCCTATGTGCAAAATCACCCGAAACAGAGACAGAAACTCCAGAGGACCATCAAGGCCTTGCCGGCAAATCAACGGAGTATTAGTGTGCGATAGAGGGAATAAATCCCTTCAAAAACAGACCCTGTTTGAATAGAGAATCAAGAGAATAGGGATCAATAGTAGCGGCACTTCGCGTATCTACTTCAAATAGTGATATGTGGCCTGATCAGGACTAGATCATCCAGGTGCTTGTTTCCTTCATCTGAGATGAACATTTTCCCTCTTATGGATCAGAAGGTAGCGTCTGGCCAGTAAAAATTCTGACAAAAGATCCCTATTGCATGGAAGGTCCTATGAGCCTTGCAATTATCTCCTGCAGGGGTCTTACAGGGCGGCCGGAGATGTTGCAAACCTTCTGTTTTTGAAGGGATTTGTTCCCTCTATAGCACATCAATACTGATTTGCCGGCAAGACCTTGATGGTCCTTTGGAGTTTCTGTTTCGGGTGATTTTGCACATAGGGTCTTCCAAAAGCTCCAGAAGAAGCCATGATAAAGGCGAAACATGTAGAGGCTACCCACTTTTGTATCTTGACCATCTACCTTTATGTGTTGGTTTTAAGCCTTTCCCGCCGAGCGTACGCAGATATGCGGCTTCGGCTTTTCGGGGGGTTATATCGGGATGATGCCCGCTAAAATCCGCTCGATTGTTGTCCCGGAGGAGCGGACATCTCCCCTCCCGCCGCCTCCCGCTGCTCTGACCGCGCCTCCCGTCCCACCGGAAGACCCGATCCTCGATCCGCCACTTCCGGAGGCTAGAGACAGACTCTCCTGAATGTAAACATTGAAGCGACGTCACAACTAGACATGTGCAATTCGTTTAGCTAGGAATCGTTTTCTGTTCAAATTCGTTATATTCGTTCATTCGTTATCGTACGAATGAACGAATGCTTTAGTAAAAATTTTAACGAATAACGGATTATCGAATCGAACGAATATGAAAAACAACGAAAATATGAAATAATTAAATTAGAAACAACGAAACTACGAAAGAATGAAAATCCGAAAAAATGAAAACAGGAACAACGAAAATCAAAATGAACGAAAAAATTCGTACATTCGTAACTTTTATTTTTTGTTGATTCGTAATTTTCCGTGTCTCTTACAATGGCGCTGCTTAACGTGCTTCGAATGGATTGAACGAAAAAATTCGTACATTCGTAACTTTTTTATTTTTTTTTGTCGATTCGTAATTTTCTGTGTCTCTTACAATGGCGCTGCTTAACGTGCTTCGAAAGGATTAAACGAAAAAATTCGTACATTCGTAACTTTTTATTTTTTTGTCGATTCGTAATTTTCCATGTTTCTTACAATGGCGCTGCTTAACGTGCTTCGAATGGATTGACCGAAAAAATTCGTACATTTGTAACTTTTTTTTTTTTTTTGTTGATTCGTAATTTTCTGTGTCTCTTACAATGTAATAATAGCATACACATTACATAAAATTATGAATTATGCTCCGATTACGAATCTACGAAAACAATGTTACGAAAGTATGAATAAATCAATCTTACGAAAGTACGAATGTAACTAAATCTACGAAAATACGAATGCGTCCGAATACAAAATATAACGAAAATACGAAAATATGAATTTCGAATAAACGAAAATTAGACTAACGGAAAAACGAATCAACGAAAAAATAACTCTACGAAAATACGAACGAGTCCGAATACGAACACCGACGACTTACGAAATTATGAATCGTTACGAATCAACGTAAACGAACAGAAACAAAATGAAACTAAACAAATTTTTCTATTGTGCACATGTCTAGTCACAACGTCACCTCCTGTTGACTCGGCTGCCAATGGTGCCGGATTTTAAAAAATACACTGTTTTCGGTGATCTGAATACTTTGAAGCAAAGGAGGGATTGGAGGTACTTTAGACCCCCGATCCCTCCATAAAGAGTACCTGTCACCACCTATTACTGTCACAAGGGATGTTTACCATCCTGGTGACAGCAATAAAAGTGATCAAATAATTTTTACAAAAACACAATTTAATAATATAAAAAAAAAAGAATTTTTTTTTTTAAAGCGCCCACGTCACCGCAAGCTCGCGCAGCAAAAAAAACGCATACGGAAGTCGCGCCCGCATATGTAAATGGTGTTCAAATCACACATGTGAGGTATCGCCACGATGGTCAGAGCGAGAGCAATAATTCTAGCATTAGACCTCCTCTGTAACTCTAACCTGGTAACCGTAAAAAAAAAAAAATAAAGCATCGCCTATGGAGATTCTTAGGTACCAAAGTTTGTCGCCATTCCAGGAGTGCGTGCAATTATAAGGCATTACATGTTAGGTATCTATTTACTCAGCGTAACATCATCTTTCATATTATACAAAAAAATTGGGATAACTATACTGTTTTTTTTTTTTTAATTCATGAAAGTGTCCCTTTTCCCAAAAAGTTGCACTTAAAACACCGCCGCACAAATACCGTGTGACATAAAATATTGCAGCAATTGCCATTTTATTCTCTAGATTCTCTGCTAAAAACTATATATATTGTGTTTGGGGGTTCTAAGTAATTTTCTAGCAAAAAATAGAGGTTTTAACTTGTAAACACCAAATGTCAGAAATAGTCTCAGTCATGAAAGGGTTAAATAAATAAATAAAAGTCTAAATAAAATTGATGAAATTGTTATTGTTTCTTAAAGTAATTTATTTTGCACCTCAAACTCGCATTTTCTCTTCTTGTTTATTCTATTATCATTATAAGGAGGTGATGTATTGTTAAGACCTCTCATTCTTGGATTTAAATCTATTTCCTTTACTAGTAATGACGGCGATCAGTAAAGGATCCTGTCCCACATGTAAAGTGGACAAGCCTCTAATAGTGCATTATCATATAAAACCATTTATTGATTGAAAAAATGCCTGCTTACATAAATTCAATACATTAGCGTTTCACCGCCTCTCAAGTCAAGTCAAGGTCCACGATGTGCTCCGGCCACGCCCTACATGTTACGTTACGTGACTTCTTTAGGGGAGTGACGTGAGGAAGTCACGTGACGTAACGCGCAGGGAGTGGCCCGGAGCACATCGCGGACCGGAAGTCACGAGAGGAGGTGAAACCCCAATGTTGTATCTTTCTAAGCGCTAATTTATTGAATTTATGTAAGCAGGCATTTTTTTAATGAATAAATGGTTTTATATGGTAATGCTCTATTGGAGGCTTGTCTTTTTTACATTTGTGGCCCCGCTTCTTTAAAACAGATAATTAGCGGCTTTTTTTTTTACATTTCAGCCATCGGGGGAGGGGAATCCCGCTGACAGCTGAAAGAAACAAGCCTGAAAGTATAAGGTATCGGAGAATTTGCATAAGTACAGATACAGAGGTGTACCTGTACGTCCCCTTTAACCACTTCAGCCCCGGACCAATTTGCAGCCAAAGGACCAGGCCCCTTTTTGCGATTCGGCACTGCGTCGCTTTAACTGACAATTGCGCTGTCGTGTGACGTGGCTCCCAAACAAAATTGACGTCCTTTTTTCCCCACAAATAGAGCTTTCTTTTGGTAGTATTTGATCGCCCCTGCGTTTTTTATTTTTTGCGCTATAAACAAAAAAGTTCAGGTCAATTCTTATTCTTCTACAGATTTTTGGTAAAAAAAATCGCAATAAGCGATTATTGATTGGTTTGCGCAGAAGTTATAGCGTTTACAAGATGGGGATAGTTTTATAGCATTTTTATTAATAATTTTTTTTTATTAGTAATGGCGGCGATCAGCGATTTTTATTGTGACTGCGACATTATGGCGGACACATCGGACATTTTTGACACATTTTTGGGACCATTGTCATTTATGCAGCAATCAATGCTATTTAAATGCATTGATTCCTGTGTAAATGACACTGGCAGTGAAGGGGTTAACCACTAGGTGACAGTGTAGGGGTTAAGTATGCCTAGGGGTGTGTTTCTTACTGTGGGGGGGCGTGGCTGTCAGCTAGTGAATGCTGATCTCTGCTCCAATCACAGGGAGCAGAGATCGGCGTCACTAGTTGCTAGGCAGAACAGGGAGATGCTGTTTATTTCCGCATCTCCCGGTTCAGCCTTCCCGTGAGACAATCGCGGGTGTCCCCGCGGCGATCGAGTCCGCAGGACCCGCAACCGGCCTCACGGGGGTCCCGACCGGCGTATATCGTATATTGTCGTGCGCTGGTCGGGAAACGGTTAATTGGCGGGGGGCCACCGCATACAGCGTGACCATGCCCGAGGGACCCACGGATGTAAAGAAGGCATTTCCCCGTTCTGCCTAGTGACATGACAGAGATCACCGCTCCCTGTCATCGGGAGCAGTGATCGCTGTCATGTCAGTGGTAGCCCCTCCCCCCACAGTTAGAATCACTCCCTAGGACACACTTAACCCCTTCATCGTCCCCTCGTGTTTAACCCCTTCCCTACCAGTGTCATTTACACAGTAATCAGTGCTTTTTTATAGCACTGATCTCTGTATAAATGACAATGGTCCCAAAATCGTGTCAAAAATCTCCGATGTGTCCGCCATAATGTCGCAGTCATGATAAAAATCACTGATCGCCGCCATTACTAGTAAAAAAAATAATAATAAAAATGCCATAAAACTATCCCCTATAACTTTTACGCAAACCAATCAATATACGCTTATTGCGATTTTTTACCAAAAATATGTAGAAGAATACGTATCGGCCTAAACTGAGGAAAAAATAAATTTTAATATTTTTTTGGGAGGGATATTTGTTATAGCAAAAAGTAAAAAATATTGCTTTTTTTTCCCAAATTTTCGCAATTTTTTTGTTTATAGCGCAAAAAATAAAAACCGCAGAGGTGATCAAATACCACCAAAAGAAAGCTCTATTTGTGGGAGAAAAAGGACGTCAATTTTGTTTGGGTGCAACGTCGCACGACCGCATAAATAACCGTCAGTTAAAGCGTCGCAGTGCCGTATTGCAGAAAGTGATCTGGTAAGGAACGGGGGTAGAATCTTCCGTGGCTGAAGCGGTTAAATCACCATTGGCTGAGCTAAAACAGCATTATTTCGAAATGGTTCTCTAATAACACGCACAGTCTTTGATTTCAGAAATATGTCTACAGTTAGAATTTGACTGGAGTTCGATTTAAAATTCGATTCGAATTTCAGTCCGAATTTCCGAAATTTGGACGAATTTCCGAAATTTGGAAGAATTTCCGAAATTTGGAAGAATTTCCGAAATTTGGAAGAATTTCCTTTCGTTGTTCGGAGTATTCTGTAAAATTTGTTTTATATTGTAATTTGGTTATTCGTATATATCCGAATCCCTGAATAACGTCAGAATTTTAATTCGGAACGAAACGCGTATGTCTAATTTTCAGCTCTCGCTTGTGACCTCGAGCCACCAAACAGTAATGAGGACACGAAAAAAAGTGGACTTTTCCGTCAAGTGAAGAACCTTGTCAGCTTAATGCTGGAAGAAAACGAGCGGAAACATTGTTGTGTTTGTGGAAGGAAAGACATCAAACGCGTCAGCCTGCTTTGCTTGTTGGAATCCCTCATTGGCTCCATTGTGCTCTCCACGCTGATTGCTGTGAAATGTGTTTGCTGGTAATTGCAGGAAGACGAAGCCGGTACGTTCGGTCCGGGAGGATTGTTTAATCAGTCGATGAAAGCAAAACACAGCTGTGCCCTAACCTGTTTCACACAGTTATTCTTCAGTAGGCCGGAGTTTACACAAAGCTCAACGGCTCAGCCATAGAGTCCTCCACCGACGGGCGTTCTCCCTACCACAGCACGTAGGAGCCCATACCTTCCTGGCGGGCACACCGGTTGGCTGACAGGTGGCTGTACTTCTCAGATATGTGGAGTTTGTTTTATTCTGAACCGAAATTCTGAAAAAAAAATTGTTATTCAGAAAATTCGAATTTCCGAGTTACAATAGTAATGACTTTAACCACTCCCCGCCTGGTCAATAGCAGATTGACAGCAGGAAAGTGGTTCTGTTATCCTGACTGGGCGTCATATGACGTCCTTCAGGATAAAATGCCGCCGCGCGCCCATGGGGGCATGCATCGCGCCGATCGGTGTGTCAGTCTGAATCTGGCGGAGGCTCTTTACCACGTGATCAGACGTGTCCAATCACGGCTGATCACGATGTAAACAGGAAAAGCCAGTGATCGGCTTTTCCTCGCTCGCGTCTGACAGACGCCAGTAGAGGAGAGCCGATCGGCGGCTCTCCTGACAGGGGGGTCTGTGCTGATTGTTTATCAGCGTAGCCCCCCCTCAGGTGACCAAACTTGACCACCAGGGACTCCACTAGGACCACCAGGGAAGGGGGCAACATGTGGATGGCCAGGTATGTACCCCTAGGCCATCCACATGTTCAAATGAATGCCCAATCTGCGCCAATCAGTGCCCAACAATGGGCACTGATTGGCACCAATATGTAAATCGCAAAATCGCAATAAGCGTATATAGATCGGTTTGCGCAAAAGTTATAGCGTCTACAAAATAGGGGATAGATTTATTGCATTTTCTTTTATTACTAGTAATGGCGGCGATCTGCCGATTTTTTTCGTCACTGTGACATTGCGGCGGACACTTCGGACACTTTTGACAAATTTTTGGGACCATTCACATTTACACAGCGATCGTTGCTATAAAATTGCACTGATTACTGTGTAAATGTGACTGGCAGGGAAGGGGTTAACACTAGGGGGCGCTGCAGGGGTTAATTATGTTCCCTGGGAGTGATTCTAACTGAAGGGGGAGGGGACTCACAAGGGGAGGAGACCGATCGGTGTTCCTCCGTACTGGGAACACACCATCGGTCTCCTCTCCTCTGACAGGACGTGGAGCTGTGTGTTTACATACACAGATCCACGGTCCTGCTGTGTTCCCGGGAAATCGCGGGTGTCGGTCACGCGCACCGGGTCCCGAGCGACGCCGCGCGTGTGCCCCCTAGACGGCCAGGAATGGGAGGACATCATATGACGCCCACCCAGGATGGGAGATCCACCTTGTGGGCATCATTTGACAATGGGCGGGTATTGAAGTGGTTAAGGACGCGGCGGACCCGCTCCTTTACAACTGATAATTGACGGCTTTTTAATTTTTTTTTTATTTCAGCCATCGGGGGATTGCATGGGTGTGAATGAGATCCGATTCATGTCCGAACTGTCAGTTCACTGTGTGCGATATGCGAGCTGAAATGGGGGTGTCATTAACTTTGTATTGATACTCCCAGCAGTTCGCAGGTGGCAGTGGGAACTGCCTTGCGAGTCTGATGCGATGCGGGAACCCACAGTGGATTCGCAGGGTTGCCGCATCGCACCAGTCTGAACCGGGACTTAAAGTCCTCTTTTGGTGAAGACTGAAGGGGGTCAGATCAGTGGCGGGACAAGGTCATTTAGAGCCCAGGGCGAACATGCCAAATTGTGCCCCCCTCCCCCAGATGTATGGGCATTATGTGTCCCATCCCCACTCCCAACACAAATCCCCCCCAAATCACAACTCCTAGCACACCCTCCCTAAATTTACCCTCCTAAAACAATTCTTACCCCCTGAAGCCCCCCAAATTCCCCTTTTTAACACAAATTCCCTCCCCCTAATCTCCTTGTGGTGCCCCCCCACCTCCCATGATACCACAGTGCCCAGGGCAACCGCCCCTCCTGCCCACCCCTTGTCCCGGTCAGATTTATGTTTTCTGGTGGTATTTGGGGGCGCAATCAACTTAAAATGGCTCCTGAGGGTTACTGAATCTTCTTTCCACTGTTCGGGATTTGTTCTTGTGCCAAAAAACAACCCCCGATACCTGGGAACATGAAGTTATACACTCACCGGACACTTTATTAGGTCCACCTTGCTAATAGCGGGTTGGACACCCTTTTGCCTTCATTCTTTGTGGCATCGGAAACGTTCCTCAGAGTTTTTGCTCCATAGTGACATCATAACATCACACAGTTGCTGCAGATTTGTCAGCTGCACATCCATGATGCCAATGATTCCACCACATCCCAAATGTGCTCTATTGGATGAGATGTGGTGAGTGTCTCTATTGGATGAGATGTGGTGAGTGTCTCTATTGGATGAGATCTGGTGAGTGTCTCTATTGGATGAGATGTGGTGAGTGTCTCTATTGGATGAGATCTGGTGAGTGTCTCTATTGGATGACATCTGGTGAGTGTCTCTATTGGATGAGATCTGGTGAGTGCCTCTATTGGATGAGATGTGGTGAGTGTCTCTATTGGATGAGATGTGGTGAGTGTCTCTATTGGATGAGATGTGGTGAGTGTCTCTATTGGATGAGATGTGGTGAGTGTCTCTATTGGATGAGATGTGGTGAGTGTCTCTATTGGATGGGATCTGGTGAGTGTCTCTATTGGATGAGATGTGGTGAGTGTGGAGGTCATTGGAGGACAGTGACCTCATTGTCCAGTGGTGAGATGATTGGAGATTTGTGACATGGTGCATTATCCTGCTGGAAGGAGCCATCAGAAGATGGGGACACTGTAGTCATAAAGGGATGGACATGGTCAGCAACAATACTCAGGGGGGTCGTGGCATTCAAACGATGCTCAATTGGTACTAAGGGGCCCAAAGTGTGCCAAATTATGACCCCACCATCTGAATGTCGCAGACTCATCAGACCCGGCAACATTTTTCCAATCTTCTATTGTCCAATTTTGGTGATCCTGTGCCAGTTGTAGCCTCAGTTTCCTGTTCTTAGCTGACACCCAGTGTGGTTTTCTGCTGCTGTAGCCCATATGCTTCAAGGTTGGATGTATTGTGTGTTCAGAGATGGTATTCTGCATACCTTGGGTGTAACCAGTGGTTATTTGAGTTATGCCGCGTACACACGATCAGACTTTCCGGCGGACAATCCGACGGACTTTGCAGCTGAGGTCCGCCGGACTTTCAGATGAACGGACTTGGCCACACACGATCACTCCAAAAGTCCGCCGGATTCGAACGTGATGACGTAGAATAAGGAAGTTCATAGCCAGTAGCCAATAGCTGCCCTAGCATGGGCTTTAGTCCGTCGGACTAGCACACAGACGACCGGATTGATACTTTTAAGTCAAAACTTCTTTCTAAGTCCACTGGACTCTTGGGAAGCGCACACACGATCGATTTGTCCGCCGGACCCTGGTCTGTCGGACTAAGTATGCCGGATAATCCGATCGCGTGGCATTACTGTTGCCTTTCTATCATCTGGAACCAGTCTGCCCATTCTCCTCTGACCTCTGACATCAACAAGGCATTTTCCTCCACACGACTGCCACTCACTGGATATTTTCTCTTTTTCAGACCATTCTCTGTAACCCTGAGAGGTGGTTGTGCGTGAAAATCCCCAAAATACTCAGACCAGCCAATCTGGCACCAACAACCATGCCACGTTCAAAGTGGCTTAGATCCCCTTTCTTCCCCGTTGCTGCCGTGTGATTGGCTGATAGACATGTGCGATTAGTTTTGTACGAATTCGTAATTCGTATGATTTTTTCTCATCCCCACAACTCTGGCCATTGGTTGTGGGGGTCTGCGGGCGGGGGGGCTTATCGGAATCTGGAAGCCCCCTTTAACAAGGGGACCCCCAGATCCCGGCCCCCCCCTGCGTGAAATGGTAAGGGGGTACAAGAGTACCCCTACCATTTCACCAAAAATGGTGACAAAAATGGTAAAAATGACAGGAGACGGTCTTTGACAATTCCTTTATTAAAATCTTCTTTCTTCTTTCTTCATCCTTCGGTTTCTTCATCTTCTCCTTCCGGCATATTCTTCCATCTTCTTCCATTTTCTTCTTCCTCCGATCCGCTTCTTCTTGCTCCGGTCTTCTCGTCCTTCTTGTCCGGCATCTTCTTCCTGAAGGGTCTGGTATGGATATCTAGGGGGGACCCCACGTCATTTTTTTTTTAAATTTGAAGTGGGGTTCCCCTTAATATCCATAGCAGTCCTGAAGGGCCTGGTTATTGAATTTGGGGGGACCCCCACGCTTTTTTTTAATTTATTTTTTATCAATGACTTTCAATGAATGACTGTTCTCTGTGTTACGGGAGCCGACAATTCATTAGCCGCGAGTGATTTTAAATAGTTTTTTTTCCTGCAAAAATGGCACTTTGTCATTCGAATTCATTCAAATCATATGTTATATCCGCTATATTAATTTCCTTTGTATTAGTTGAAATTCGATATTTCGTAGTTGGAGTCGAATTATTCTATGTGTTACGGGAACCGTCAATGCATTAGCCGCGAGTGATTATTAACGATTCGTAACGATTCGTAACAATTCAATTTTTTTTTAACGATTCGTACGAAATTCGTATTTCGTACGAATTCGAACGGAATTCGTACACGAATTACGAATTACAATTTTTTTTTTTTACGAATCGAAACGGAACAAATTTTTGGACGGTTCCCATGTCTATTGGCTGATTAGCAATTTGTGTTACCAAGCAATTGAACAGGTGTACCTAATAAAGTGTCCGGTGAGTGTATATTGATTTGATTCATTATTAATCTGTATTTCGCATTCGTCAGTTCAGGGCAGCAATGAAAGGTGACTGTGGATAGGTCGATGCGGTTTATAGAACGTTGCGATTTGCTTTATGGGATTAGGATAATATTATGATGAGCCTCTTTAGTGCCATTTGACATTTTTTAGAGGGAAAAAAAACCTGCAAGGATTCTGTATCATCGCCATTGTATGTGGGCCCCGGGCTCTCCGGTAGCTCACGCAGTAAATCTTGTGCTTCGGTCCCTGGAAGGAAAGTCGTTTAAGTGATTAATTCTGTGCAAACAGCGGAGTTGTGGGGATCCACTATAAATTGTCTTATGGCTTCCTTCCCCTGAATGCTAGAGTCATTGAGGCTGCCCCCGGACCCTCTCCAGCGTTGAAACTCGGCCCTGACGTATCTCCATCCCCAAAGGCAACTGGTGTGCTAAGCAATTCAATATGAAGCTGTAAATTCTGAACCTTTCACAAGTAACCATTTGGTCTAAAATAGAGTCACGGAGGAATTGCCGGTGTGTTATGGACCCAGCTTCCTGTTTGTCCTGTAAAATGATGTGAAAACACGTTTAGATTTACAGTTCATAAATGACTTATGCAGTGGCGGCTGGTGCTCATAATTTTTTTTGGGGGGGGGGGGGCACAAACAAACTGGAAAAAAAAACTCATCAATCGCAGCCACTGTGCCCATAAATTGCTGCCACTTTGCCATCAAACGCAGCTAATGTACCCATCAATTGCAGCCACTGTGCACATCAATTGCAGCCACTGTGCCCATCAATCGCAGCCACTGTACCCATCAAACGCAGCCACTGTGTCATAAAACACAGCCACTGTACCCATAAATTGCTGCCGCTTTGCCATCAAGCACAGCTAATGTACCCATCAATTGCTGCCAGTTTGCCCATCAATTGCTGCTACTGTGCCCCATCAATTGCTGCCAGTGTGCCCATCAATTGCTGCCACTCTGCCCATCAATTGCTGCCACTCTGCCCATCAATTGCTGCTGCTATGCCCCATCAATTGCTGTCAGTGTGCCCATAAATTGCTGCCAGTGTGCCCATCAATTAACGCTACTGTGCCCCATCAATTTCTGCCAGTGGGCCCCATCAATTGCTGCCAATGTGCCCATCAATTGCTGCCACTGTGCCCATCAATTGCTGCTACTGTTCCCCATTAATTGCTGTTGGTGTGCCCATAAATTGCTGCCAGTGGGCCCCATCAATTGCTGCCAGTGTGCCCATCAATTGCTGCCACTGTGCCCATCAATTGCTGCTACTGTTCCCCATCAATTGCTGTCAGTGTGCCCATCAATTGCTGCCAGTGTGCCCCATCAATTGCCAATACTGTGCCCCATCAATTGCTGCCAGTGTGCCCCATCAATGCTGCCAGTGTGCTCATCAAATGCTGCCAGTGTACATCGCCCGGGAGTTGGGACTTACCTGTCTCGCAGCGGGTCGTGGTGGCGTCCTCCACGTCCATGCTCCTTGATGTCTCTGGTCCTCTCTATCAGGCGTCCAACCACAGCATCTGTTGTTTCAGCCAATCAGGTGACAAGTAACCAGACCCAAGCACCTGACTGGCTGAGAGGCGGGTCAGTGTTAGGAAAGCAATTTATTTGCTTACCTAACACAATACTGAGTGAACAGCAAACGCACAGCATTGCGCCCACTGTTTACCATTTTGGAAGCCTATTAGAGCCCACGGCTCTAATCAGGACACCTATTAGAGCCCACGGTTCTAATCAGGCGCTTCCAAAAAAAACTGCCGCTGTAATTCAGGTGCCCCGCTTCCGACAAGGGGCCGGACACCTGAATAGGGGGCGGCAGCGGCGACCATAGATAGATTCATGCAATGCATGAATCTATTTATGGTGAGAGAGAGGTGACAGGAGAGAGGGAGCGGCGCTCTTGCACCCTTTATGGACGCACCGCCACTGGACTTGAACATGTTTAAAGATGCTGTACTGGATAATGTGAACACTGACCCAGAAGATGTCAATCATTGAACTGTAGTAATGCTAAACCCAATTTAACTAATGCAAACAGGTTTATAATTATTGTCAATAACTAATTCATGTGCTCACAGCACATACATCCCCGATAGTGGGTGGGTGGGTGTGTGTGTTGCTGACAAAGTTGTACCCTGAACATGGCTGGAAAGTACCTGGCGCCAAACTGTCATTATTAGCAGGCTCTAATTGGGGCCCTTCTTTAAGGTGGTGCACATGAAGCTATACCTTTAAGACTATGCAATGGATGACTAATGGGCTTCTAAGTAGGGGGAGGGCAGTCTTTATTGGCCTTTGCTGTGTGCGGCAAGTGATTAAACTAGGTAGTTCTGCTTACCAGTCCTGGTCCACAACAGGTTTTGGTCCAGATCATTTGGCGGTCTGCTGTCCCAGAAGTCTCAGTTCTCAAGATCAGGTGCTCACGATCATGCTATCACATACAGCCCCAATAGTGGGTGGGTGGGTGTGTGTGTTGCTGACAAAGTTGTACCCTGAACATAGCTGGAAAGTACCTGGCGCCAAATTGTCATTATTAGCAGGCTCTAATTGGGGCCCTTCTTTAAGGTGGTGCACATGAAGCTATACCTTTAAGACTATGCAATGGATGACTAATGGGCTTCTAAGTAGGGGGAGAGCAGTCTTTATTGGCCTTCGCTGTGTGCGGCAAGTGATTAAACTAGGTAGTTCTGCTTACCAGTCCTGGTCCACAACAGGTTTCGGTCCAGATCATTTGGTGGTCTGCTGTCCCAGAAGTCTCAGTTCTCAAGATCAGGTGCTCACGATCATGCTATCACATACAGCCCCAATAGTGGGTGGGTGGGTGTGTGTGTTGCTGACAAAGTTGTACCCTGAACATAGCTGGAAAGTACCTGGCGCCAAATTGTCATTATTAGCAGGCTCTAATTGGGGCCCTTCTTTAAGGTGGTGCACATGAAGCTATACCTTTAAGACTATGCAATGGATGACTAATGGGCTTCTAAGTAGGGGGAGAGCAGTCTTTATTGGCCTTCGCTGTGTGCGGCAAGTGATTAAACTAGGTAGTTCTGCTTACCAGTCCTGGTCCACAACAGGTTTCGGTCCAGATCATTTGGTGGTCTGCTGTCCCAGAAGTCTCAGTTCTCAAGATCAGGTGCTCATGATCATGCTATTACTGGTTCCGTCCTGCTTAACAAGCAACCTTACAGTGGCTCAACCTTACACTGTAACCTCTAGCAACCAGTCAGTAAGCGGTAATGATACACTGTAACCTCTAGCAACCAGTCAGTAAGCGGTAATGATACACTGTAACCTCTAGCAACCAGTCAGTAAGCGGTAATGATACACTGTAACCTCTAGCAACCAGTCAGTAAGCGGTAATGATACACTGTAACCTCTGACAACCAATCGCAATCGCTGCCTGATCTGATACAGTAAACTGATCTTAAGTCTAACTGTTATTTATTATATGTCTCAGAGCAGATGGAGAGTAGACATGTGCAATTAGTTTCTTTTTTTTTTCGTTTTTCGTTTTTTTCGTTATATACGTTCATTCGTTATCTTACGAATGAACGAACGATTCGCTATAAATTTTAACAAATCGTTCGAATCGAACGAATCCGAAAAACAACGAAAATCCGAAATAACCAAATTAGAAACAACGAAACTACGAAATAAGAAAATCCGAAAAACAAAAACAGGAACAACGAAAATCAAAATGAACGAAAAAATTCGTACATTCGTAACTTTTTTTTTTTTTTAATTGGTAATTTTCCGTGTCCCTTACAATGGCGCTGCTTAATGTGCCTCGGATGGATTGAACGAAAAAATTCGTACATTCGTAACTTTTTTTTCGATTCGTAATTTTCCGTGTTTCTTACAATGGCGCTGCTTAACGTGCTTCGAATGGATTGAACGAAATAATTTGTACATTCGTAACTTTTTTTTTTTTTTTTTTGATTCGTAATTTTCCGTGTCTCTTACAATGGCGCTGCTTAACGTGCTTCGAATGGATTGAACGAAAAAATTCGTACATTCGTAACTTTTTTTTCGATTTGTAATTTTCCGTGTCTCTTAAAATGTAATAATAGCATACACATTACATAACATTATGAATTATGCTCCGATTACGAATCTACGAAAGCAATGTTACGAAAGTACAAATAAATCATTCTTACGAAAGTATGAATGTAACTAAATCTACGAAAATACGAATGCGTCTGAATTTCGAATAAACGAAAATTAAACTAACGGAAAAACGAATCAACAAAAAAATAACTCTTACGAAAATACGAATCGTTACGAACACGAACACCGACGACTTGCGAATTTACGAATCGTTACGAGTCAACGGAAATGAAAAAAACAAAACGAAAATAAACAAATTTTTCTGTTGTGCACATGTCTAATGGAGAGCGAACATTTTTTCCAATGCACAGATGTCTGCTGTAAACTTCTTACCTGGAAGATTGTTTGCAGTCTTCTAGGTAACAGATAATATAATTCATTTCTCTCACCTGTTTAACTTCACAGCTGACAATATTTCATCTGCATTCTTTTCTATTTTTCAAGCTAACAAATCTCTACCCCCCCCCCCCCCCCCCCCTACTCCAGCCTCTAAGGTGTGCTGAAATCTTGGGAGAATGAATTGAGGTGAGAGTGAAGGCGTACAGCAACACCGAGGAGCCGAGCGGCTTGGCCGTAAAATCAACTTTTTTTCTTTCTTCCCTGCAAAGGTGACAGCCGGCAATAATTTTAATGAGCTTAGAGGTCCCTTTATGTCGCACCGAAAGCCCTGATAAAGCTGAATTCTACATCTGGGCTCTGGATCTGGGAAAATAAAGAGCTCATTAAGAAACAAACACATGTGTGAGCCTGATATATACAAGAGAACGCAGACTGGATCTGAGAGTGTGTGCGTGTATGTGTGTGTGTGTGTGTGTGCGTTTATTTATTATCACTTTATGTTCATAAATATTAGTCAGTCTTAAATTACAACTGCTGGAGGGGGGGGGGCTGGGGGGGAAGGAAAGAAAGAAGGAAGGAATAATGGGGAAAAGATAAGAAGAAATTGAGGAAGTGAAGAGGAAAGAAAGGGAGGAAGAAAGAAAGAAAGAAAGAGAAAGAAAGGTAAAAAGACATTAAAATGGAAGAGAAGAATGTGAGGAAGGAAAGTGGAGGGAGGGAAGAAGGTGGGCAGAAAGGAATAAAAGCAGAAAGGAAGAAGGGGAGAAAAGAAAAGAAAAAGGGGAGGGAGATCAAAAGAAGGAAGGAAGATAAAAAGAAATTTAAAAAAAGAAGGGAAGAAGGAAGGAATAAGCGGGAAAGGGTAGGAAGAAAGGGAGGTGAAGTGAAGGGGAAAGAAAGAAAAAAAGAATGGAAGGGACAAAGAAATGAAAAAAAGGAGGAAGGAATAAGTGGGAAAAGGTAAGAGGAAAGGGAGTATATAAGGGGAAAGTGAGGGAGGAAAAACGAGATGAAGGAAGAAAGAAAAAAAGAAAGAAAAAAGAAAGGAAGGAAAAAATTGGGAAAAGGTAAGAAGAAATGAAGGAAGTAAAGAGGAAAGAGAGGGAGGAAGGAAGAAATAATCGGGAAAAGGCAAGAAGAAATGGAAGAAGTGAAGAGGGAGGAAGAAAGAAAGAACGAGATAGAAAGGCAAAAAGACATTAAAACGGAAGAGAAGAATGAGAGTAAGGAAAAGAAAGGGGAGGGAGGGAAGAAGGTGGGTAGAAAGGAATAAAAAAAGGAAGAAAGAAAGAAAGAAAGAGAGAAAGAGGAAGGAATGAACAAATAAAAGAAAAAAGGAAGGGAAAAAGGAAGGAATAATGGGGAAAAGATAAGAAGAAAATCAAGAAGTGATAAGGAAAGAGAGGGAGGAAAAAAGAAAGCAAGAAAAAACAAACAAAGAGAAAGAAAGGTAAAAAGACATTAAAATGGAAGAGAAGAATGGGAGCAAGGAAAAGAAAGGTGAGGGAGGGAAGAAGGTGGGTAGAAAGGAATAAATGGAAGAAGGAAGAAGGGAAGAAAGGAAAGAAGAAGGGGGATAAGAAGAAGGGGGGGAGAAAATGGGGAGGGGGATTGAAAAAGGAAGGAAGGTACAAATAAATGGAAAAAAGGAAGGGAAGAAGGAAGGAATAAGTGGGAAAAGGTAATGTACACGGTCGGAATTTCTGTCGGAATTTCCGACGGGCTTTGGATTGAGAAACTGTTCTTAATTTTTCAGACGGAAAACCTTTCTATCGGATTTTCCAATCGTGTGTATGCAATTCCGACACGCAAAATTCCGACGCATGCTCGGAAACAATTTGACGCATGCTCAGAAGCATTATGCCGCGTACACACGATCGGAATTCTCGTCAGAAAAAACTCTGACGCTTTTTCCAACGGAATTCCTACGGAATTCCGCTCAAGCTGTGTTGCCTACACACGATCACACCAAATTCCGACGGTCAATAACACAGCGGCATAAAACACGTTCGACAGCACTATAAAAGGGAAGTTTAATGCTTCCGAGCATGCGTCGAATTGTTTCCGAGCATGCGTCGGAATTTTGCGTGTCGGAATTGCCTACACACGATCGGAAAATCCGATAGAAAGGTTTTCCGTCGGAAAAATTGAGAACAGGTTCTCAATTCAAAGTCCGTCGGAAATTCCGACAGAAAAAGACCGTTGACCATACACACGGTCGGAAAATCGGATGAAAAGCTCCCATCGGACTGTTTCCATCGGAAATTTCGACCGTGTGTACGCCGCATTAAACTTCCCTTTTATAGTGCAGTCGAACGTTTTTTAAGGCGTGGTGTTATTGACCGTCGGAATTTGGTGTGACCGTGTGTAGGCAAGACAGTTTGAGCGAAATTCCTTTGGAATTCCGATGGGAAAACCATCAGAGCTTTTTCCGACGAGAATTCCGACCGTGTGTACGCGGCATTAGACGAAAGGGAGGAAGTGAAGGGAAAAGAGAGGGAGGAAAAAAGAGAGAAAGAAAGAAAGAAAGAAAGAAAGAGAAATAAAGGAAGAAAAGGACAAAGAAATGAAAAAAAGAAGGGAAGAAGAAAGGAAAAATTGGGAAAAGGTAAGAAGAAATTGAAGAAGTGAAGAGGAAAGAGAGGGAGGAAGAAAGGTAAAAATACATTAAAGGAGAAGTCCAGCCAAAGCTCGTTAGGCTGGGCTTTTCCTACAGGTCACATGAGTGCAATTCGTTTTCCACTCCTGTGACCTGTTTCGTGCAGAGAACAGTCTGAAGTCTGCTCTCTGCTGACGTCGCAGGAATCAGTCCAGGCACCGCCTCATCACAACAATGGAAGTCAAGATCCAGCAGGTAACTGGACTGTTGGCAGTCTCAGCCTCTCAGCGAGCCGTTCCCCACCACTCCACAGCTCTGTGCTCTAATGAGCAGAGCAGGAGAGCTGCTCTCCTCTCAGGGATCTGTAAAAACCGAGCCATCGGCGGTATTCGATGGCTCGGTTCTCAGTGCAGAGACGGCAGGGGACAGATGCAGCATCCACCTAGGTAAGTATGATTAAATAAGTATGATTAGGTAAGTATGATTATGGGGGGGGGGGGGGGATACCATACTTCTCTTTTAAAAGGAAAGAGAAGAATGGAAGAAAGGAAAGAAAGGGGAGAGGAAGAAGGGGAGGGGAGGAAGAAGGTGGGTAGAAAGGAATAAAAGAAACAAGAAATAAGGGGAGAAAGGAAGGAAGAAGGAATGAAGAAAAGAATGAAGGAAAGAAGGAAGGGAAGGGAATGAAGGAGAGGGAAGGGAGGAGAAAAGAAGGAGAGAGGAAGGGTGTAAGGAAGGAAGGAATGAATAAAAAAAGGAAGGGAAAGAGTGGAGAGGGAGGAAAAAAGGAAGAAGAGAAAATATGGAAGAATGAATATAAAAAGAAATGAAAGCTGGAAGGGAAAAAGGAAGGAGGAAGGGGAAGAAGAAGGAAGGAAAGAAAGGGAGAAGAGAGCAACAGAGGGAGAGAGGGAAGCAAGTTAGGAAGGAAGGAAGGAAGTAGGGGATTGAGTAAGGTAGGAAGAAAGAAAAGAAGGAAGATAGAAATGAAGAAATAAGGGGAGGAATAAAAGAAGAAGAACAAGGAGGCCAGAAGGGAGGAAGATACAAATTAAAAACATAAGGGGAGAAGGGAAAAAAGGAAGAATGGGAGGAAGGACTGAAAGGGGGAAGGAAGAATGAAAGTGAATAAAAAGGCAGGAATGAAGGAAGAAAAAAAAAGGAGGGTGGAAAGAAAGAGAGAAAAAAAAATAAAGAAAGAAAAGTAAATAGAAGAAGAAAACAATGAGGGAAAGAAGGGAGGAAGAAAAATAAAGGGGGTTGGGGAATAATGAAAGCAAAGACGGATAGAAGGAGATAAGGGAGGGCGGAAGAAAGAAAGAAGGAGGAGGAGGGAGGAAGGAAGGTACAAATAAATGAACAAAGGAGGAAAGAAGGAAGAAATAAAGGTGGAAGGGAAGATGTAAGGAAAGACAGAAAAGGGGAATGAATCAGGGAAGGAACAGAAGCAAAGAAGGAAAAAGGCAAGAAAATAAGTAATGGTTGAATGGAGGAAGGATAGATGAAAGAAAAGAAGGAAGGTACAAAGCAAGGAAAGAGGGAAACGAAAGAAAAAAGAAGAAGAGGGAAAGGGCTAGAATAAAAGGTAGAAAGAAAGCAAAGTAAAAGGGAAGAAAAGAAAGAAAGAAGAAAGCTAACCAATGGCATTCCAGAAAGAACAGACTGTGGAGTGGTTTGACTCCCCAAGATCAACTGAATTATTATATTTATATGGCTGGCCTTTCTTTGGGGATTAGAGGACAGATAGGCCGGTGTGTGATACCTTACTCCCCCCCCCTTCCCAACACATATATATTATATATATGAAATAATATTTAATCACTCAGTAGTCCTGAGCATCTGATCCAGCGATGGGATGGATGAGTATTCTCCTGAGGTGAAGAATGTACCTATTAAGTGGCTACCATCCATCAGTAGCTGGAAATGGATCCGAATTGTCCGGAGACGTCTCTTTATCATATCTACATTCCGAGACTCGGCTCCTCCTATCAGACAGGTTTTGTCATCGGCTCAGGTCGGGATCACAGAGCCGATTGTTCCCGGCTATTCTCCCAGACGCTCATTATGATGAGGCCCGGAGATATGTTTGTCACACACAGATTATTTCTGATTTTATTTCTCTGCTGATGGAAAATCAAAGTACGGTGAAGAGGACCTGACATTTGGTCTCAACTAGCATAGGAGGGAAGTGGATGTTGTACTTGTTCTTCTAATGTTTTAGTTTGTTTTGCAAATGTCAGTTTAAATTGGACCTAATATCAGATATATATTTTCATCTTAGGTACATAAATGCAAGTAATATGAATGTTATGCCTGCAGCTGATTGGCTGCAGTCGCTGTTCCGCTGACAATTTTCTGTCCGGCTCCCTTGACAAAGACATAGACCATAAAGTAGACATATCCATAGACCAGAAAGTAGACATATCCATAGACCAGAAAGCAGACATATCCATAGACCAGAAAGCAGACATATCCATAGACCATAAAGTAGACATATCCATAGACCAGAAAGTAGACATATCCATAGACCAGAAAGCGGATATATCCATAGATTAGACAGTAGAAATGTCCATAGACCAGAAAGTAGACATATCCATAAACCAGAAAGCAGATATATCCATAGACTAAAAAGTAGACATATGCACAGACCAGAACGTAGATATATCTATAGACCAGAAAGTAGACATATCCATAGACCAGAAAGTAGACATATCCATAGACCAGAAAGAACATATCTATAGACCAGAAAGAACATATCTATAGACCAGAAAGTAGACATATCCATAGACCAGAAAGAACATATCCATAGACCAGAAAGAACATATCCATAGACCAGAAAGAACATATCTATAGACCAGAAAGTAGACATATCCATAGAACAGTAAGAAGATATATCTATAGATTAAAAGTAGACATATGCACAGACCAGAAAATTTATATATCTATAGACCAGGAAGTAGACATATCCATAGACCAAAAATCATATATATCTATAGAAAAAGTTTCTTGAAGCCAATATCTCAAGCGAGGAAAATACTCTAATTTAAAGTTTTCTTTTCTTTGCATTTCAGCTTACATAGTAAAATTAGATTACAAGAAGAGCGGGGAGTTTGTGCAGACAGAGTTTGTATAGTGTCATCTCCAGCATTAACCTCCCTGCGATCCCTATATTAAAGCAGAGTGTATACATTGGACATAGTCCAAGACGATTAGATTGCCTGCGCACTAACAGCCAACCTTGATGGTATCTACATTTAACAATATTAAACTGGAACCTTCAGGCTGAACAATTTATGTGCATTTTCTTCAAATATATTCAGTTTCAGTAAAAAAAAAAAAAAGTATTATAAATGTATTTTATATTATGGAACAGAATGAGTGGAAGCTCTCAAAGGTGAATGGGAACACCCCACACTCTCAGGTAGGTGGGAATGGACCCAGAACTCTTTTCCCCGTACACACGGAAAATGTTCGATGGGAGCTTTTTGTCGGAAATTCCAACCGTGTGTAGGCTCCATCGGACATTTTCCATCGGCATTTCCGTCGCACAAAATTTGAGATCTGGTTCTCAAATTTTCCGACAACAAAATCTGTTGTCGAAAATTCCGAGCGTGTGTACACAATTCTGACACACAAAGTTCCACGCATGCTTGGAATCCATGGGAGCTTTTTTTTTTTTTATCCACATGGGAGTCTTAACATTGTACATCTTTTTTTTTTTTTTTTTTTTTTTAATCCCCATGGGAGACTTTACGTTGTACATTACATTTTTTTTTTTTATCCCCATGGCAGTCTTTACAATGTACATTTTATTTCAATATTTTTTTTTTTACATTGTACAGTGGTGTGAAAAAGTGTTTGCCCCCTTCCTCATTTCCTGTTCCTTTGCATGTTTGTCACACTTAAGTGTTTCGGAACATCAAACCAATTTAAACAATAGTCAAGGACAACACAAGTAAACACAAAATGCAATTTGTAAATGAAGGTGTTTATTATTAAAGGTGAAAAAAAATCCAAACCATCATGGCCCTGTGTGAAAAAGTGATTGCCCCCTAAACCTAATAACTGGTTGGGCCACCCTTAGCAGCAACAACTGCAACCAAGCGTTTGCGATAACGTGCAATGAGGCTTTTACAGCGTCCTGGAGGAATTTTGGCCCACTCATCTTTGCAGAATTGTCCTAATTCAGTTACTTTAGAGGGTTTTCGAGCATGAACGGCCTTTTTAAGGTCATACCACAACATCTCAATAGGATTCAGGTCAGGACTTTGGCTAGGCCACTCCAAAGTCTTCATTTTGTTTTTCTTCAGCCATTCGGTGGTGGACTTGCTGGTTTGTTTAGGATCATTGTCCTGCTGCAGAACCCAAGTTCGTTTCAGCTTGAGTACACGAACAGATGGTCGGACATTCTCCTTCAGGATCTCTTGGTAGACATCAGAATTCATAGTTCCTTTTATCACGGCAAGTCTTCCAGGTCCTGAAGCAGCAAAACAGCCCCAGACCATCACACTACCACCACCATATTTTACTGTTGGTATAATGTTCTTTTTCTGAAATGCAGTGTTCCTTCTACGCCAGATATACTTGGACACACACCTTCCAAAGAGTTCCACTTTTGTCTCATCGGTCCACAGAATGTTGTCCCAAAAGTCTTGGGGATCATCAAGATGTGTTGTGGAGAAATTGAGACGAGCTTTGATGTTCTTTTTGCTCAGCAGTGGTTTTCTCCTTGGAACTCTGCCATGCAGGCCATTTTTGCCCAGTCTTTTCCTGATGGTGGAGGCATGAACGCTGACCTTAACTGAGGCAAGTGAGGCCTGCAGTTCCTTGGACGTTGTTGTGGGGTCTTTTGTGACCTCTTGGATGAGTCGTCGCTGCGCTCTTGGGGTAATTTTGGGCGGCCGGCCACTCCTGGGAAGGTTCACCACTGTTCCATGTCTTCGCCATTTGTGGATAATGGCTCTCACTGTGGTTCGCTGGATTCCCAAAGCTTTGGAAATGGCTTTATAACCCTTTCCAGACTGATAGATCTCAATTACTTTCTTTCTCAATTGTTCCTGAATTTCTTTGTGTCTCGGCATGATGTGTAGCTTTTAAGGATCTTCTGGTGGACCTTACTGTGTCAAGCAGCTCCTATTTAAGTGATGCCTTGATTGTGAACAGGTGTGGCAATAATCAGGCCTGGGTGTGGCTAGAGAAATTGAACTCAGGTGTGGACAACCACAGTTATAGTATGTTTTAACAAGGGGGCAATCACTTTTTCACACAGGGCCATGATGGTTTGGATTTTTTTTCACCTTTAATAATAAACACCTTCATTTACAAATTGCATTTTGTGTTTACTTGTGTTGTCCTTGACTATTGTTTAAATTGGTTTGATGTTCCGAAACACTTAAGTGTGACAAACATGCAAAGGAACAGGAAATGAGGAAGGGGGCAAACACTTTTTCACACCACTGTACATTTTATGCCTTTTTTTTTTCTTTACATTGTATGTTTTTTGACCCCATGGAAATCTTTACGTTGTACATTAAATTTAATTTTTTTTATCCCCATGACAGTCTTTACAATGTGCATTTTATATTTTTTCTATCCCCATGGGAGTCTTTACAATGTACATTTTATTTCAATATTTTTATTTTACATTGTACATTTTATGCGTTTTTTTTTTTCCTTTACATTGTATGTTTTTTTTTTTCTTATCTTCATGGAAGTCTTTACATTGTACAACTTACTTTTTGTTTTTATCTCCATGTAAGTCTTTACATTGTACATTTTATGTTTTTTTTTTTTAATACCCAGGAGAGCCTTTACATTTTATGTTTTTTTTTTGTTTAATACCCAGGAGAGCCTTTACATTTTATGTTTTTTCTTTTATCCCCATGGGAGTCTTTATGATGTACATTTTATGTCTTTTTTTTTTTTTTTTTATCTCCATGGTATTCTGTACATTGTACATTTTTTTTTTATATATCCTATTGGAGTCTTTACGTTGTACATTTAATGTTTTTTTTATTTTTTTTCTCCCTGTGGGAATCTTTATGTAGTACATTTTATTTTTAATATTTTTTCTCCCCATGGGAGTCTTTGCATTGTACATTTTATGTTTTTTTTTTTTTTTTTTTTATTCCCATTGGAGTCTTTACATTTAACTTTTTGTTTTGTTTTGTTTTTTACATTGAAATTGCACCTGACCATATTGAAACCACGACGTGGCATGGTCCCACTGAGTTAAAAAGAGTGTGTTTTGAAAGTGGGACCGCCTATCAACAGTGACACGCCGTATAACATTGGCCGCACCATGCATACCCCGCATCATAAAAAATTGACTACCTGCTGAGCTATTGTATTCTGATGGAAGCCTCCCCACTCCTCCCCCCCTCCCCGGTCAGAATACACTGATCAGCTCTTGCAGCCATTGGCTGTGAGCACTAATCAAATGTTGGTTTTCAAGCAAAATCGTTTGACAGAAGCCGGTTGTAAAAATTTGACAGTAGCAGCTTCCTGTGATAAAGACCAGTCACTGCTGCTCTCCCTCCTTGTGCAGGGTGACTGGTCTTGCCTCCGCCCCCTCCGGTAGTTTTCTGCAGGCAGTCTAAAGTGGGTGGAGCCTGCTGGGCCCCTCCCACAGCTCTGCTCTGTGTAGCTCAGGGTAAGTTTCAGTACAGGCAGGGCTGCTGTTAGAAATCACAGGGGCCCCAAACAGCCTACTTGACAGGACCCCCCTTTCCCCCCGAATGAAAGTGACTGAGGACATAGATTAACCACTTCAGCTCTGGAAGGTTTACCCCTCCCCCTTCATGACCAGGCTATTTTTTGTGATACGGCACTGCGTTATTTTAACTAACAATTGCGCGGTCATGTGACGCTGTACCCAAATAAAA
This sequence comes from Lithobates sylvaticus, assembly GCA_028564925.1. Taxonomy (NCBI): domain Eukaryota; kingdom Metazoa; phylum Chordata; class Amphibia; order Anura; family Ranidae; genus Lithobates; species Lithobates sylvaticus. Next base: position 268,248,962 of record CM053032.1, read on the forward strand.
TGTTTGTCTTTTTTTCCCCACAAATAGAGCTTTCTTTTGGTGTTATGTGATCACCTCTGCGGTTTTTTATTTTTTTGCGCTATAAATGAAAAAAAAAGAGCGGCAATTTTGAAAAGAAAAACAATATTTTTTTTGATTTCTGCTATAAAACACGCCCAATAAAAAAGTGTAAAGAAATCAAATTTCTTCATCAATTTAGGCCAATATGTATTCTGCTATATATTTTTCGTAAATTTTGCGCAAAAGTTATAGCGTCTACAAACGCCTGGGATATTTTTTTTATTCATTCTTTTCTATTTATTTTTTACTAGTAATGATGGCGATCAGCCACTTACAGCCAGACTGCGACATTGCGGCGGACAAATCGGGCACCTAACTGACACTTTTGACACTGTTTTGGGCACCAGTGACACTGATACAGTGATCAGTGCTAAAAATATGCACTGTCACTGTACTAGTGACACTGGAGGGGAAGGGGTTAACTTCAGGGGCGATAAAAGTGTTAAATGTGATCCTAGGGAGTGCTTGCTAACTGTGGGGGAGGTGCTTTGACTGGGAGGAAGGTAAAGCTCTGTGTTCCTGCTTAGCAGGAACACAGAATCAGTACATTTCCCTCTCACAAAACGGCGGTCTGCCTTATTTACAAAGGCAGATCGCTGTTCTGCCTGTCTCCCAAACGAGCCGCGGGTCCCGGTGGGCATCGAACCCGCTGATTGGCTCCCGCTGTGTCCAATCACAGCGGGTCACCAGCGGCGCGCGTATGCGCCACAAACCCGAAAGTGTAACGTGATCTGGCACAGAGCGGCGGCCCTGCTGCAGTATATGTACGGGGGAGGGTGGGGCGATCCTATAGCTCCCAACTGTCCCTGATTTCGAGGGACTGTCCCTGATTTCGAGCAATGTCCCTCATTCCTCCTCATTTGTCCCTTATTTTGGTCTGATCTATATAGTTGTATATAAAATGCACTTTTTATCTATCAAAAAGTGTTTCCCGGCGCTAAACCTTTCATCTGATTTCTAAATTGCTGCATTTGTAAATTCCAAAAGCCAATATAAAGGAACAGTAGTGGTAAAAAAAAAAAAGCACTCGTGGGTTTAACCAATCTTGTTTTTTTGTACAATTCTCCTTTAAGGGGGCGTGGTAAGGGGTGTGTCCTATGCCTGCATACCTTTGCTGATAGGTGTCCCTCATTCCCGTCTCAAAAAGTTGGGAGGTATGCGATCCTCAAGTGGTTAATCATTCCCTTTCTCGATAGCCTCAGCTGCACAGATACATTATTAGGAAGCGCTTCAGTTTACTATGCTTCAGTGGTAAATGGACACAGTAATGTTTGGTACTGATCACTCACTGTGTTCATTCAGGAAAGGAAGGGCCCAGTAAATTGCATATTTACCGGCCCCTTCCCCCCACTCTCCATCCTGAAACATCCCCCTGCTGACAGCGCTGGGGGGGGGGCACACAGGGGGATCTGGACAGCAGAAGGAAGGGGAGCATGTGCTAGAACCAACCCCCCTGCAGTGCAGCCGAAGAGGGAAAGAAGAGGAGAAGCTGGCAGTAGACATGTGCAATTCGTTTCGTTCTGAATTTTATTTATTTTTTTAATTTGTTCATTCGGAACTATTCGAATTAACGAAAAACCTGTTTGCCGAAAATTCTTAAAAATTTGTCAATCTAAAATAATAACTAACTTATAATATCTTAACTATTACTAACTATTGACCACTTCGGCCCCGGAAAGGATTTGCCCCCTCAATGACCAGGCCATTTTTTGCGATTCGGCACTGCGTCGCTTCAACTGCCAATTGCGCGGTCGTGCGACGTTGTACCCAAACAAAATTGATGTCCTTATTTTCCCCACAAATAGAGCTTTCTTTTGGTGGTAATTGATCACTTCTGCGTTTTTTTTTTTTTTGCGCTATAAACAAAAGCAGAGCGACAATTTTGAAAAAATACAAAGCCCTAAAAAATATATAAAAAACGAATGTATTCACCAGTTTAGGCCGAAATATATTCTTCTACATATTTTTGGTAAAAAAAAAATCGTATATTGATTGGTTTGCGCAAAAGTTATTGGGTCTACAAACTATGGGATAGATTTAGGGACTTGTATTTATTTTTTATTGTTTTTACTGGTAATGGTGGCGATCTGCGATTTTTAGCGGGACTGCGACATTGCGGCGGACAAATCTGACCCCAAATGACACTTTTTGGGGACCAGTGACATTATTACATTGATCAGTGCTATAAAAATGCACTCATCAATGTAAAAATGACACTGGCAGGGAAGGGGTTAACACTAGGGGCGATCAAGGGGTTAACTGTGTTCCCTGGGTGTGTTCTAACTGTAGGGGGGGATGGGCTACCAGGGACATTACAGAGATCACTGGGAACAGAAGATCCCTGTCAATTCCCCTGTCAGAACAAGGATCCTCCTTGTTTACACTGGCAGATCCCCGTTCTGCCTCTGTAATAGGCAATCGCGGGTCACCGGCGGACAATCTCATCCACCCGACCCGCGGGCACACTCACGCAGCTTGCAGTGGGGGCACGAGTACGTGCCGCTGGCAGCTTGCGCCCGCAACTGTGCCTGCACGAGCCGCCGTACAGATATGGCGATTTGCGCAGGAGAGCCGACCTGCTGCCGTACAACGACGGCGGCTGGTTGGCAAGTGATTCAATTATATGTATTGGAAATTCCTTTCATATCTGACTGTTAGTAAACGCAACGAATACGAATTTATCCAAAGTTACGAATTATGCGAAATAACGATTGCCGCATCTAAACGAATGGAGCGTAACTAGATAAGAATAATAAATAACAATAATAAAAATAAAACTTTTTATTATTATTATTTATTATTAATTTGCTCCGTTCCATTGGTTTAGATGCGGCATTCGTTATTTCACATAATTCGTAACTTCAGATAAATTCGAAAACTCGAAAATTCGTAAATTTGTAAAATTTGAAAATCCGCAAGATTCAAAAGAACGAAAATCCGAAAATTCTAAATAATAACTAACTAATAATGAATAACTATTAAATTATAGGTATTGGAATTTCCTTTCAGATTTGGCTGTTAGCGAACGCAATGAATACGAATTTATCCGAAATTCCGAATTTTGCGAAATAAGGAATGCCGTATCTAAACGAATGGAACGTAACTAGATAAGAATAATAAATAACAACAATAAAAATACAACTTTTAGTTCCATTCCATTTGTTTAGATTCATCATTCGTTATTTCGCATAATTCGTAACTTCAGATAAATTCGTATTAGTTGCGTTCACTAACAGACAAATTTGAAAGGAAATTCCAATACCTATAATTTAATAGTTAGTTATTATTAGTTAGTTAGTTATTATTTAGAATTTTTGGATTTTCGTTCTTTTGAATCTTACGGATTTTCAAATTTTATGAATTTATGAATTTTTAGAATTTTCAAATTTACGTATTTACGAATTTATGAATTTATGAATTTTTCGAATTTTCAAATTTTCAGAATTTAGAAATCTCGAATTTTCGAATTTACGAATTTACGAAATCATGAATTTTTTGGATTTTCAAATTTCCGAATTTTCGAATTTATGAATTTTTCGAATTTTCAAATTTACGTATTTACCAATTTATGAATTTATGAATTTTTCAAATTTTCTAATTTATGAATTTTCGAATTTACAAATTTTTAAACTTTTTTGATTTTCAAATTTTCGAATTTTCAAAGTTACGAATTTACGAATTGCGATCATAACGAAGGCCCCCGAAAATAAAAATAAAAGAAACGAATGAAACGAAAACGAACACATTTTTCGGCCGTGCACATGTCTAGCCTTAGGGTTAGGGTTTGCCCTTAAAGAACAACGTTAGGACTCAGGGATTGGAATAGGGACCTCCTCCAAAGATCGGGCGGGTCCCCAGAGGTCAATGGTCAAGAGGCGTGGCTGACCCACCCCCAACAAAGTGTACCGCCTACCCCAACTAAGTCAGGGAATGAACAAGTTGGGAAATGAAAAAGCCAGGGAAAGCACTTAGCTGAGGCAGGAGAGGATCGGCGTCTGCAATAAGACGGTACAGCCGGCCCTCGTGCTCAGCAGGTGCCTGCCCCCCCCCCCCTTTTAAACTGATGGGGCCCGGGCCCAGTAAAGGAGGACTGGCTGTACTGTCTTATTAGAGGCCCTGAGTACAGGGGAGGAGCCTATACAATTGTGTAAGACTGAAGGGGAGTCTGGAAGTCATTCTTGGGCGGACTGGCCCTTTAAGTGGGGGGCTTTCTTTAAGGCCACCCTTCACCTTCACAGGCCCCTGGCAAAGGTCTCCACTCTTGTTTGGCGTTTTTTTTTTCTTCTTTTTCTGTCCTCCATACAGTAGCGCTTCCACGTCTTTCTCCATAAATTCTCCGGTTATGTAAGTGTCCGCGGCTGGAAAACATGACACAAGCTTTACATCTCCAGTCTGTTTTCAGATTATAAAGTTCATCTTGATCTCACTTCGGGGATTTGCGTTTGCAGAGCGATGATGTGATTGTTGCTGTAAGGAATCTGAAGTTTAATAAGCTGATGTTTTCCCTCGTCCTCCTCGCTCGGTAACGAGACATCTGGACTGAGTTTGATAGCGAGCCCCGCCACGCAGCGCACGGCACCTGAGAAGTATTAGCCCTCCGCGCCGCAGATAAAAATCGCCTTTCGCAGAAAAGCCAACGTGCGACAATGTAACCGGAGAGGCGACATTTAAGACCTCGGAGTGCCTGGAAATGCGGCGCTCGCTGGGGGAATGCGGGGCGCACAGCTAAAACCCAAGCGGAGTCTAATTTCAGCTCAATGTCTATAGATCTGATTTATAGATACAATGTATCTCCTTTGAGGGTATCCAAACTGCTCAGCTACCGGACTAAAACCGAAGAGGAAAATTAAAAGTCCTTTAACCCCTTCCCAGGGTCTTAAGGCAGAGGGCGGGACAGACATCCCGATCACAAATGAAATAATATACACAATATAGTGAATAATTAATAATAATCCCCTGAATGAACACAAGGCTGTAATAGGCTTACCAGTCCCACTGCGCCATCCAGGGATAGAAACCGAGGGTACTACCACCAGTGCCACCACAAGGCCAAATGACCTACCAAACCACCCTATATAGAGAACTAACCGCCCACACCAGTATCCCACTCGGTGCGCAGTGCTCATCCGGATAAAGAACCAATGACTGCTGTTGCCATCTTGAGAGAGGGCAGGGCGGAGGCATCCTGAGATCCATACATTGGAGCCAACAGGGAGTGTGGGACAACCTGTCTGCATGACCCCAAAGACCCAGGCATCCAAAAAAATAAAAAATAAAATACAACGACAGGGACTACTGTAGTTCAAGGTCAAACCAGCGGCCGTGGCTGCACCCTAGACAGCACAGCACCCTAGGCGGCTGCCTAGTTCACCTAGTGGTAGCATCGGCCCTGTTAGAAACAGCAGGAGGAGTCGACCCCCCTCACCACTTTCCGGTGGTTCTCAGGCTTACCTGGATGATCAGTGGCCTCAGGAACCGATCCTTAGCTGAGGAAAGATGGCATCCGCTAATCTCTATGGTCTAGGACAGTGGTTTCCAAACTGCGGCCCAGGGGCCGGATGTGGCCCTTGGCGTACCTTTTTCTTGCCCTTGGGGCACTTTTCCTCCCAATGATACCATTGATGGGGCACTATTCCACCAACTGATACCCTCGATGGGGCACTATTCCGCCAACTGACACAATCGATGTTGCACTATTCCTCCCACTGACACCACTGATTAGGCACTATTCGATCCATTGATACCAATACTGGGGTACTGTTCCTTCCATTCAAACCAAACATGGGGCATTGTTTATGCCCACTGATGCCAGGACATTTTCTGCTCCCACTGGTCACAGACCGCCCCCCCCAAAAAAAAAATCTGAAAAACAGTAATCTGGTCTATGAGGGCCGGAGTAACGTCATGACGTAACGTCCAGTTCTGGCCCGATGAAAACATTGCCATTAAAAAGCATGATGAGATCAATGTTTTTTTTGTTTTTTTTAATCTCATGCTTTCCATTGTAGAGGAGAGATGTGCGGCCTTATAGACCCCACACCTCTCCATAAAGAGGACCTGTCATGTTCCACTGTTTTCACAAGGGATCTTTACATTTTTTGCGATAGCAATAAAAGAGATTAAAAAAAATAAAATAAATGAAGGGACATTGTAAAAATAAAATAAATGAAGGGACATTGTAAAAATAAAATAAATGTAATAAAATAAATAATAATAAAAAAAAAAACATTTAAAGCGCTCCTATCCCCCTGTGCTCGCACACACTGGTGAACGCATATGTAGGTTACACCCATATATGTAAACGGTGTTCACACCACACATGTGCGGTATCGCCTTGAACATCAAACATCAAAAATAATTCTAGCACTAGACCTCCTCTGTAACGATACACATGTAAAAAAAATTAAAGCGAGACTGTGTTTTTTTTTCTTTTCAATTCACGTACATTTCCTCATTTGTTAATTTTTATCATAGCTGCGCTGTACTGAGAAACATTTGAATAAAGATTTATTAAAAAAAAAAAAAGATTGCATTTCAAAAACCGCTGCGCAAATATCGTGTGACATAAAAAAATTGCAATTATTCTCTAGGGCCTCTACTAAAAAAATATATATAATTTTTGGGAGTTCTAAGTAATTTTATAGCAAACAAACATATTTTTATATGTGAGAGAGGACCTTAAGTGGTTAGAACCACTGCCCCCTTATAAGTTTTCTTTACAAAATGAAGCTTGACCACGTTTATCATAAATGCATCATACATACTAGAGGGAGTACAACTGGGGGGATCCGTAGTGGAGAAGGATCTGGGGGTCTTGGTAGATCATAAGCTCAATAATAACATGCAATGCCAAGCTGCGGTTTCCAAAGCGAGCAAAGTCCTTTCTTGTATTAGGAGAGGTATGGACTCCAGAGAGAGAGATATCATTTTGCCCCCCTGTACAAATCATTAGTAAGACCTCATCTGGAATATGCAGTTCAGTTTTGGGCTCCAGTTCTCAAAAAGGATATCGGGGAACTGGAGAAAGTGCAGAGAAGGGCAACCAAACTGATAAGAGGCATGGAGGAGCTCAGCTATGAGGAAAGATTAGAGGAACAGAATTTATTCACCCTTGATAAGAGGAGATTAAGGGGGAAATGATCACCATGTATAAATATATAAGGGGTCCATATAGTGAACTTGGTGTTGAGTTATTCACTTTACAGTCAACACAGAGGACAAGGGGGCACTCTTTATGTCTAGAGGAAAAGAGATTTCATCTCCAAATACAGGAAAGGTTTCTTCACAGTAATTCCCCGTACACACAGTCGGAAATTCCGACCACAAAATCCATCGGATTTTTTCCGATGGATTTTGTCCGACACTGGTGTTGCATACACACGGTCGGACAAAGTTGTCGGAAAATCCGATCATCCTGAACGTGGTGACGTTCGTTGCGTACGACGGGACTACGTAGAGGCTAGTAGCCAATAGCTTTGGTCTTGTAATGTGATCTGAGCATGCGTGGCACTTTGTCCGTCGGGATTCGCTACACACGATCGGAAAAAGTCCTATAGGACTTTGTTGTCGGAAAATTTGAGAGCAGGATCTCAAACTTTTTCCGTCGGAAATTCCGACGGAAAAAGTCAGATGGAGCCCACACACGGTCGGAATTTCCGACAACATGGTCCGATAGGACATTTTCCGTCGGAAAATCCGACCGTGTGTAAGGGGCATTAGAGCTGTGAAAATGTGGAATAGACTCCCTGCAGAGGTGGTTCTGGCCAGCTCAGTAGATTGCTTTAAGAAAGGCCTGGATACTTTCCTAAATGTACATAATATAATGGGGTACTGACATTCATAGGTAAAGTTGATCCGGTGAAAATCCGATTGCCTCTCGGGGGATCAGGAAGGAATTTTTTCCCCTGCTTTAGCAAATTGGAGCATGCTCTGCTGTTTTTTTTTTGGCTTCCTCTGGATCAACTGTGGGTATAGAATGGGGTATATGGGATTGTATGATATATTTCTTTATTTTTTTTATTTGTGGTTGAACTGGATGGACTTTTGTCTTTTTTCAACCTAACTAACTATGTAACTATGTAACTAATGTTTACTAAGGAAAATTAGTGCAACTGCACTTGCAAATTGCACAGTAATGCCCCGTACACATGGTCGGACTTTCCGTCGGAAAATGTGTGAACGGTGCTTGTTGTACGAAATTCCGACCGTGTACAGGCTCCATCGGACATTTTCCATTGGAATTTCCGTCACACAAAATCTGAGATCTGGTTCTCAAATTTTCCCGACAACAAAATCCGTTGTCGTAAATTCCGATCGTGTGTACACAATTCCGACGCACAAAGTGCCACGCATGCTCGGAATCAGGCAGAAGAGCAGCACTGGCTATTGAACTTCATTTTTCTCGGCTCGTTGTACGTGTTGCACGTCACAGCGTTCTTGACGTTCGGAATTTCCGACCAACTTTGTGTGACCGTGTGTATGCAAGACAAGTTTGAGCCAACATCCGTTGGAATAAAAAACATGGATTTTGTTGTCGGACTGTCCGATCGTGTGTACGGGGCATAAAACAACTCCAATGTCTCCCTAACCTTAAAACGTAGCCCAACAAATAACCCCAAAATCCAATCATAAGCTGACTCGTTGTCCCTAATGCCTAGCCTAGCCTTAACCCAGGGTTTCTCAACTCCAGTCCTCAAGGCGCCCCAACAGGTCGTGTTTTCAGGCTTACCATTATTTTACACAGGTGATTTAATCAGTTTCACTGCCTTAGTATTTACCACAGCCTTTTCACCTGAGGGAAATCCTGAAAACATGACCTTTTGGGGCGCCTTGAGGACCAGAGTTGAGAAACACTGGCTTAACCTAACTCATAAATTTACCCTTAACCCTAAGTATAATTTTCTAATACCTATTTATCTTGTCCTTGCTGAAAGTATTAGGTCTTTCTACATTGGGACCAGTAGCATTAGGGGCGCAGGGGCACCGCCCCCCTAGTTTGCATGCAGGAATGCATGCAGGGAATCGGACTCATGCGTTTTCTTTCCAAGCACATAATAAGAGCCTGGTGCTCTAATTGGCTTGAAAAAGGTTGGGCTTGGGGTGCAGAGCAATATTCTCTATTGTCTTCCGGATTCTCCTCCCGGCCAATCAGGACAGGAGGAGGATCGGGTTGACCGGGAGGAGAAGCCGCGGGGGGACCGTGGCCTTGGAGTGGTGAGTGCAGGGGGACTGTGGAACGGTAAGTGCAGACCTGGGGGGTTTGTTTTCCGACCCCCCCCCCCACACCCCCAAAAGGTTAGCACCAGCCACCACTGATTGGGACTGGTAGACATGGTCTACACCAGAACAAAGCATTGCCCATATTCTGTGTTTTTTCTCAACGCGCAAAAATAAAGTACTAAGGTAGATTTTTTTTTTTACATTTTATAGAGGACTTTGTTAGAAGGGAGACATCCGCAATATATGGAAAATATTTTATTTTGTGCATATTTGTGAGGCATGGAGTCTTTCGCGAAACGCGTTGCTTCCAGGTGCCAATACAATCATTTTGACACAATGATCTTTGTGTTTTTAGATATGATTTTTATTTTTTATGCATTTTACAACTTCATATGCAATAAAAGCTTGATATGTTTAATTTTGGGTGCCCCCCAATAGAAGTGAAAGGGCGTGGGGTATTTTTTTTTTGGTCTAAATTTGGGATGGTGCCCACTTGGGAAATAAATATGTAATTAATCTATCACAAACAGAGCCTTATAATTTTAAAATTAGACATGTGCAATTCGTTTCGTTTTTTTTAGTTTTTCTTTTTTTTCGTTATTTTCGTTTATTCGTTTTCGTACAAATGAACGAACGATTCGCAAAAAATTTTAACGAATAACGAATCGTTCGTATCGAACGAATCCGAAAATAACGAAAATCCGAAAAAAACAAATTAGAAACAACGAATGTACGAATGAAGAAAATCCGAAAAACGAAAACAGGAACAACGAAAATGAAAATGAACGAAAAAATTCGTACATTCGTAACTTTTTTTTTTTTTTGTTGAATTGGTAATTTTCCGTGTCTCTTACAATGGCGCTGCTTAACGTGCTTCGAATGGATTGAAAGAAGAAAATTGGTACATTCGTAACTTTTTTTTTTTCGAATCGCAATTTTCCGTGTCTCTTACAATGGCGCTACTTAACGTGCTTCGAATGGATTGAACAAAAAAAATTTCCGTGTCTCTTAAAATGTAATAATAGCATACACATTACATAACATTATGAATTATGCTCCGATTACGAATCTACGAATGTTACGAATGTACGAATAAATACGAATGCGTCCGAATTTCGAATAAACGAATAAACGAAAATTAAACTAACGGAAAAACGAATCAACGAAAAAATAACTCTAACGAAAATACGAATCGTTACGAATACGAACACCGGCGACGTACGAATTTACGAATCGTTACGAATCAACGGAAACGAAAAAAATGAAACGAAAATAAACAAATTTTTTTGTTGTGCACATGTCTATTTAAAATATAATTTTTTACCTTTCAAAAGAAGACATTTCCAATGGTTTTCAAGCACTGGTAATTTAAAAAAAAATAAAAATTAATTCAGGATGTTATGACAACCTGGCGGTCAAGGGCGGCCATGTTTTTCTTTGGATAGTGCCAAGGCAAGAAAAACCTTCCCCTCAGAACAAAGGGAGGCTTTTCTGAGTTTGGCTTTGAGCTTCAGCCTTATCTGTCAGGAAAACCAGGCAAATATTTTATTAAGTTGGAAAAGCTTATTTGGAGGACCTGAAAGGACCTCATATATCCATCATTGTCATCCGTAATCGCGGCTAAGAGCCGAACTTGAAGTCTGTGGCTTGTCAGCCTCACGGACAGATGTGGAGGTGATATGAGAGAGCGGCGGTGATTGAGTTCTCAGAAGTGTGATATACAATACTCTCCGAGAAGATGGGGTTTCCACCGTCCCGAAACTTGTATGTTGTATGAAATGCCTAAATTGCTTAATTATAGCGGGCCTATCCCAGTCCCGTCACAGCGGAAAAAAAAAAGTTGCAGGTGATTTCCATAAAGGAAATAGAAGACCTCCTTTTAGACGATGGAATATTTTAAATAGGACATTCCACAAGTGTATCCATTTTTGACATTCAGTTTGGTATTTTTAGATTAGTGTGTCACTAACTGTAACGTGTTCTTGGCCAAAACAAAACTGTGTCTTCTACTTTTTTCTTATGAGTGATTGGTTCACTTGTTGGTGCGCTACCTGTGCTTGGCTGGTCTTGCATGTTTTTGGCTGTTTTCAATCATGAATGTACTGGATTTTCTTTTTCTTTTTTGATACATTTTTATTAAGAAATCTAAGTTTTACTTTTACAAATGGAGATACAGACTTCTACATCAGCGGTCTCCAAACTGCGGCTCGCGGGCCAGATGTGGCCCTTTGCTTAGACTTTATCTGGCCCTTGGGGCACTATTCCTTCTACTGACACCAATGATGAGGCAGCATTGCTTCCCACTGACACCAATAATGAGGCACCATTCCTTCCCACTGACACCAATGATGGGACACTGTTCCTCCAATTCATACCAATGATGGGACACTATTCCTCCGACTGATACCAATGATGGAGCACTATTCCTCCCACTGATACCAATGATGGGGCACTATGCCTCCCCAAATACCAATGATGAGGCACTATTCCTCCCACTGACACCAATGATGGGACACTATTCCTCCGACTGACACCAATGATGGAGCACTATTTCTTACCACTGACACCAATGATGGGACACTATTCCTCCAACTCATACCAATGATGGAGCACTATTCCTTCCCACTGACACCAATGATGGGACACTATTCCTCCGACTGATACCAATGATGGAGCACTATTCCTTCCCACTGACACCAATGATGGGACACTATTCCTCCAACTCATACCAATGATGGAGCACTATTCCTTCCCACTGACACCAATGATGGGAGACTATTCCTCCGACTGATACCAATGATGGAACACTATTTCTTCCCACTGACACCAATGATGGGACACTATTCCTCCAACTCATACCAATGATGGAGCACTATTCCTTCCCACTGACACCAATGATGTGACACTATTCCTCCTACTGACACCAATGATGAAGCACTATTCCTCTCACTGACCCCAATGATGGGACACTATTCTTTCCCACTGACACCAATGATGGGACACTATTCCTTCAACTCATACCAATGATGGAGCACTATTCCTTCTCCGACTGACCACAGGCGCCATGTAATTTTATTACCCCCTTTGGCCACCAAGTCTGAGGCATTGTTTAATCCCACTGACACTGGGACATTTTCAACTCCCACTGGTGATACTGTCCCCATAATTCAATAGGACAGTAATCTGTCTATTTCTTTGGGAGGTTAGCAGGGCAGAGGATAGAGTCAGCAGTTTGTAGGGCAGTGTACAGGGGCTATTAGTTTGCAGGACAATGTAGAATCTGTCAGCAGGGCAGAGGACAGTGGTTAAGCAGGGCGGAGGATAAGAAGTCAGCAGGGGAATGTACAGAATCAGTAAGGGAGTGTACTTAGGGTCAGCAGTGCAGTGAGAAGGGGTCAGCAGAGCTGAGGATAGGGGTCAACTAAGCCAAGGACAGGGGTCAGCAAGGCAAAGGAGAGGGGTCACCGCTATCAGAGCAGAGAACAGGAGTCATAACTGGCAGGAGGGAGGACAAGAGTCATCACTAGCAGGGCAGAGGACATGGGTCACCATTGGCAGCAGAGAGGACAGGGGTCACTGCAGGTAGTAGAGAGGACAGGGGTCACCGCAGGTAGTAGATAGGACAGAGGTCACCGCAGGCAGTAGAGAGGACAAGGGTCACCGCTGGCAGGAGAGAGGACAGGGTTCACCACAGGCAGGAGAGAGGACAGAGGTCACCACAGGCAGTAGAGAGGGCAGGGGTCACCACAGGCAGGAGAGAGGACAGAGGTCCCCACAGGCAGGAGAGAGGACAGGGGTCACCACTGGCAGGAGAGAGGACAGGGGTCTCCACTGCCAGGAGAGAGGACAGGGGTCACTGCAGGCAGGAGGGAGGACAGGGGTCACTGCAGGCAGTAGAGAGGACAGGGGTCACTGCAGGCAGTAGAGAGGACAGGGGTCACTGCAGTCAGTAGAGAGGACAGGGATCACCGCAGGCAGTAGAGAGGACAGGGATCACCGCAGGCAGTAGAGAGGACAGGGCTCACCGTTGGCAGGAAAGAGGACAGGGGTCACCACAGGCAGTAGAGAGGACAGGGGTCACCATAGGCAGGAGAGAGGACAGGGCTCACCGCTGGCAGTAGAGAGGACAGGGCTCACCGATGGCAGGAGAGAGGACAGAGGTCACCGCAGGCAGTAGAGAGGGCAGGGCTCACCGCTGGCAGTAGAGAGGACAGGGCTCACCACTGGCAGGAGAGAGGATGGGGTCACCACAAGCAGTAGAGAGGACAGAGCTCAACGATGGTAGGAGAGAGAACAGGGCTCACCGCAGGCAGTAGAGAGGACAAGGGTCACCGCTGGTAGGAGAGAGGACAGGGGTCACCGCAGGTGGTAGAGAGGACAGGGCTCACTGCTGGCAGGAGAGAAGACAGGGGTCACCGCTGGCAGGAGAGAGGACAGGGGTCACCACTGGCAGTAGAGAGGACACTGGTCACCGCAGGCAGGAGAGAGGACGGGGGGGACATCGTATTTCAGCTACAGTGTGTGCTGTGGGGAGGAGGAGATCTTGCTGCCTCTGCTCAAGCTGTGTACTGTGCAGGGATGGGAGGCTATTGGCACAACATCAGGTGTAGTGGGTGTCTTTGGGGGAGCCCAACTAAAGTCTGGCGGGGGAACAGCCCACTCAAGCACCCCCCCCCCCTAGATCCGGCCATGATATGAACAGGTTCTGTTGGCAAATGCCAGATTTGCCAGGTTGGCACTATGAGGCTGACAATTAATGAGTGATTGTGAGACCCATTAAATGTGACAGGTGAAGAGAGATCAAAAATGAGAGAACAAAAGTGGCGTATTAGGAGACGTCACATCTCCCATTAGTGGCCACTGATCGATGACATGACCTCACTTTTGCAAGTGACAGTTGATAAGAAATTACACGACACTTTACAAGTGGCAGTTGATGAGAGATAACATGACATATTCCTTGACGTTGATAGCAGAAGCACTCAAGAAAGAACTTCAGTCTGAATTTCTTAAACCATATTCATACCGTTCTTTGAAACGACCTTTACACAACTTAGGAAATTTTATTTTTGGAACTCAAACCTCTCCGCTGCCTTTGTGTCATTTCAATCTGCAGCACAATCATTACAGAAGACCACAAGATTAAATAATTCCACAGCCTATTAAAAATAATGTTGCAGCAAATGTACTTCTGTTATTCCGGAGGAAATGATAAAAGTAGCGACAGAGCAAAAACGAGCTTAGTGGCCTACCATGGAAAGCTGGCAAATTGCACCCAATTCAGCATGGACACGGCCTGTAAAAACGATTTAGTGAATATACAAGGCCGTGATGGCAATGGCAGTTGTACCAACATGTCGGGTCATTTACCTGGCCAATAACAGCAAAGACCTGGCGGCTCTCCTAATTCCAGGTCTGCAAGGAGTTTGCTTTGCTGTGTTCGGCCAGTCAGCTGTTGACAGCTGTTTCCTAAAAGCCAGATCAGCTTCCCGAGTGCACAGTGTTTTTAGCATCTCAGGAACATTTTTGCATGTGAACTTTTCCAGTTTCTAGATGGATTATTATAATGTAGTGCTCCGTTTTCTGACTTGCAGATCCAGTACTAATAGTATTAGTGGCGGAATTATAGGGGTCGCCGAGATCGCCATGGCGACCGGGCCCCTTGCTGCAGGGGGCCCTTGAGGGTCCCCTGTACTCTTTGATAGGAGGGGAGGCTGAGAGGAGCTCCCCGATCGTCAGCCGAACTGTAATCGGACTGTGCAGGGAGCTCCTCACATACCTAAAGAGAAAGCACTGTGTTCTTTGTCTCCCCCTACAGTGCAGTACCCGGCAGGAAGAAGGTAAATGTCTGACGTTTTTATTTTTTTATGACTATCTACTGTATGTGTGTGGGGGTGTGCATGTTGGGGGGGGGGGTGTGCATGCATGTGTGTGTGTGATGGGGGGGGGGGTGCATATGTGTGGGGGTGTGCATGCATGCATGCATGTGGGGGGGGTGGGGGGGTGTGCATGTGTGTGTGCATGCATGTGTGGGTGTGCATGCATGTGTGTGTGTGGGGGGGGTGTGCATGCATGTGTTGGGGGGGGGGTGCATGCATGTGTGTGTGGGGGGGTGCATGCATGTGTGTGGGGGGGTGCATGCGTGTGTGTGTGTGGGGGGTGCATGCATGTGTGTGTGGGGGTGTGCATGCATATGTGTGATGGTGTGCGAGCGGGCGGTGGGGATAAACAGTGGCAGCATTTGGCACACCGGCAGCATTTAATGGGCACACTTGTGGCATTTGATGGGCACACTTGTGGCATTTGATGGGCACACTGGCGGCATTTGATGGGCACAGTGGCAACATTTGATGCTATAGTGGTGGCATTTGATGGTACAGTGGCTACAATTGATGGGCACAGTGGCGACATTTGATGGTACAGTGGCTGCAATTGATGGGCACAGTGGCAGCATTTGATGGCACAGTGGCGACATTTGATGGCACAGTGGCGACATTTGATGGCACAGTGGTGGCGTTTGATGGTACAGTGGTGGCGTTTGATGGCACAGTGGCTGCAATTGATGGGAACAGTGGCAGCATTTGATGGGCACAGTGGCGACATTTGATGGCACAGTGGCTGCAATTGATGTTTTTATTTCTGAATTTTTCAGTTTGCTTGCGCCCTCCTAAAAATTTTGAGCACCAGCTGTCACTGGTTTATATGTGCATTTATATATATATATATATATATAGTGTGTGTGTTTTTTTATATAAAAATGAAGAAATGGGTTTCTTTATATGCAGCCACCCACTTGTGACTGGGCCCTGGTGTTCCAACATCGGGCTCGGAGTAAAGAGCTTTGTCCGGAGGTCGGGGGGCCCTCCGTGGTTTCTTGCATCGGGGCCCTGAGGGTTCTAGTTACGCCACTGCCTAATACTATGGAAGTTCATGGCCAACATTTATAGGTAGTTTCTGGAGATACTGGAAATCAAGCCGAAGTTTCTAATGACATTGTCTATTGAGTTCTCCAAAGACTGCTCTATTTATCATTACATTTTATGGCCAATTTACCCAACATTCTGCCATTTCTTTTTTTCCGCTCAAAATTCCATTCCATTTACAGTGGTTTTCATCCATTTTCAAGAGATTTTCTCAAAGATTTGACCACCTCAACCTCTAACAAAAGTCTACCAAGAATTTTTGTAGAAGAAATCTTTTGTGCCCAAATTCACTGGGAGAATTGCTCACATAATCCTTGATAAACAGAGCCCATGGAACACTATCACAAGGATCTGAGAATTCAAGTCTTGGAAGGTTGAATTCTCAAATCCTGGTGAAGGTGTTCTGTGGAGTCAATGATTCCATAAGCAATTTACCCATTGAATTTAGGTGGAAAATATTTTTACACATATTCTACTTATGCCGTGTACACACGACCGGACTTTTTTCGTTGGACTGAATTCCGTCAAACTTTTCGACGGACTTTCAACGGACTTTTGACGGACTTCCGTCGATTCGGACTTGTCTACACACAATCACACCAAAGTCTGACGGATTTGACCGTGATCACGTACGACCGGACTAGAATAAGGAAGTTCATAGCCAGTAGCCAATAGGTGCCCTAGCATCGGTTTTCGTCCGTCGGACTAGCATACAATCAAACAGATTTTTCGACCGGACTAGAGTCCATCGGAAAGATTTGAAACATGTTCTAAATCTAAAGTCCGTCTGATTTTTCGACAGCAAAGGTCCGATAAAGCCCACACATGGTCGAATTGTCCGACGGATTCGTTCGTGCTGTCGGCATTAGACTCTTAAGCCAGCCATAGACGGGGCAATTTTCTTCAACCACGGGCTGGCGGAGCCATTGTGTTCTCCCGGCGAGGTTGGGGTTGGTGGAGGTGCAAGTTAAGCGGAACCAGCTCAGAAATGCTGCACAATACAGAGAGAAGAGTAATGAAGTGTATTGAGGAACTGTTATCCGTAGTGCAGGTAGTGGTGGACCTTCTCTTAAGGGCATTCTCTGTGGTTATTCTACTTGTGGAGGGATCCTGCATTCACTGTTCTCTTCAATAGTTGTAGCAGTGGGTGAGGAGTGCCATCATTAAAAGATATTGTAAATATTTCCATTGTTGTAGAACCCTTTTTTAGGAAATTGTGTGTCCAAAGATTAGTTGAAATGCATCCGTCTTCAGGACTTTAAGCTTAGAACTGTAGCTTTGTGGTTTGTTGTAGAACCAGGCTGGGGTGCCTCGACAAAGCTGAGCTCTTTGCTATTGAAGTGCCTACGTGTGTGATTTGGAACACATCCTGGCATTAAGAGACCAAAGAGCTCAACCTCACCAAGGCACTAGGGTCTGGTTCTACAAGGCGCAGAGCTACAGTTCCAATATTATAGCCCTGAAGAAGGCATGACTCCCTGAAACCTCTTTTTTTTTTTACATATATGCACATATATATATATATATATATATATATATATATAATATATATATATATATATATATATATATACAGTGCTGTGAAAAAGTATTTGCCTTCCTGATTTTTGAAAAAGATAACCTGAGTAAATCCAAGATGCAGTTTTTCAATTATTATTTCATTTATTAAGGGAAAAAAGCTTTTCAAACCTGCCTGGCCCTATGTGAACAAGTAATTGTCCCCATCCCATGCTGAATCATGAATGAACTGTGATTAACCACAATTTTTTGGAAAGCTGAGTTAAATTTCACTTGCCACACCCAGGCCTGATTACTGCCAGACCTGTTGAATCAAAAAATAACAGAGGCACAAATAACAGGGTTACAGAGTACCAGATTAAATGAATCGAGCATGTATAACAAAGCAGTCATATGAATTACATGTACATTGTAGACATGTGCACACTGAAATATTTCGTTTCGGAATTTCGTTTTTGTCCGAAAAATTAATTTATTTAGTTACTCCCGAAAATTCGTTTTTATTTATTTTGTTTTGTTAAAAAATGCATTCGTCCGAAAATCCGAAATAATTAAGGTCGAATCTGTCATTGAAGGCTTATGGTGTCTGTCGAATGTTCTAAGAAGATTCGATGGAGCAGCTAAACTGTACGAAGCCCCAATCGTACATTCGTCGAATGTTCCGCCTACAAGCTATAGTAGAATTCTAATGTTGTATGACACTAGTAATAATTATATTCATTAATTATTATTACTAGTCAACCAACATTAGAATTCTTCTATAGCCTATGGGCGGAGCATTTGACCATAAATGTCCGCTCGCGGCAACTGCTTCGTTGAATCTTCATGTCGAATATTCTTGGACTAATAGAGTTATGCCGCGTACACACGGTCGGAATTCTCGTTGGAAAAAGCTCTGATGGTTTTCCGACGGAATTTCGCTCAAACTGTCTTGCCTACACATGGTCACACCAAATTCCGACGGTCTGTAACACAGCGGCATAAAACACGTTCGACAGCACTATAAAAGGTAAGTTTAATGCTTCCGAGCATGCGTCGAATTGTTTCCGAGCATGCGTCGGAATTTTGCGTGTCGGAATTGCATACACACGATCGGAAAATCTGATAGAAAGGTTTTCCGTCGGAAAAATTGAGAACAGGTTCTCAATCCAAATGGGCATACACACGGTCAAAAAATCAGTTGAAAAGCTCCCATCGGACTGTTTTCATCGGAAATTCCGACCATGTGTACGTGGCACAGTTGACCTTTTTTGCTATTTTCTCTATAATGTTGAATCTTTTCTCTCTATGTAGAATAATCTTGGACTAATAGAGCTAAGGTTAGGCACATTCGACCACAGGTTCAATGGACATAGATCGATATTGTCACCATCATGTCGAATCTCCTATCTATATCGAACTGTTGCAACGAAAATAAAGCATTTGTTTATGTCGGATCTTTCGGTTTTCGGATTCTGCACGTTCGTTATCGTTTGTTAAAACGATAACGAAAATACCCGAAATTCCGATGAAAATGCATTCGGATGAAAACAAATGCACATGTCTAGTACATAGTAAGAAGTCAACCTCATCACTATTGCACTGAAAGCACTATTAGTAGAGTTATTTCATCTAGATTGACAGCTGTAATTTTGTATGGGGAAGATTGTAAATGGGCTAGAACCCATGCTCTCCAAAGTAGCTATGATGCCAAGGACATCATATATTCTATAAACTTCTATAAACTTAAGGGCAGAACGAAGCCGTGTAGAGACAAACCTCAGCAGGCCAGTCCCTAGCCCGCTCACCCCTAAAGGGAGCTATCTGTGAGCGGGTGGGGGCCAAAGAAATGCATAAAGTATTCAGCTCATAGGTGGGTCGTCTATGGTCAGGTAATGGCCCCTTTGTATTGGGTCACTTCCTAGAGCTGGGTTGTTGCTGATAGGACTTTTGTAGGCCGTGGTGGTGTAATACCACGTGTAGGCTGGTTGGTGAGGAACCCAAACTGGGTAATTCAATGTGGTATATCTGGTTGGCAAATGGTAAGTGTGACAGGGGGGGGGGGAGAAAGGGATACAAGGGTGACAGAGTTCTTATGTAACACAATAGTGTTATGATTATCCTACCATATGTGAAAGTTCAAGTAGTGGTGTGGGGGCTTGAAGTGCCTGAGGACTGTCTATAATGTATCCAACAGGCTCAAGTGTTGTGAAATTTAGTGGGGTTTTCTTTGGCTTGGTGAATGAGTTTCTCCATGTCAGCCGTTTTGTCTACTCGGTTGATCCATTCTGAGACTGTAGGAGGGTCGGTATTTCTCCAGTGAATTGGTATACACTGGGTGGCAGCGTTGATAAGGTGTAAGGTGAGGGATTTTCTGTATGACGACATCGATAGGGAAGTATGGTGGAGTAAGTATTGTGCTGGGGTAAAGTCTGGGGTGTAGGTTGTGATTTTTATGATCAATTCATGGATTTCCTTCCAGAAAGGTTGTACTAGCGGGCACTCCCAAGAAATATGGATTAATGAGCCATGAGCTGCGTTCTCCAGCAGAACAGGGAATGTTAGGAAAATATTTGTGTATCTTATCGGGTGTCCTTTACCATCTGGAGTATATGTTGTACCTGTTTTCCTGTGCAGATATATTGATGGACCCTTTGTGTGTGTATTCGTATATGCGTTCCCAGTCTTCTTTGGTAAAGTCAGTAACTAGTTCAGTCTCCCACTGTCGGTTTATCTTGGTGTTCGGGTTGTTGTCAGAAAACAGTAACCCATATATTGCTGAGATTAAAGCGGTGTTTCACCTGAAATTTTTTTTTTTTTTAAAGTCAGCATCTAAAAAAAAAGTCGCTGCTGACTTTTAATAAGTACACTTACCCTCCCAGGGCGCCCGCGATGTCCGTCGTGGAGGACGAGCTGTCCCTCGGCGATTCGGTTCCAGCGCCGCCATCCTCGGTAAGGGAAACGGCTTCACGTTTCCTACTGCGCATGCGCGAGTCGACGCGCGGCCGACTGCGCATGCGCGACTCTAATTTGTGAATGGGGAACGCGATGTGTTGTGGGACATAGTTCCCATAACACATCGCGCCCCATTCAACAGAAGACGGAAGAAGAGAAGATCACCGCGGAGCTGGAGGAGGCAGATTAGGACGATCTGCCTAGCAACAGCCATTTCTGGTAAGTAAAAAAAAAAAAAAAATTTTTTTTTTTTTCATTTTAAATGGTTACTAACATATTTTTAAGTTTTTGTTTTCGGGGTGTCCCCCCACTTTAAGCTTAGAACTGTAGCTTTGTGGTTTGTTGTAGAACCAGGCTGGGGTGCCTCGACAAAGCTGAGCTCTTTGCTATTGAAGTGCCTACATGTGTGATTTGGAACACATCCTGGCATTAAGAGACCAAAGAGCTCAACCTTGTCCAAGGCACTAGGGTCTGGTTCTACAAGGCGCGGAGCTACAGTTCCAATATTATAGCCCTGAAGAAGGCATGACTCCCTGAAACCTCTTTTTTTTTTTTTACATATATACACATATATATATACACATATGCACACTATATATATATATATATATATATATATATATATATATATATACATACAGTGCTGTGAAAAAGTATTTGCCTTCCTGATTTTTAATTTTTCTGCATATTTCTCATACTTAAATGATTCAGATCATCAACATTTTTTAATATTACACAAAGATAACCTGAGTAAATCCAAGATGCAGTTTTTAAATTATTATTTCATTTATTAAGGGAAAAAAGCTTTTCAGACCTGCCTGGCCCTATGTGAACAAGTAATTGTCCCCATCCCATGCTGAATCATGAATGAACTGTGATTAACCACAATTTTTTGGAAAGCTGAGTTAAATTTCACTTGCCACACCCAGGCCTGATTACTGCCAGACCTGTTGAATCAAGAAATCACATAAATAGAAGCTGTCTAACAAAGTGAAGCAGTGCCTACATGTGTGATTTGGAACACATCCTGGCATTAAGAGACTAAAGAGCTCAACCTCGTCCAAGGCACTAGGGTCTGGTTCTACAAGGCGCAGAGCTACAGTTCCAATATTATAGCCCTGAAGAAGGCATGACTCCCTGAAACCTCTTTTTTTTTCAAAAGATTTTTATTGAATTTTCCACAGTAACAGAGGCACAAATAACAGGGTTACAGAGTACCAGATTAAATGAATCGAGCTTGTACAACAAAGCAGTCATATGAATTACATGTACATTGTAGACATGTGCACACTGAAATATTTCGTTTCGGAATTTAGTTTTTATTTAGTTACTCCCCGAAAATTTGTTTTTATTTATTTTGTCTCGTTAAAAAATGCATTCATCCGAAAATCCGAAATAATTAATGTCGAATCTGTCATTGAAGGCTTATGGTGTCTGTCGAATGTTCTAAGAAGATTCGATGGAGCAGCTAAACTGTACGACGCCCCAATCGTACATTCGTCGAATGTTCCGCCTACAAGCTATAGTAGAATTCTAATGTTGTATGACACTAGTAATAATTATGTACATTAATTATTATTACTAGTCAACCAACATTAGAATATTTCTATAGCCTATGGGCGGAGCATTTGACCATAAATGTCCACTCGCGGCAACTGCTTCGTCGAATCTTCATGTCGAATATTCTTGGACTAATAAAGTTATGCCGTGTACACACGGTCGGAATTATCGTTGGAAAAAGCTCTGATGGTTTTCCGACGGAATTTCGCTCAAACTGTCTTACCTACACACGGTCACACCAAATTCCGACGGTCAGTAACACAGCGGCATAAAACACGTTCGACACCACTATAAAAGGGAAGTTTAATGCTTCCGAGCATGCGTCAAATTGTTTCCGAGCATGCGTCGGAATTTTGCGTGTCGGAATTGCATACACACGATCGGAAAATCCGATAGAAAGGTTTTCCGTCGGAAAAATTGAGAACAGGTTCTCAATCCAAAGTCCGATGGGCATACACACGGTCGGAAAATCCGTTGAAAAGCTCCCATCGGACTGTTTCCATCGGAAATTCCGACCGTGTGTACGCCACATTAGATTAGGCACAGTTGACCTTTTTTGCTATTTTCTCTATAATGTTGAATCTTTTCTCTCTATGTAGTATCTTTTCTCTCTATGTAGAATAATCTTGGACTAATAGAGATAAGGTTAGGCACATTCGACCACAGGTTCGATGGACACAGATCGCTATTGTCACCATCATGTCGAATCTCCTATCTATATCGAACTGTTGCAACGAAAATAAAGCATTTGTTTATGTCGGATCTTTCGGTTTTCGGATTCTGCACGTTCGTTATCGTTTGTTAAAACGATAACGAAAATACCCGAAATTCGGATGAAAACAAATGCACAAGTCTAGTACATAGTAAGAAGTCAACCTCATCACTATTGCACTGAAAGCACTATTAGTAGAGTTATTTCATCTAGATTGACAGCTGTAATTTTGTATGGGGAAGATTGTAAATGGGCTAGAACCCATGCTCTCCAAAGTAGCTATGATGCCAAGGACATCATATATTCTATAAACTTCTATAAACTTAAGGGCAGAACGTGCCGTGTAGAGACAAACCTCAGCAGGCCAGTCCCTAGCCCACTCACCCCTAAAGGGAGCTATCTGTGAGCGGGTGGGGGCCAAAGAAATGCATAAAGTATTCAGCTCATAGGTGGGTCGTCTATGGTCAGGTAATGGCCCCTTTGTATTGGGTCACTTCCTAGAGCTGGGTTGTTGCTGATAGGACTTTTGTAGGCCGTGGTGGTGTAATACCACGTGTAGGCTGGTTGGTGAGGAACCCAAACTGGGTAATTCAATGTGGTATATCTGGTTGGCAAATGGTAAGTGTGACAGGGGGGGGGAGAAAGGGATACAAGGGTGACAGAGTTCTTATGTAACACAATAGTGTTATGATTATCCTACCATATGTGAAAGTTCAAGTAGTGGTGTGGGGGCTTGAAGTGCCTGAGGACTGTCTATAATGTATCCAACAGGCTCAAGTGTTGTGAAATTTAGTGGGGTTTTCTTTGGCTTGGTGAATGAGTTTCTCCATGTCAGCCGTTTTGTCTACTCGGTTGATCCATTCTGAGACTGTAGGAGGGTCGGTATTTCTCCAGTGAATTGGTATACACTGGGTGGCAGCGTTGATAAGGTGTAAGGTGAGGGATTTTCTGTATGACGACATCGATAGGGAAGTATGGTGGAGTAAGTATTGTGCTGGGGTAAAGTCTGGGGTGTAGGTTGTGATTTTTATGATCAATTCATGGATTTCCTTCCAGAAAGGTTGTACTAGCGGGCACTCCCAAGAAATATGGATTAATGAGCCATGAGCTGCGTTCTCCAGCAGAACAGGGAATGTTAGGAAAATATTTGTGTATCTTATCGGGTGTCCTTTACCATCTGGAGTATATGTTGTACCTGTTTTCCTGTGCAGATATATTGATGGACCCTTTGTGTGTGTATTCGTATATGCGTTCCCAGTCTTCTTTGGTAAAGTCAGTAACTAGTTCAGTCTCCCACTGTCGGTTTATCTTGGTGTTCGGGTTGTTGTCAGAAAACAGTAACCCATATATTGCTGAGATTAAAGCGGTGTTTCACCTGAAATTTTTTTTTTTTTTTTTAAAGTCAGCATCTAAAAAAAAAGTCGCTGCTGACTTTTAATAAGTACACTTACCCTCCCAGGGCGCCCGCGATGTCGTTCGTGGAGGACGAGCTGTCCCTCTGCGATCCGGATCCAGCGCCGCCATCCTCAGTAAGGGAAACAGCTTCACGTTTCCTACTGCGCATGCGCGAGTCGGCGCGCGGCCTACTGCGCATGCGCGAGTCTTATTTGTGAATGGGGAATGCGGTGTGTTGTGGGACACAGTTCCCACAACACACTGCGCCCCATTCACTAGAAGACGGAAGGAGAGAAGATCACTGCGGCGCTGGAGGAGGCAGATTAGGACGATCTGCCTAGCAACAGCCATTTCTGGTAAGTAATCATTTTAAATTGTTACTAACATTTTTTCAAGTTTTTGTTTTCAGGGTGTCCCACCACTTTAAGTGTCTCTGGGGTTCCGAGCTGTTGCATATATAAAGGGGTGAGATCCCTGCACCATTGGTCGAGTGGTTGTGTATTTTGAAAGAAATGTCTTATCTGAAGATATTTAAAAAGGGGTATGTTAAGCTCTGGGAGAGCTAAAGAAATTGAGTATGGGAGGAACGCACCATTTTGAAAGAATCGTTGGGCTATAATATGTGGGTCAGAGGGGGAGTCCCGAGGGTCGTGTGTATGAAGACCTGGCTGGAAGTCAGGATTTTGGGTCAGCGGGGTCATGTGCCCGGGAGAAGGAGTCATATTGAACGTTTTGCAAGCTAGTCTGAAGTTGAGTAACGTGGGGCCTATAAGCGGGTGGGTGGAGTACTCTTTAGGTATAGATTTCTGGGCAATCCAGGGAAGGTGAGAGACTGGTGTCTGAGCGAAAGCATTTTGAATTTGGATCCAATCTTTGTGGATTGAGTGTACATGCCAGTCAGCATTTCTCGTGAGCTGGCTCACCCAGTAATATTTGTGGATATCCGGGAGGCCTATCCCCCGTTTACGCTTAGGGAGCATCAGTCTATCCCAACATAATCTAGGTGTGTTTGAGGACCATATGAAGGTTCTGCACATTCTCTCGTAGGCTGTGAAGAAAGAAGGGTGGAGTTTGATGGGGATGGCTTGTAGGAGGTATAGTATTCTGGGGAGGACATTCATCTTTAAGATGGCAGCTCTGCCAAACCATGAGAAGGGGCCTTTGTGCCAGCTGAGCAAGTTTCCCTGGATTTTCTGCAGGGCTGAACGGAAGTTTAAGGCGTTCAGATAGGTTGGTGGGGATTTTAGTGCCTAGGTACGTTAGTGCCTGTGGTTTCCATCTAAAGGGGAAATTATGTTGGCATTGGGATATTGGGATATTGGGATATTCAGAAGTGTAATGTTTAAGGCTTTTGATTTGTCGAAGTTGATTTGCAGGTTGGAAAGTAGTTTAAACAGGGCAAAGTCTTTGAGAAGATTAGGAATAGTAGTTATGGGGTCTGAAATGAACATTAGGATGTCGTCCGTGTATGCGGCCAGCTTGTATTGTTTGTGTTTGATATTAATCCCTTTTATGTCAGGGTTCTCCCTCAGCCTGTGAAGGAGGGGTTCCATGGTCAAAATAAAGATAAGGGGAGATAGCGGACAACCCTGGCGTGTACCGTTGGCTATGGAGAAGGCGCTCGACAGTCGGCCGCTGACCCTGATTCCGGCAGTAGGGGATGAGTATAAGGCAAGTATCATTTGGAGCAAGCGTGAGGGAAGTCCCAGAGTTTCTAGTGTTGCAGTCATGTAGTCCCAGGCCACCATGTCGAACGCCTTCTCCGCATCCAAGGATAAGAAAAATCCTTGGGAGGAGGTTGTTGTTAGCCAGTGGTGTATATTTATGGCTTTTATAGTGTTGTCCCTTGCTTCCCTCCCTGGGACAAAGCCAACTTGGTCAACAGAGACCAGTCTAGGAAGTAGGGGGAGTAAATGGTTAGTCAAAATTTTGGCATAGAGTTTCACGCCTACGTTGAGTAGGGAAATAGGACAATAATTAGAGACCATCGTGGTGTCTTTGCCTGGTTTTGGGATAAGTGCGATGTGGGCCTCTAGGATATCTTTGTTGGCGAGGGGGGAGGAGGCTAAGTTGGTGAAAGTTTTGACAAAGTGGGGAATAAGAGTGTCAGGGAAGGATTTGTAATAGACAGAGGGGATTATTACGGTGCCAGAAAAAATAAAATTTTGAGTAATGTAAAGTACAATTCAAAATAGTTTTATTACACAATACAAAAGCACACTAAAATGACAAATCATATTAGTGTGCTTTTGTATTGTGTAATAAAATTATTTAGAATTTTACTTTACATTACTCAAAATTTATATTTTTTCTGGCACCGTAATAATCCCCTCTGTCTATCCCTGCTCTACATTTTATAATTACTATTTGGGATGAGGTGCCATTTATTGTGAGTTCTTTCCAGCCACCCATGTTTTTTTCCGAAGGATTTGTAATAGTTAAAGGTCAGTCCCCTAAAACCTGTTTAACCTTGATCTCAAGACTGGCTGAACAGAATTATAATCTTTGTACAATAGAAAAAGTATGTGTATATATATATATATATATATATATATATACAGCGTATTTATATATATATATATATATATATATACAGCGTATTTATATATATATATATATATATATATATATATATATATACAGTGTATATATGTATATATATATATATATATATATATATATATATACAGCGTATTTATATATATATATATATATATATATATATATATATATATATACAGCGTATTTATATATATATATATATATATATATATATATATATATATATATATATATATATATATATATATATATATATATATATATACAGTGTATATATGTATATATATATATATATATATACAGTGTATATATGTATATATATATACAGTGTATATATATATATATATATATATATATATATATATACAGTGCTGTGAAAAAGTATTTCCTGGTTTTTAATTTTTTTGCATATTTCTCACACTTAAATGATTCAGATCATCAAAAAATATTAATATTACACAAAGATAACCTGAGTAAATCCAAGATGCAAGATGACAAAAGCTGTTCAAACCTGCCTGGCCCTATGTGAAAAAGTAATTGTCCCCATCCCATGCTGAATTTTGAATGAACTGTGATTAACCACAATTTTTTAGAAAGTTGAGTTAAATTTCACTTGCCACACCCAGGCCTTATTACTGCCAGACCTGTTAAATCAAGAAATCACATAAATAGAAGCTGTCTGACAAAGTGAAGCTTGCTAACAGATCACAAAAAGCCACACATCATGCCACAATCTAAAAAAATTCAAGAACAGATTAGAAACAAAGTAATGTACATGTATCGGTCTAGGGAGGGTTTCAAAGACATTTCTAAGGCTTTGGAACTACAGTGAACCACGGGGGAGAGCCATTATCCACAAATGGAGATAACTTGGAACAGTGGTGAACCTTCCCAGGAGTGTCCGGCCTACAAAATCCCTGACTTTGTGTAAGTGTACAAAGTGTGTATGTGTGCATGCTGATGCTGGTTGAAGCTAAAGGGTGTAGACATGTGCAATTTGTTTTGTTCCAAATTATTTTATTTTTTTACGGAACTTAGACAAATTTCTTAATTCGGAAATATCCGAATTAACGAAAACCCGTTTAATAAATTTTTCCGAATATTTGTAAATTCTAAAATTCGTAATTTTGGAAATTCAAAAATTTGGAAATTCGAAAATCCAAAAACCAGAAAATTCGAAAATCTGAAATAATAACTAACTAATAATAACTAGACATGTGCATGATGAAAAAATGTGTTTTGTTTTGATTAATCTAGTTATTTAGTTTAGTTAAATGTGGTTGATTCTTTCAAATTGTTTTCAGAATTAGTTTTCAGAATTCGTTTTCGGAATTCGGGTTCGGAATTCGTATTCGTAATTTTTAAATTTTCTCTTTTTTTTCCACAGTAGCGTGACAATCCCTCCACCTCCGGTCTAACTAATCACTCTCACCTTATGGCATGGACCCCTGTGCAAACAGGTAGTCATGCAAGCGGGTATCAAAAGGGTTAAAACGGACCATAAACTTCTCTCACGTCTCCTTAGATCTCAGCAAGGACGCCAGGTCATGGGTAGAAAGAAAAGATCTAAGTGCTCACCGCTTAAGTATAAGATTTAATTTTTGTGTTCACACACAAACTACTCACATAAAGATGATAAAAGCACAGCATCTAAAGCCGACAATCTTGTTAGTTCCGTAGGGCAGCAGCGGGTGACGTCATGCCTAGCTCCTCCCCCGTACATGTTACATTCAATCAGAACTTCAACGTCACCGGACTCCTCCCCCCTTCCCTTCGTTAGCAGATGGAGGCACTTGGGGAAGGGGGGAGGAGTCCGGTGACGTTGATGTCCGTTACATCACCGGATCTCCGATAGAACTCCCTGAAGACCTGGAAGGTGAGTACCGATCAAAAGAATTTTGATCGTTCAAAAAAATTTACGATTATTCGAGGAATTAATCTTTAATTTCCACAGCCCTAGTTTTTTTCAAAATTGTCACTCTTCTTTTGTTTATAGAGCAAAAAAATCAAAACCGCAAAAGGTGATCAAATACCACCAAAAGAAAGCTCTATTTTTGGGGGAAAAAAGGACGTCAATTTTGTTTGGGTACAACATCGCACGACCGCGCAAAGGGGAAAGTTAAAGCGACTCAGTGCTGTATCGCAAAAAATGGCCTGGTCATTAGACATGTGCACAACAAAAAAATTTGTTTATTTTCGTTTCTTTTTTTCCGTTTCCGTTGATTCGTAACGATTCGTAAATTCGTACGTCGTCGGTGTTCGTATTCGTAACGATTTGTAAATTCGTAAGTCGTCGGTGTTCGTATTCGTAACGATTCGTATTTTCGTTAGAGTTATTTTTTCGTTGATTCGTTTTTCAGTTTAATTTTCGTTTATTCGTTTATTCGAAATTCGGACGCATTCGTATTTATTCGTACATTCGTAACATTCGTAGATTCGTAATCGGAGCATAATTCATAATGTTATGTAATGTGTATGCTATTATTACATTTTAAGAGACACGGAAAATTACGAATCGAAAAAAAAAGTTACGAATGTACGAATTTTTTCGTTCAATCCATTCGAAGCACGTTAAGCAGCGCCATTGTAAGAGACACGGAAAATTACGAATCAAAAAAAGTAAAAAAAGTTACGAATGTACAAATTTTCTTCGTTCAATCCATTCGAAGCACGTTAAGCAGCGCCATTGTAAGGGACACGGAACATTACGAATCAAAAAAAAAAAAGTTACGAATGTACGAATTTTTTCGTTCAATCCATTCGAAGCACGTTAAGCAGCGCCATTGTAAGGGACACGGAAAATTACAAATTCAACAAAAAAAAAAAGTTACGAATGTACGAATTTTTTCGTTCATTTTGATTTTCGTTGTTCCTGTTTTTGTTTTTCGGATTTTCTTCTTTCGTAGATTCGTTGTTTCTAATTACCGTATTTATCGGCGTATAACACGCACTTTTTCCCCGTCGTGGGTGCGTGTTATACGCCGATACCCCAAAAAAAATGACAAAAATCGGTTGCGGCGCCGAAAAATGGCGACCGCGGACGAAAAAGGCCGAACCACGGACGAAAAAGGCCGAAAAAGACCGCTCTTAGTCCCGCCTCCCTGCGCTCGCTCCCGAAACAGCAGGGAGGCGGGACTCCGAGCGGAGCCGAACAGTCGGCTCGGTCTTTTTCGGCCGCGGTTCGGTCTTTTTCGGCTGCGCATGCGCGGTTTGTCTCGCGGCGGGAAATTTAAACGTCGGCAAGGCTGCAAATGACGCTGGCAAACTGCAAGTGACACTAGCAAGCTGCAAATTACACTGGGCAAGCTACAAATGACGCTGGGCAAGCTACAAATGACGCTGGGCAGGTTGCAAATGACGCTGGGAAAGGCTGCAAATGACGCTGGGAAAGGCTGCAATGATGCTGGGCAAGCTGCAAATGACGCTGGGAAAGGCTGCAAATGACGCTTAAATGTAAGTTTTTTTTTTCCCTAAACTTCTCTCCTAAAA